>JBANSL010000006.1:70577849-70990349 GCA_037127255.1 Persicaria tinctoria
ATATATATATATATATATATATATATATATATATATATATATATATATATATATATATATATATATATATATATATATATATATATATATATATATATATATATATATATATATATATATATATATATATATATCCAGGAAACATATCAGGAAAACATAATAATTACACATAGCTGCACTAATCAAAGTCAAACATCACAGGAATTGAATGCAATACCAGCACACTTAACATTATGAACCAGTGCATGAATAAAATTCAGTTAAAGTGATGTCGTGACTCATTACTGAAAAAGGAATTGGAATGCATATTAAAAAAAAGTTGACAAGTTAACATATGGGAACTTGGAAGTCTAAAATGGTGAGAACAGAAAACAATTATACCTGAGAAGTTCTTCTCAAAATGGTTGCTTGCAAGCATTGAAGCACTCACTGCTTTTCGGCATCAGAGCTAATGGGAGTCTCATCTTTGTGCCTCATGTAGAATTCCTAAAAATTTATGACAGAACAAGTGTTAAAACAAACTGTATTTTTGTAGATCAACATTGCGCCAAAACATTTGATACTGAAAGAACACAAGGTGTAAAAGCTATTTACCAGATATAATGTATAAAGGTAGACAACCTCCATAAAAAAAAGTATACTAAGTTGTCAAGGCAATTCTTATTCTTAATAAAAATTAAGCACTACAAGAAAGTAGTCTTGGAAGTAAAAACTTTACAAGAAAGATAGAAAGAAAAAATTAGATAAGAGACAAGGCATTACTCAATTTTTGTGACTTCCTTAATGAAATCAACTTCTTCCATCATTGACTCTCTTATTTCTTTCACGATTCCAACCTAAAAGAAGAATGAAAATTATGAACTTGAACTTCAAAACTGCAAAACAAGGATTTTGTATAAATGTATTATTTTTCTATTTGAGTTTGATAGGTTAGATGGAGTTGTTTGCTACTTCTAAGTTAGTGCATCCTGCAATCCACGTATAATAGGTAGAAGGGGTGATTCTTTACATTTTTTGGGCCTACAGACCTCTTGAACCAAACCCTAACCAAACAGTAATTTTTCCCCAAATCAAACCCTACTCAAATCGTGCTCAGATCTCTTGAATCAAAATGAAAGGAGTTTGAAAAGATTACCTGAAAATAGAGATTCCAGAGAAACAAGAAAGATGTCGATCAACACATAGGCAGAGTTACCAGCGACGTGGGGCTTCAGCGCACAAACGAAGGTGGATGAGAGAGATGCCGCTGATGATGAGATGTCGAAGAGAGTGAGGTTATTTTCAAGCGCAGGGCGGTGGTGGTGGTGAGGCGGTGGTGAGTGAGGTAAGGGCGCTTCAAGCTTTCAAGTCTAAGTTTTAGAGGTGTGTGAACGAGAGAAGGCGGCGAGGCGGTGGTGGTGAGTGAGGCTAGGGTTTTCAGATCTGAAAGTAGAGGAGGAGAGGGACGAATAACGGAGGGTGGTGGCCGGTGGGTTAGGGTTTTCAGATCTGGAGTCGAGGAGAATTGGTTGGCTTCAGATTCGGAGACAATCCAAGAGGAGGAGAGGGTCGGGCGTCGGCCTTCATCTTCACATCGAACTCCGGTTGACGGGGATCGAAGCTCCTGCCGGCGCCGGGAAGAAAGAGGAGAAGAAGGGGGACGCGGGAGGAGTGAAGGCGAGGAAGGGTTTCAATTTTCTAGATCTGAAAGCGTAGTGAGCGAGGAGGCATATAAACGAGTTAGGTTTTTTTTAAAATAAAAATAAAAATAAAATAATACGTTCTAGCCACGGGAATTCTACTGTCGTTGCAAGTAGGGGTGGCAAAACCGACCCAATAGCCACGGCAATTTTGCCGAAGCTACCATCAGTGGCTAATGTCTTTGTTTTTCTGGATTGGAGGCTTGCCGTGGCTAATGCCGTGGCAAAAGGGTATCAATTGTCACGCTAAGCCTCTGCCGAAGCTAGATAGTGTGGCGAATTTAATTTTTTTTTGTAGTGATATGTATATATATGTATATACATATATATACATATACATATATATATACATATACATATATATATATATGTATATGTATATATATGTATATATGTATATGTGTGTGTATATATATATATATATATATATATATATATATATATATATATATATATACATACATATATACATATGTTGGCTCTTGTGTAAGCGAGACTTACTATGTAATTTGTGAGCAATTATTAATCGTCGGATGATTGAAAATTAAGGGATGAGATTAATCGAAAATAAATAAAAAATTAAAATGAAAAAGATTGGGTCCCACAATGATTTTTGCTTACCCTCCCAATGCAGCGTGTGACATTCACTCTCCGATGTGAATTTCAATTGCTTCCATAATTGCTACCGTATAATTATGGAAGGAGGAAGGATATTTTTTTTAACATTATCGGCTAATGTTTTTTGGGTCAGCAATTCATCTTGAAGCTTTTACCCCTGAGGAATTTTTGCTCAATTACCAAATAACATTGTTCTTAATTTTTAATAATTATCACTTACATACGAATACGAATAATAGTATATATATTGTCTTGTTTCTACGAATAATCACTATTTAACCGCAAATAATAACTACTTATCTACAAATAATTACTTCTTAATTTGAATAACCACTATTCTTGTTAATCACGAATACTCATGTATATCACCCTATTTATATGAATAATCACTACTTATTAAATTCGAATAACCACTACCTTATGAAATATGAATAATATATCCTTACTTAACCACAAATAATCACTCCTTATCCATGAATAACCACTTCTTATTAAGTTCGAATACATAATACTCTTGTGTTAAATTCGAATAATCATTACTTAACCGCGAATAATCACTTCTTATAAAATTTGACTAATCACTACCCTTGTTAACCACAAATACTCATCTATATCGTCTTATTTATACGAATAATCACTACTTAACCACGAATAATAACTACTTATCTACGAATAATTAGTTCTTATTAAATTTGAATAACCACTATCCTTGTTAATCACGAATACTCATATATATCACCCTATTTATATGAATAATCACTACTTATTAAATTCGAACAACCACTACCTTATGAAATATATGAATCATATATCCTTACTTAACCACGAATAATCACTCCTTATCCATGAATAATAACTTCTTATTAAAGTTCGAATACATAATACTCTTGTTAAATTCGAATAATCATTACTTAACCACGAATACTCACTTCTTATTAAATTTGACTAATCACTACCCTTGTTAACCATGAATACTCATGTATATCGTCTTACTTACATGAATAAACATTACTTAACCATGAATAATCACTAGTTCACTACTTATTAAATTTGAATGACCACTATCTTTATGAAATGTGAATAAATCTTCACTTGACCACGAATAATCGCTACTTATTAAGTTCAAATACCTACTACTCTTGTTAAATTTGAATAATTACTTAACTTAGACTAATCTCTACTACGTACTTATTAAATTTGAATGACTACTACCCTCGTTGAATATGAATAATCATTACTCACCCACGGATAATCATTAAAACGTACTGAATAATGTCTCATGTACATACGAATAACATAACGTATTGAACAATTCTCATTGCAAAATCAAATAAGCTGCAAATTCAGAAACCTTGAGTCCTACCGTCGCCCTCTACACACCACTGCACTCGATCTTATCGACCACGATCTGCAACGTGATTGAATGATTATTGTCAACCTCCCTTCTCTCTTTATCCACATCAAAGTTTCTACCATGCCAGCAGTTCATCCCTTCTCCCATCGATCTAGTCATCAACATCAGTTAGGTCGCCGATCATAACCATCTCAGGACACAGTTGCCGAAGATCTAGATCATCCCTAGAGAGATGAGAATGCATAAGGGAACATCAGATCGAGAGAGAGGTGTTGGATCTGAGAAGGGGATGGATGATTTCAATTGATCGGCTCAACAATGTTGGACTAATGATCGATGCAATTGACGAATCTCGGCAACCCAGTTGAAATCGAAGGGAAGGATGAAAATATTAGGCATAATAATAAATTAGAAAATATATTGGGGAAGAAGATGTACGTATCTTATGACCGGCGGTGATATATTGTTCTTCTCCTTCTTGAGATCTAATTAAGAGTGATTAGTTTTTTTGGGGGTTTTAAATTTGTGGAATGGATAGGGATAACGAATTTACAGCACACGCGCACACGTTGATAAGAGTTGAAGAATTTTACATGTGGGTCTCATTAATTTTAATTAAGATTTGATTTAAATTATGATTTAATCTAGGCCATCCATTATAATTATCCAATGATCAAAATTTGCTCACAAATTACATTTTAACACACACACACACATAAATTTTTGCAATAAGTTTCTGTTTACGTAAAATATAGCAACATATATTTAACACAAACTTAAAGTTCAGCCAAATTCATATATAAGACAGTAGGTCAAGTAGTACACAGGAAGTGTGAATCGTGATCGAGGCTAGCGACGAAAGCTTCGAACATGGCGGGGAGGAGTGTCCACATCTTCCTCTCGGAGCTGAACCATCTTGTAAATGGCAGCACCAACCAGGGCGCCAAGTGTAGGTGCCACCAGGTACAACCATATATGCTTGTAGTTGCCTGTAGCCACCGCTGGGCCTAATGTCCTAACTGGATTCATGGAGCCGCCACTGGTTGGCCTGACCAATCATCCATTACACAAAAATATGTTTAGAGCCTCATTGTGAAGGTCATGATGTATATTTTATGATATTCAATCATTGGCAGATCAAATGCTCCGGGTGGCTGGAATCCCCATAGCCCCCAAAAGAAACGTACAGAAAAAATTATTACCAGATTTTTCTTGTACTAATTTAGAGATGAAAAGAGTCTAAAAGGAATAACGAATCAATTAAACAATTTAACTTCGTTGAAAAAAAGAGTATTTATTACACTTTTATATAATTTTTATTTCTCTTATTTTTCTTCTAATAAAAATATCTAATTAAATAAAAAATTTAAAATCTTCTCCGATGTATTTTAACAAAAATATTCTTTTATATTTAAAATTTAAACTTTTTATGAATATATTAATTTTTTTTTCATATATGCATAAACGTTCTCAAAAAAAAAATTAGCCTCCTCTAATTTTTTAAAAAAAAATTTTAGATTCACACCGTGTTCAATCAAACGGGGAATGGAACTCTCATAATAATTGATACGATAAGAAAAGGAGTCAACCTTTAGAGATTCGAGGCTCGTTTTCAAACATTAAAAGCATTGATTTTAATTGGACCCACATTAATTGAGCTAAAATAGTTGACTTTTACGATTGTGAAGTTATTGTAGTAATGGATGATCGAAGATACATGAATGGTACGGTGGGAGTTTGCGATTGGCCCAACCACATTTGATGGGGTATATAAAGAATATATATGTAAACATATGATGAACTGAAAATATATAAAATACTGTATTTTCACCCAAATATATCAAATTTGAACTAGCTACTACAGCACTACTTAAGAGTGTGCATGTCTTTCATCGATCACTTGCGCGCTCTAATAAAATGCGGGATTTGACTCCTCAATCAATGCTAAGAATTGTCCTTCAACTTTCAGTTATGGCAACTTATAAAGTTATAATAGAAAAGAACTCACCGGAAAAAAAACTCATGACTGAAAAGTAAAAGAAAAAAAAAAGGAAAATATATGCAATTAAATTGAATACATATGTACGGTTTACTTACCCGGCTATAAGGATGTTCAACATAACTGTGGCTCCAACTGCAATTCCCGCTAGTTCTCCAACCTGTTGTCATAAGTACCAAAATACTAGTAATCAAATTAAAAGTTATTTTTTAGAAATAAGCAATACATAAACATCCCGTTATAGAAGGAATGGCGATGTTCTGGATTGTGTTGTTCATCAAGTTGGCCATGTACTACAAAATGATGAACCCACCATTGACCGTACCATTGGCAGTGCACATCTCTATTTGTCAATGAAATAGTATGAATTAATCAAATTGTGCACAGCACCGCCTGCCCTACTTGATGAAAAAGGAAGCTTAAATACTTAAATTTATTGCCAATCGTAATATTTAAATCTGACTAATTAAAACTCAAGTTTTGACTTTTCATCATTGTTTCTGCGCAAATAATGCGGGACAAGAATAAATTTGAATAAACATTAAAATGCAGTTTCTTTTGCAAAAAATAGATGGACTGTGAGTTGAAAGAGCAGAGATAGGAAGAGCAAGTAGTATTGACTGACCGCTCGAGTATCAGTGGCGACTGCAGTGACGACGAACATGAGGTTGAAGGTGATGATAAATTCGATAGCGAAGGCCTGGCCGGTGGTTGAGGAGGGGATGGGGACGGTGACGCCACCGGACATGAAGGGGTGGAAGACGCCCTTGAGGGCGAAGGACGCGCAGATGGAGGCCGACACTTGGGCAAGGATGTAAGCCGGGACTTGGACCCATGGGAAGTGGCGCAGCGCTGCGAAGGCGATGGTGAGGGATGGGTTGAGATGAGCCCCCGAGATGTGCCCTGTCGATAGGATTACTATCATCACCGCCAGCCCCGCGCACGCCGCGTTCCCTATCAACGTCTCTGCCCCGTCGTACTTCTGGTTCACTATAGGCGCTGCCGTCGCCCCGAATATCAGTATGAATGTCCCCACGAACTCCGCTATTAGCTGAAATTTTCATATTACAACACATCCATCATAATTAACCGTTTATTTTTATGGTTCATTCAATTCCTTCGTCTGAATCTGACAATGGGTCATCTTAATTAGGGTCCGTTGTTTGTCCAATTTCACCGGCCCACACATTATCCATTATTAGTTCCATTAAAAAAAAAATATTCTACAAATAACTAAAATACAATAATAACGTACAGCATATATAGATATCTAGTAATGAAGTGCTTTAGAATGAACTAAATTCAAAATCAATTTAATGAAATATTGGAGTAAATGGTTGATGGTAGATATAAATTAAATCGATGCACCGACAAGCAGATCAAAAAAAGAAAGAGTTTATGAATCTTATCCAAAGGAGCTCAAAACTAGATCTCAAAAGGTCGTGTTCTAGAATAAAATGTACAGACACTATATGTATTCGTTGGTTGATGTTTCATTATTTGGAAGCAATAATTACCAACGGATTAGTACGTATGAAAACACGAATGAGCTAGATAAGAGAGTACATAACAACAAGATTCAAGAACCGAAAAAAAATGTAAAAGTCAATCATGAATGACAATTGGACGATACCTTTCTGGTGAGAGAGACGTCAGCGGGGGAGAAGTCAGTGAGGCACGAGTGAGACTCTCCCCGCCCGCCGCCGCCCATTCCTATCGGAAAGCACTTGCCCCGCGGCATCGACTTCCTATCGTATGACAGCGAGTCCACTCGAAGCCCCGACACCAGCGGTGCTCCAGGCGTCCCCGGTGTCCCCGGTGTCCCCGGTGTTGCTGGCGCGAATGACTCCGGTATTCCGATCTCTGTTTCCGCCATTTTTTCTCTATCTTTTTTTTTTTTAAAAAAAAAAAAACTATGAATCTAGTGGTTTGAAAGGAGGAGGAAAAAAGGATCGATAAAGACAATATCTTTAGCGAAGCGAGATCATATACAAAATCGATGAAATAAAATGAACATTTTTGGGAGATTTATTTTGGATTAGAGCTGGAAATCTGCAACGAATTTAGTTACGTATTGGACCGGATTTTTTTTAATGACGTGGGTTTACGTAATCAGAATTTTGGGAAGATCCAGCAGATCAAGATACTAGATCAACCTGTGGAGTTTGAGATCGGTGGAACTAACAATGGGGAGAACTTACATGAGCGCGCGGATCAAGACAGAGAGAGTAAGCAGATTCGGAAAGGGCTGAAAATTGCAAATTGAGAGAAAGGGACGAGGAAGAGGAGAGTGGTTAGTTGTCTATTTCTTTAAAAAAAAAATTGTTTGGGGTTTCGTGAGATCAATGTGACTTTTGGAGTTTTATAAACTTGTAAGATGAGGTGAAGAAGAAGACGGAGGAAGCTCACCACCCACCCACTCCATCAGTCCGTTATCATTATTAATTTAAAATATAAAGTCAAGTTATACTTGGATAGAAGGAAAGTGTTGGGTAGAGGGGCTCTACACCAACAATTTAAAGTTTATGAGTTATTACAATTCGTAGCTACAAAATAAATATTTAAATTGTTCACACATTTAATCACTAAAGTAAAATAAAAAATTAAATAGTTCCTATAATTTTTTTTTATTAGGAAAGAATTCGGGCGAGGATGCTCTACCCGACAGCATCCTTACGGATGAGGTCTAAAAGACCTAAATTGGTTTGAATATTGACTCCCAGGGCAAAGTGGCAAATGTGTGCAACCTTATCAGCCATTTTTTTTACCCAAACGGGCCACATGAAAGAAGGAAACTTCTTCCATAGTCGATAGTAATGTTTTAATATCAGATAGGGTCAACTCGATTTCCCATGGACATGAAATGTTTTTGTTGAAGTAATTTATGATAATCAAGGAATCCCCCTCAATGTGGAGTTTCTTAATGTGGAGTTGGATTGCTTGTTGAATACCTAGTTTTAAAGCTAGTGCTTCAGCTTTGATCGGGCTTTGCAAACCAAGCTTTTGATAACTTATGTTTATTGGACGACCCTTCCAATCACGGATAACGGAACCAGTCGTACTATTCCTATTTGGTAGAGATGAACCGTCAAAGTTTAGTTTGAAGGTACCCCATGGAGGTTTTCGCCATTTTGTATATTTTCCTTTTGTCTTTTTGTTTTGTTGCTCATAATTTGTGGTGATATGGAACTGATCAATCCCAAAATCCCCATCTGACCTCAAGGCGGTTTTCCAATTGAGTATTTAATTTGGTTCTTGATGAACTGAATTGAGGCGGCCCGTTGTGGGATAGGGACTTGCCTAAAAATTAATTGGTTACGGGTATACCAAGTATACCACATGCAAAGGCAAGCTTCATTTTAGCCTTAGAACAAAGGGATTGCCATAAGACGGAGATAATAGGCTTGATATCCCTATCTCTTTGTATCATATTAGCTATGATGGAATCAGGTCTTTGGGGGAGCTGGTAGACGGCCCGAGCATAGGGGCATTCCAACAAGAGGTGGGCATCATCCTCAGTAGCACCATTGCAAAGGCTACACGTAGTGGGTACTAACACACTCCTAGAGGCGAGCCTAGAAGTCATTGGTAGGCCATCTTGACATATTTTCCATAAGAAGTTTTTTATCTTTGGTGGTGTGTCAATTGACCAGATCCAAGCGTTTTTATCCTTACGACATGATGACGACGAGGTAATCAGATTGTATGCACTTGATGTTATGAACCATCCCAATCTGTCAGGCCACCAGTTCAGGCGGTCTTCGAAGGTCGAGCTTGGAAGAGGGATGTCGAGAATTTCATTGACGATGCTGGGGGGCAAGGAGCACCGAAGTTGATCCGACCACCACTTACCACCCATAATATAATCACAAACCATTTCCTCCCTATTATTTATTTGGGGACAATCATCCCTAGACTCAAGAGGAGATGTTGTGATCCAATTATCAGTCCAAAATTTATTGGATCTCCCATTTCCCACTGACCAAATGAGACCAGACTTAAACTTATCCACAAGCGGAATAAGTTTAGCTCATTTCCAGGACATGTCCCCACCTTTTTTGTATTCCAAGATTGAACCCGATCGTAGATACTTATGTTTAATGAGAGAGACCCACACATTATTTGGTTCAGCTAGGATTTTCCATATTAACTTCATTTGGAGGGCTTCATTCATCTCTTTAGCTTTCCGAATTCCAAGCCCTCCGCAATTTTTTGGTTTACAGATCCTGTCCCAACTGATAAGAGGTCTGAACTGGAGATCCTTATTCCAGAAAAATTTCCTATTGATCTGGTCTAGCTCTTTATGAATTGAGTTCGGAAGCATAAAGTTTTGCATAACATACATGGGTTTCGTCACAAGATTGGAACGAATGAGAACCGCCCGACCTTGTTGGGATAGGGCATTTGCACGCCACTTACTTAGTTGTTCTTTTGATTTGCATATAATGTCTTCAAATGTTTGTTTGTTAACCCTTCCATTTATAATAGGGCAGCCAAGATATTTTTCCAACGAGCATTCACTAGAGAAATTCAGGCAGTTTCGGAGCTCGGCAATTCTTGTGTTAGAAATTTCTCTAGTTGCGTGAAAACTGGATTTCTAGTAATTAACTTTTTGTCCAGATACTTTAAAGTATGTATCAATTATGGATTTAACTTTTTGTGCTGCCTCCACACTGCCTTTAGAGAAGACAATAATGTCATCTGCAAAGGACAGAAATGGAATTCGAGGGCCGTCTCTCCCGAAGGAGAAACCAAATGGGTTGTTGATGGAATTTGATTCAGCGGACAATTGCCTAGCTAGGATCTCAGCCCCTAGAATGAACAAGAAGGGGGAGAGAGGGTCCCCTTGCCTAAGGCCACGACTTGGACAAAACAAGTCAGTGGGGCCATTGTTAACAAGGACTGAGAAAGATACAGTCGTAATACATTCCATCACCCACGAAATGAAGATTCTGTGAAAATCAAATATTTCTAGAACCTTTTTAGTGAAGCTCCATTCAACTCTGTCATATGCTTTTTCCATATCTAGTTTTATTGCTAACCATCCGACCCGCCCCTTGCGGGATCTAAAAGAGTGGAAAATTTCGTGCGCTACCAACACATTATCTTGAATTGCCCTGTCAGATACAAACGCTCCCTAGAGAGGGTGGATATCCTTACCAACAACCGATTTTAGTCGATCAGTAAGGATTTTTTATATTACTTTGTATATCGCAGAGCATAGGCTAATAGGGCGGTAATGACTGGTATTGGTGGGATTGTCGCGCTTTGGAAGAAGGGATATAAATGTATGATTTACTTGTTTCAATATTTTTCCTGAGTGAAAGAAACCTTTCACTGCTCTAATAACAGATGTTCCGACAATGTCCCAATACGCCTTGTAAAATTCCGCTGTGAAACCATCGGGGCCAGGGGATTTATTGTTTACGAGTTTGAACACAGCCGATTTAATTTCAACATTGGATGGGATGCAAATCAGAAAGTCGTTCTCTTCTGAGGATATAGAGGGGTTAATTAAGTTAAGCGACTCATTCATCAGGTTTTCATTTATTGATTCTTTTTTAAATCTGTTTTCGAAATCCCTCCTAATCTCATTTCTCACATTTTCATCACCAATGATTAAAGTCCCCTCTGCGAAAGTAATATTTCGAACTTGTTTCCTATGTCTGCTGCCAGTCGCAACCCGATGGAAATAAGTTGTGTTCGAATCAGAAAGCTTAAGATGCTTAGTTTTTGCTCTTTGGTTCCAAAAGGTTTTCTAGAAGTGAAGGAGTTTTTCCTTTTTTATTATCAAATTCTTTTCCTTATTTCTCATATGCCAGGAAATGTTCCCATCCTGAGAAGAGTGTATTTGAATAAGGTCGTTTTCCACCTCTTGTAATTGACGGAATATATTTCCAAACGTATGTTTATTCCACTCTTTTGCTTTTTTCTTGAGAATCTTTTGTTTGAATATAAGTTTAAACATAAACGAACCCTGGCAGGAAGCACGCCATGAATGTTTAACTATATTCCGGAAGTCCTTACGCTGAATCCAAGCATTCTCAAATTTGAATGGGGGAGCTTTAAATGTTGAGCCATTTTCAAGGGAAATGGATATAGGGCAATGGTCTGATGACGAAAAAGCTCCGTGATGAGTAATCAGGTTAGGAAATTTTTTGATAAATTGGTGGTGAACCAGTACACGATCAAGTTTCTCATGTATATTGTTTTCATCATCAGGGGTACGTCTCCAAGTAAAAGTGTTACCACAGGTGGGCAGGTCTACTAGAGAGCAGATATTTTTAAAGTCGATTAACCTATTGAAGCGAGATGATCGAGGACTAACACCGCCCATCTTATCATCGTTACAAAGAATCTCATTTAAGTCTCCGATAACTAGACACGGACAAGATGATCCAATTACTATAGAGGTCAAAGAGTCCCAAAAAGCCTCTTTGTCTTGAGGAATAGGTGGTGCATAAACAAACAAGAGTAAACATTTGAACATATCTGTGACATTTTAGTAACGAAGTCCAATAATACGAGGTAACTGAATTTCAAGTGAAATGATTTCGTTTGTAAGTTGTTACGACTTCCAAAGATACCCAGCCCACCAGAACGGCCCAAAGTCGGGGACCAAATAGCCTCATCGATGTCGGCAATTTTCCAAGACTTGTCAGACGGGATATTTTCACATTTCGTTTCTGCTAGAGCCATAAGTTGCATGTGATTGTTTTTACATAGGCTATCGATTTCCATCCAAAACGTTCTCTTCCCTATACCCCGATAATTCCAATAGGCGATTTTCATTTGAAACTTTCCAAGGCACGAGGACAAGATGTGACGATCCCCGTAGCCGAAAAACTTAGTTTGATATGTATTTGACAATGCAAAATTAGGAGGTATAGTGGTTAAAAACTTAGTTTGATATGTATTTGACAATGCAAAATTAGGAGGTATAGTGGTTTGTTGGATTAGGTCCACAGATTAATAACCTTGTATTCTTAAAATAAAGAAAAACAAGAATGAGGGTATTGAACAAAAATGTGCGAAAGATTGTAAAACATATTTTATTTAATTTTTAGAATTTGAGTTCGACCCCTTTTGGTTATCCTCTTGATTCGAAGTCGTATCGACACCAAGACTTAAGTGGTTTTGGTGATTTGGGCTGCACCCGAATGTTAACGGGTTGCATACGTATCTCGTGGAAGAGAATCAAGCCTTACGTAGTTCAGAACGTTTAAATTTATTTAACCTTTGGGTTTTGGTGATTGAACCCGACGAGCTTAAGGTTTATGTCAGGTGTCCTACGTACCCGTTTGGAATGGGATCAAATCACCCGTAGTTCTTTTGAGAACAAAATGATTTAATTTGGTTAGACCTTGACCTCGTATTCATTTAGAAGTCAACTTAGAGGTTGACGACTGTACCCGATATATTTTTAGGTTTTAATATCGGGTTACCTACGTAGCCGACATAGGGCGTCAAGTCTTTACGTAGTTCTTTTTAAGAACCGTTTGAATTTGAGGAAATTTGATTTAAGGTTTTGACTCCATCTTTTTTTTTTTCTCGTTTAGAAGTCAATTTTGATATTGACCCACTGGAATAAACCGACGATGAAATTTTACGAGTTTAACTTTATGATTTTGTTAAACTCAATTTTCGATTTGTACCAATTGTAATTTTTTTTATATATATTTTAGTGGGTAGACTTTTTAATTAAGTCAAAATTTTCAAACCATGCCAATATGCCATACTTGTACGTGGGCATCTGTAATTTGCTAGCTTTGTTTTTTTTTTTATATACTTGCCTCGTTACTCTCTTTTATAAGAGATAGACTAATGGGCTGAGAGCCCAATCCGGTTGACCACAATCTCATTTTTTATTTTAATTGAGCCCATTTCTTTTTTTTTTAGCAAATATGCCCACTGCATTTTATTTCTCTGTAGCAACTCAGTGTTATTCTGGTCTCGATGATCCACCTCAGCCGATCCTCTTCAGACAGCTCGAGAGGAGCAGAAGCCGGCATTCTCACCCGCGCCTCTGGCCTCGTCATGCCCAGCCTAATGCGTTTGGAAGAGAAGCCGGCTCGGTCGAGTGCCACAGGGCTTCTCAGTAGCGGTATGTTCTACTTTTGCTCGAAAATCCCTAATCCCACATTCGATATCTGATTTTTAGGGTTTCTGGGTTTGGACAGTAGAGGCCGAAAGAGAAATGCGGGCTCTCGAGGACGAACACCCGGGACCTTTTTCTGTTTGAAGAACAATCAGGTTCGTTCTCTTTTTTTTTTTCTACAATCTGCCTTTAACTCGATCCAATTTGGACCTCATTGTTGATTGTTAACTTGGGATTTTTTTTTGTTCGGGGATTTTTTGGATTTAGGACCAGACAAAAGGGGACGAAAAGGGCTTTCGATGACAGGGAATCCGAAAGCTTCAGCTACTTGGAGAATAATCAGGTTTGCACCTTCTTTCCCTCAAGTTTTGCCCTCCATTTGATCCGATCTAGGTGATTTGGAGTTTTGGAAAACCCGAGGTTGATTTTTCTTAGAGCTGTTTTGTTTAGGCGTGACTTTGCTCTCTTCAAATTGCTACTGCTGCAGAATTTTTTCTTTTGAGTGATCCCTAGCTTAAATGCCAGATTTTAATTTGTTAGGTTGAATTTACTCTTTGTAAATAACCAATTTAGTTTTGCCTAAACTTTGATGCTGGTTCCGCCTCCAATTTCAGCTTAGACCCCTTTAGGTGCAAGTTTAGACTTGTCACAAGGGCCCGATTTGCTTGTAATTGGTGAATCTTTTACACAATATGCGCTTGATTTTAGTTTTCTTTGAACAGATTGAATCTGTCCAGCAAATCTGTTCCCTTTTTCTTTGCTTGTGAATTTTGGGTTGAGAGGAAGAATGTCCTGTTTGATCGTCATCTCTTCCTTTTCCTTGCAAGTTGTTTTTTTATATTTGGTTTTGATAATTTAGACCATCAACTTCAACATCCGAGGATTTTTAATTTGGAGGCCTGTCTGCATAGTGTAACAGAACACTAGTTCCTTTGGTTTATTCAGGGTAGAAACTGATTCCGACTTGATGAAGTTGCTTTGGTGTGATTTATACAGAAATCTGTTGCTTATTTTCTCTTTGGTTTCTGAGTATATTTAGGCAGAGTGACTTGATGACTTGTTTGATATGGACTGCTTAAGACGTTGAGAGAAAGAATTCGCCGCCTGATTTGCGTCTCCTTTTTACATGAACTTAGATTTTCTGAACTGATTTATTTTGTTCAGAAAATTTGTTCCCTTTCTTTTCTTTCAAGTTCATTACTCTTCCCGTCTGGCTGCCATGAATTTGTTTGTTCTTGGTTGTTTGCAATCCTGATTTTTTTTCTTCCTTTGCCTTGTTTGAAATTGCTTGTGATATTTGGGTTTGAATTAGCCGCTTAGTTTAGAGAAAAATCCAACAGCGTTTCACCCTCTTTTAGGGCTATTTGATGATTCCGAAACCCAGGCCACAAGGGAAAGCCTGCAAGAGCCTAAGTCACGAGCGAAAGCTTGAGGGTTTGCAAGGCTATTTGATGATTCCGAAACCCAGGCCACAAGGGAAAGCCTGCAAGGGCCTATGTCACGAGCGAAAGCTTGAGGGTTTGCAAGGGCGGGGTTTCGAGAATCGATTTTGGCAGCATGTCGGCTTGATTTGGGGCAATTTGATGATTCTGAGACCCAGGCCACAAGCGAAAGCAAGCAAGGTTTGCAGGGGCCTAAGCCACGAGCGAAAGCTTGAGGGTTTGCAAGGGCGGGGTTTCAAGAATCAATAGGAATCCCCACGCGTAAAGGGAGAGCTACCTTGTTGGCTCTCTTCTTCTTCTCTTCCTTGCTTTCTGCGGACGTATTGGTGTGTTTGTTTTCTTTTTCTCTGCAGCCTTTTTTTTTTCATCTGTGTGTTTTTCTGGCGTGTGTGCTCCTCCTTTTTAACCCTAGTCCTAGCCTCTTTTATATGGAGAAGGAGGAAGCCCAGGATAAGAGCATCAACACTCATGGGGTAACCCTATCCATCTCTCTCTTCGTAATATTTTGACACCTCATTTTCCACTAACTCTACCCCATTCTTTAAGAATTCTAACTTTTAACTCGCATCCATAAGGTTACCCCATTACTATTTTTTAAACCTTATTTATACCCCACCACATATTTTTAACCAATCAAAACTTATTCCACTTAATTAAAAATAATATAATCCACTTTTAATTTTTTTTTAAAACATAAAAAAGAGATGGGGGAGGAATGGGTTTACCCCTTCATGTTGGGTTTGCCCCTTCCCCATCCATTAAGTGAGGTTAGACCACGTCCATGGGGAAACCCTATAGGAAGCTATAGGGGAGGTGAAACCCACCACTAATGATGCTCTAAGCATGTTTCCTTATAGGATATATTTTTTCCTTTAAGATAATATCTTATGGCTGATCTGCTTGTTCCTTTTTTTAAGACAAAATCTCCTTTCAAGAGATCACACACGTATTCACCCGCACAAGCCCTGATCTCTGACCTTTTTCCTACTGCTGACTTCCCTTTTTTTTTTTTTAAATAGATATTGATAGATTATTTTATTTATCCACTCATTTATTTATTTTGGCAGATCTCTTTTGGGCAGCCACGTGCTTGTGAGAATGATGAGATTGAAGAGGCTGGGCTTTCTTTGGGCCGCCCTCTAGTTTTGAAAGGCCCAGGTAATATATCTCTTTTTTTTCCTTTTTTTTTATCTCACTAATTCGATCTCGGCTTTAGTCTTGCAGATTGGACAGGCAACTTGAGCCAGCGTTGGATTTTGAGAACATCGCCACCCGAGTGATAGGATTTGTGCTCTTGGCACGCTAACTTTTTTTTTTTTATGCTCGACTACTTTATTAAATTTGTACACTTTAGTTTACGAGCTTGTAATATGCTAAAATAATGTATTTGATATTTAACACATTTTGCACACTTTTTTGTAATCAGTGTTAACCAATCGGCACACATGTTTAATATATAGCGTATCTCATGAAAGCCTCTACGATAACATGAAATTTTACTCCCAAACAGATGCCCCCGAACTTTGAATTTGTGAGAAACTTGTGGAACACATTCAAAGTTCGCCTTGATCTTTTGACCTCAACAATACAGAGCTCACATATGGGGCGCTTTATCTTGACCAGGTGTGATGTTCACGCAATTTTGATCATCATTAGCCAATCTCAAGACAATACACTTGTATTCCCATTGAAAGGGGAAGATTGTTGTTGTTCTTGTTTTCGGGGCTGCATTTAGCATTCTTGACTAGCTAGATTGCATACGTACCCTCTTCATAAGGGATCAAACCGTTCGTAGTTCATTTGGGCAACCTTTTCTTCACATATTCGACAGGGTGCTTCGGTTTCGGACTAATATCAAGTCCATTTTTTCTTTCATTGTACTGGGATATCTTTTTTTGTTTTATTTTTTTTAATTTTACCGCATCACTCATCATCTGGGCCTACCTTCTAGGAAGGGTTTCCCAAAGGCTTCGACTATCATTTGCGAACCCATTATTTTTTTTTTGCGCGACTGAATTTGACCTTCTTGGGTGTCAGACGAATCTTGACATTCTCTTCCGGGTCGGTGAGCTGAACTGCAACTCTGAGAGATGGCAACTGAATTTCTAAGGGTAAAACAACTTCAGACCCAAAGACCAGGTTGTAAGGCGTACAACCAGTCGATGTGCGTGTTGTTGTCCGATAAGCCCATAGTGCCTTCGGTATCCGTTCATGCCAATCTCTTTTGGATTTTGACACGATCTTCCTTAGGATCTTGCATAACACTTTATTAAATGCCTCAGCTTGACCATTTGATGATGAGTTATAGCTCGATGAAAAGCTATACTTAAACCCAAACTTCTCGCTCCACTTCACCAGCATCTGATTTTTGAAGTAGAGAGCGTTGTATCAGATGATTTTTGAAGGAACTCCATATCGATAGATCAAGTGCGTCCTTATGAAGTTAGCGACTTCTTTAGCTCCCACTTCCTTCAATGGTATAGCTTTGGCCCATTTGGAGAAGTAGTCTGTAGCAGCCAGAATATACTGGTGTCCTCGAGAGGATGATGACTTTATACACCCTACAACGTCGAGACCCCCATACATTAAATGGCCACGACAAAGTCGTTGGGTGCAACATTTGAGGAGGCTGGTGTATGAAGTTGCTGTGAATTTGACAAGCGTGGCAAGCTTTAGAAAAATCCATGGCATCCTTCACCATTGTTGTCCAATAATAGCCCAGTCGTTTGATTTGATTAGCTAACTTTAGACCGGCTTGATGCGCTCCGCATACCCCAACATGGGTTTCTGTAAGGATATATTTTGCTTCTTCATTTGACAAGCATCTTAATAACATTCCATCAAATGTCCTTTGATACAAAGGGTCATTATTAAGTAGGAACCTTGACACTCGCCTTTTAACATCCACTCTCTTTTTAGCATCATCAGGAAGGACTCCATGACAAAGATACTCAATGAGCGGCTGTCGCCAATCTGTTTCTTCCTCAACTTCATATACGGAAACGACATCCACCTCTTCGTTGGGCTCGGCTCGCTCCAAAGCTGGGATAAGCAAATGTCGCTCCCCGATTGTAATCTTGATTTCTCTTTCACTTGGCAATGTCAGTGACGCGGCCAATTTTGCCAATGCATCTGCTTGGTCATTTTCGGACCTTGATATATGCACGACTTCTATCTGACGGAATTGGCGCATGAGATGCGTGGCTCTTTGATGCAAAAGAAACAAATTTGTGTTTTTTACTTCATACTGACCATTCAGTTGCTTGATTACAAACTAAGAGTCACCAAACACCTTTAATGGGTCAACATTCATCTCAAGAGCTATCTCTAGGCCAATGATCAGTGCCTCATATTCTACGACGTTGTTTGTGCAGTTTTCTAAAAGAGAAAATGAATAAGGCACTATTCCCTCGGTTAGGGTGATGAATACTATGCCTACCCCGACCCCTTTTCTCTTTGCAGCGCCATAAAAGTATAACTGCCAAGATTTTTCTTCTGTCATGAAAACTTCTTCATCAGGCAAATCATCCACTAGCTCCTCGTTATCGGGAGTAGGTGTTGTGAGCTGAATCTGCCATGTTTTACAGTAACTTTTATATCGTTTTCTGCATACATTTCATACATTTGGGCTAGAATAGTACAAAATCTATGTAGTTTATGTTTATTTGCCAAATTATGGAATCTACACCAGTTTCTGTTTAAATTCGCAGAATTCGAGGCAATTTACAGCAGTTCTGAGAAAAGTTGGAAAAGCTTGGAAATCAGCTACAGAAGTCCAAGGTCAAAGGACTACAGAACAAGGATGAATCAAGCTGGAGCCCAGAAGTTACTCGATATCGAATTCTTTTACTCGATATCGACAAAGGATGTCCGAGCAATGCTGGTCGTGTAGGAGCTGATCAGTGAAGCTGAAGACGAAGCAACCCGACTCCGGAGCTCTACTCGATATCGAGTAAGCTACTCGATATCGACAAACACCCAGATGCCATACCCGGAGTCTAGGAGATGTGCCAAGTTAAGAAGCCGAAGACCTGGAGACGCCGAGCAACATCTACTCGATATCGAGGATCTGACTCGATATCGACAAAGACCAGCACCACACTTCCGAGCCAGATCGGGGAGCAGTTCCTCGACCAAGACCAGCAACGCATAAGTCGACACAGGTTACTCGATATCGAGGACTTTAGTCGATATCGAGGACCCCAGCAGCGCCTGTCCGAGCTAGATCGAGCACCTGCTACCCGACATCACCGAGCCAGCTAAAGTCGACGTCATTGTTACTCGATATCGAGTAGTCTACTCGATATCGAGGAGCGCCATCCGGAGCGGCATTACGCGGTGTCCGTGTCGAGCTGGCTTTGCTTGGAGCCGAAGGAGTCCGATTCTATCCACATCTATCCACATCTATCAAGTTCTATCTATGGAGAGAAGATCTACCCACAGAAGAAGATATTTTGCTACTTTAGATATAATTTCCTTTATGGATTTTATTCCTTTATTTCATTTATTTATCTATAAGCCTTTAGATATTTAGATATAGATATAGATAAGATGTTCTTTCCTTGATTAGCGGGGTTTGAGCACTATAAATAAAGCCTTAGGGGCTGGTTTTGATTCATTCAATTTCAGAGACAGTTAGTTACATAGAGAGAGAAGGAGAAGAGGTTGTAAGTTTGAGTTTATTTAATGCAAGTTAGTTCTTTTTCATCAAAGATGTCTGCTATTGCGATGAAGAGCGAGTAGTCCACCCACTTCTAGGGTCGGGGTGAGCCCGACGGTGGCCATGTAAGGTGATGCGGTAAAGGTACAATCTTTTTATGCAATTCGTCTTCTATCCCTATGAGCATGATTCTTTTGCGAAAGTTGAAGGTGATCCTTGTTTGTATTATTGAATCGAAAGTGATATTAATGCAACTTGGGTTAACTATGTGAAAAGGGTTAGTAATAATTAAGGGTTTATGCGAAAGCCTCTATCTTCCTATTTGTTAATAACGAAAGTCATTTGAGGAAAAACATGATCTTTTATGCCTTTATGTGTTACTTTGCATGGTTATCGTTGTGGGGTTGATACCCTAACTTTGGAAGTCTTTTAGTTTATTGATTTTATTCACCAAAATCTGAGTTCTGTGTTCGAGAGTTTGCAATTTAAAGTTTCTGCTGTTTGTCGATCTCGGGGATTGTTAGTCGATATCGAATAGCACTTAGTCGATATCGAGTAGAAGTTTATCGAGATCAGGTTTCTGTTGCTGAGTTTGCTTTCTGTCGTCACTGTGCTTTGTCGATATCGAGTACCTCCTTGTCGATATCGACCAGTTTCTGTGTTTACTTTCGTTTTTTCTTTGCTTTGTTATTTCTGTCTGCTATTCTGTCTGTGAGTTTTACAGCTACCTGAGATCCGCTGACACGCTTCCTCGTGGATCGATCCTGACTTCCCACTACTGCATAGGGAGGGAGTCTTGTAATCATTTGCGTGGGCATAATCTGGTTTGATTTATATTTCTATATTTTGAACTTGATTTCCTCCTACAACAAATTGGCGCTGTTGCCGGGGAAGCAATCATTCGCGCCTTAGGTAGCCAGATCTCACTTTTCTCTTGAGTTACTTTGCAGGTATATGCGCCGTTCTGACCGAAAACCTGAGTTTGACGCCTTAGACGAACCGGAGCGCCTTATACACATTCAAGCTAAACTAAAAAGAGCCTTGACTACTGCAGAGACACAGGAACAACTGATTGAGAGGCTTACGAGAGAACTAGCTGCTAAAGATACTGCTCTTACCGCTGAGAGAGCACGCACTACAAGGGAAGCTGAGCATGCGAGGCTATTGGAAGATGAGCTTGCCCAATACCCAACAACTGCAGAGGATTACATGCACCCGACTCTCATAGTGCCTGAATCGACCATTCTAATCCCTGAAAATAACTATGAAATTCGCACTCATTTCCTTATTGAAATCAAGAATAATGCTTTCTTTGGTAGATTTAATGAATACCCTCTTCAGCATATTACAAACTTTACTGACATGTGTCGTACTCTTGCTGAAGGTATCACCTTGGAGTACATCTTGATGAAGGCCTTTCGTTGGTCCCTATCTGGTTCAGCACTGAAGTGGCTTGAAGGGCTGAAACCGCGATCCCTCACAACATGGGCTGAAGTAAAGCAGGAGTTTCTCAACAAATTCTTCCCTCCTGCCAAGACAGCACTCCTCCGCCAGAAGATTACAACTTTCAAACAGAAGCTTGGGGAACCGCTGACAAAAGCTTGGGAAAGATATAAGGATCTGATACGATCATGCCCTACACATGGACAGCAACCCTGCGTAGTTCAAGAGATCTTCTTCATTTCTATGGACTTGGCTGCAAAGGATAGGATCAACACATATACTCACTATGAGTATCTGACAATGTCGCCTGCTGACGCATATGCTGCTCTAGACAAGCTGACCAACTATGATAACAAATATGGGACTCCAACCAACTATGAGGAGCAATAACTATGAGGAGCAATAGCCAGATGTCAAGGAGCAATACTACAGAGATTAGAACCGCAAGCTCCTCAAGCAAGTCAAGTATCTTTCTGTCAACCAGGCCTGCATCGAATGCGGATCACATCGGCACACCACTACTGAGTGCCCGCACACAGAACAAGTCAGGCTGGCAGAGTACCATGAAGAGGCAGCTTACGTAGAGGGTCCCAATCGCTACATGGGGGACCAAAGGTTCCAACAACCACAATGGAACCAAGGTGCCCCTAGGAACCCCCCACCATATAGAGGAAATACGGAGAAATCATTCAGACACCAAGCAATCCTTCAACTCAGTCTACACTCAGATTCAAGGTGTCAACTCTAGGCTTGGGGAGATTGATATATGGCGGAAATCAGTTGGTACACAGATTGACCAGCTAGCAGCAGGAATCCCCAGACAGTTAGATTCTCTCCATGGATGTTCAGAACCAAATCCTAAGGGGAAGACTGGACACATTGTTGCTTGTTGTAAGGAGTGAATGAAGTATGAAATATAACGAAATAGATCAAACCAGACTTAGGCCCCAGCAAATAAATACAAGACTCCTCCAATGCAGTAAGAGAAAGTCAGGATCGAATCCACGAGGAAGCACGTCAGCAGTTCTTAGGTAGCTGTAAATTCTCACAGAAGCAGCAGAAAGACAGAAACAGAAAGGAAAGAAACAAATAAACCCGGCAAGGGCAACTAAAACAAAAGCAAAGAACAAACTAAAGACAGAAAGTAAAGACAAAGCAAAAACGAAAAGCAAAGGCAAAGGCGTACTCGACCTCGACAAGAACAGTAATGAAAACAGAAAACAGAAAACAAAGGCAATCAACTCGACAGACAAGAACGTACTCGACCTAGACAAGTCCTGCTCGAGATCGACCACGACCTACTCGATCTCGACAAAGGTCCTCCTCTGTATCGAGTAACTATGCAGAAAACTGTAAATTGCAGAATTTAAAGACAAACGCAGAATTTCGACAGAAATAAACTTCAATATAATAAAAGACTTCCAAAGCCAGGGTTTCAACACCACAACGATAACCATGCAAAGTAACACATAAAGGCACAAAAGATCATGCTTTCCATCAAATAACTTTCGTCATTAACAAATAGGCAAATAGAGGCTTTCGCATAAACCCTAATTGTTACTAACCCTTTTTCACATAATTAATCCAAGTTGCATTAAGATCACTTTCGCTTCAATAATACAAACAAGGATCACCTTCAACTCTCGCAAAAGAATCATGCTTATAGGGAAAGAAGATGAATTGCACAAAAGATCTGACCTTTATCGCATCGCCTCACATGGCCACCGTCGGGCTCACCCCAGCCCCAGAAGTGGGTGGACTACTCACGCCTCATCGCAATCGCAGACATTGATGTATAAAAAGAAACTCGCATTACACTAAATTCAAAAGCCTTTTACAATCCTGGCAATCAACTTTCGCAGAACGCCAAAACCCTAAAAACCTTAGAACTCCTAAACTCTATGTGTAATTGTGTCTCTGAATTGGAATTGTTGATTGAATGAATAAAACTGAGCCCCCTAGGGCCTTATTTATAGGCTTCATTCCCTAGCTATTCTAGGAAAGAAGATATCTATCTCTATCTAAAATTATATCTAAAATACTTAAAGATAAATCAATGCTTTAAGGAAATAAATCTATAAGGAAAAGATAAAACTAATTAAGGTAGGTCTTCATGATGTGATAGATCTTGTCTCCTTGATGATAGAACTTGATGGAATCGGATAGAATCTTCCGCCTTCGCGTCCAAGGAATCCAAATCTAGTCGGACAAGTCCTTGTCGAGAAGCTGCTGGACACGGCTCTAGTCGACCTCGAGTAGGGCTTGTCGACCTCGAGTAGCATGGTTCGTCGACTGGACTCCCTCGGCTAGGACTGCTCGATGTGCTCGGACTTGGCTCACTGGTGCTCGTCGACCTCGAGTAGGCCTTGTCGATCTCGAGTAGGATTGGTCATCGACTAGGCTTCCTCGGGTTGCTCTACTTGGCAAGCTCGGATCTGGACTTAGCGTCTCGTCGACCTCGACAAAGGGTCCTCGAGATCGAGTTGGGTGGTGTCCTTCCTTTCCGCTCCCGCGAGTTGCCTCATCCGCTGGCAGCGGGTTTTTCCGCGGCAGCGAACGGTCCGCTGCAGCGAGTCGAGTCGCTGGCAGCGAGTGCTCCTGGTCGTCCTCGGCTTCGTCCTCGGCTTCTCTCCTTGTCGACTCCGGACATGGCGTCTGAGCTTCGTCGATCTCGACCAGTGGTCCTCGAGATCGAGTAAGGTCCGGAGCTCGGGTTGGTCTGGCTCTCGATCAGGCTTTGCTCGACCAAGCTGTGCTCGGACATGCTCGTCTAGGTCGAGTAGGCCTACTCGAGATCGAGTAGCCTTGACTCTCCGACTGGTTCCGCTACTTTGACCTTGGACTTCTGTAGTGTTTTTCCGAGCTTTTCCGACCTTCTGTAGAATTGCTGATGCGGGACCATCCAAGCCATCATCAAAGACACCTCCGGACACACCTATGATTCGAGATTATGAGGATGATGTCCTTCTCAAGAGGAAGAAGAAGGCTCCACCATGGGAAGAAGTCCCAAGGTGCAAGCTTGGATTAAATGACGTTTTGGTTCGTTCATAGTCATTTGACAGCTTTTCGACGTCTCTGTAAAATGGGTCGTACGGATTCAATATTTATCGGATTGAGACGTGCCATACCTTGTTGGAACGAGGACGAAGAGATCTACAACTTTTCTGTTGAAGGTTTTTCCAGATTCGAACTAGAGGTTGGACGAAATCCACATTCTTTGAGCTGTCAATGGTTTTTGACGGGATTTAATTATATTTTGAACATTATGTTTAATTCCTATTTTTAGTATTAGTTTTACTTAAGTTATTTTAGGAAACTTTAGATGTTATTTTATTTAATTACTTTAAGTAATTCTTTTATCTTCTTTTATCTAGAATTCGGCCCAACTCAGCCCCTAAGGCCTATTTAAGCCGAGTTCTTCCATTGTAATCAAGTAAGAACATTATGAATAGAATTTAGATCTCTCAAATTGTGTGAAACACATGGAGTGTCTTGTTGATCCAACTAGAGCTGTGCTCGTTGATCATCGAATTGGTTTGATCTAGCTTGGTTTGCTTTGCCGTTCATCAACTTCGCAAGACTTGGTGAATCTAGTATCCACAAGCCCCCTTCTGGTGCTTCAAGTTGTCCGCTTGATTGTGTCGGATTGTAGAGGCGGGTTGTGTAGTCATTGGTATTGGTTCCTACCCCGCTGAGGAGGCCTGGGGTCTTTATCTTGTTCTGCATAGATCGTTTCAGTCCTTATCGGTCGTGTCTTTATTGTTTCTTGAATTCTTTATCGAGTCTTTGTTCTTTCTTGATCGATCTTGTACTGATCTTGGTCGAATCTTGGAAATCTCGCATTGTTCTTGCTGCGTTCTTTGAGTCTTTATTCATTCTTGCTTCCGTTCTTGAGTTTCTTGTTTGATTGTCGAAGATCGGGCCACCCTGCGGCTAACCCCGTATCAATTGCTGTAAAATGCCTCGATTTCTGCAAATTAAACAGAAACTGGTGTAGATTCCATAATTTGGCAAATAAACATAAACTACATAGATTTTGTACTATTCAAACCCAAATGAATGCAATGTATACAGAAATCGATATAAAAGTTACTGTAAAACATGGCAGATTCAGCTCACAACAAACACCCCATACTTAAGCTTGCTTGTCCTCAAGCAATACTTTTATTTGTCATTCAGGGGAAGAATTTAAACTCTCAACATATCAGATTCATTCTCATATGTCCCTGCAATCAATTACCATCCTTGAAAAGGTACTAGTGTCACAGATCCATGCATGTGCAAATATGTAAAAGCAACATCTACTCACAAAAGGAGGGTTATGCAAAAACATTCATAAGTGACAAAGCATTGATAATCAAGAAGACTTTAATTTAAGCTCAATAAGGAGTAGATTTGGTAAATGGCTAAAAGGTGGGCAGTTTTTTGGCCATGTGGTGCTAATGATCCGGGGAAATGGAGTACTTTCCAAATTGAATTTCCACATTCCTTCTTCCATTTGATTCATCACCTTTCATAATGCTTTTATTCATAATAATGCTTTTACCTCTCTAACCTCAGCACTGCCTTCTCGCGAGTCGCAAACATGGGTGTCATGAATGGCCCCGGATACTTAGTGCTTTGGACTCCTCACAATGTGTCCCATCTCTCCAAACTATTATCTCAGAGAGCATGGTCAATCTACCTTTATCTCCTGAGGTGATTGGATTTTCTTTCACTCATTAAATTTTCCATATATTTTAAATAATTTCCTTCCAAACTCCATATAATGATAATAACAACACAAACACCATATGACATCTCCATAATGTAACATCATTCTCAACATAATCCCCGGATAGGGTAAAGAATGACAATATTTAGATCATGTGGAGCAATAATTGAAATAAGGCATATTATGGGTTTTGTGATGCGTAAGCATAGGTAAGGCTAGGAATATAAACATATGAGCATTATATGGAAATATAAAGTCCTCCGTCATCTTATCATGCAACATGTCAAAAGCAACTTCAAATTTTATCTCATTTCATGGTTTTCAAGAAAATATGCACTTCATTGTGACTTCCCTTTACTAGGCAATTTCATGCTATATCTCTAATGAATCCAATTTTGCATCGTCGAGTTCAATATTACACTTCCATGACATTTATAAAAAATTTCAAATTTCAATGGGGGTCATTTTTCTCAAACTTTGGAAAACATGCATATAAGCACATAAATCAATAATGCATTCCAAAATAGCCATGTAGCAATCCAAAGAAATAATGCACAAGTAATGTTAAATATGATCAATATGCATGAAGTAAGCCCTTCCCCCACCCCATACTTAAACATTACAGTGTCCTCACTGTATAAAAACAAGGGTAAAGAAATAAACTCACAAGACAGATGTGCAGAGCCTCAAAATTTCGAATGGAGCACCTCCTGGCCGAGTAAGATTCGGTTCTATCCATTGACCTGAAAAGTAGAAGACATATACCCATAATAGCAAAACTAAAAGTGTTCAAAACCAAAAACAAAAAACAAAAAAGTCTCAAAAAGTCCTAAAAAGTCTATGTACATGCTCTAGATTTTATAGTCGCTAGGCCGACTTTCCATTTATGCTCAAGGTGGCATCTGCAGGGCCCATGTAGCTTGGGCTTCAAATAGGACTCCATTCTTGTCCATCAGCTGTAATCCTCCAGAATGGATCTTGTTCACCACAAACGGTCCCATCCGCTTTCTGTTGAATTTGTTAGGAAACCAATGATCCTTTGATTTAGAGACATAGAGCTTGTCTCCAACTTCATATTCCTTAGGCTCATCATTGGATATCCTGCACAATCGCACATACCAAGGCAGACCTCTCCCATGTATAGATAAATCTTTAATGGAAATAGGCGAAGAAAGATCCATACCTTGGCTTACCTTCGCGGAGACGGAATCGGGACTACTGTATTTGGTCGATCTCGACTAGGGCTAGTCGATCTCGACAAGACTGCAGGCTCTGGTGGTGGTCTGGTCGAAGAGGCAGAAATCGACGAAGGCAGGGGCTTGTCGACCTCGAGTAGGCTGGTCGACCTCGACAAGGACTCCGCTCCTGGTGGTTTGCTCATCGATGAAGGCGGATCTGGTGGAGCCGAGTGGTGGTCGACCTCGACAAGCCTACTCGAGGTCGAGTAGGGTTCTGGTCCTGGAGTCGCCGTCGTCGAGGAAGATGGATCTGGGCTCCTCGTCTGGCGGTCGATCTCGACAAGGGTGGTCGAGATCGACGACGATCCTGGCTCTGGTGTCGTCAGCGTCGAGGAAGCAAAAGCTGAAGCCATCGAGTGGTGGTCGACCTCGACAAGTCTTGTCGAGATCGACGAGGCCGGTTTGTCTAGTTCGCTGCTCGACGATGCTGGTGCTGGTGGAGTCGCCTTGGTGTGGTCGAGATCGACTAGGGCTCTACTCGATGTCGAGGAGCCTTGGTCGATCTTGACCCCATACTTAGTTCCTGTCAAGGCATCCGAAAAATAATGAATCCACAAGGACTTACCTTGGTCCGTGTCGATTGGATTCTCTGTGTTTTCCTTGAGGATTGCCATGATCTCCTCCACCTGGGCCTCCATGTCCCTTTTTTCTATCTCTTCAGGGGTCATATTTCTGACCTTGGGTTCCCCGCAGGTGATGTAGCCAGCTGAGATAGATTTGACCTCTTCCATTGGACATGTATGCCTTTCAGTTTTATTAAAGGAATACTCCATTACCTCATCGCTGATGTTGAAGATGAGCACTCCTTTCCTTACGCTTATGTTGGCATCCACCGTCGCCAAGAATGGCCTTCCTAAAATAATTGGACAAGCAGGATCTTCTTGCATATCAACTATTAAGAAATCAGCAGGGACGAAGAATTTACCTACTTGTACTGGGACATTTTCTACCAAGCTTGTGGGGATGACCACCGTGTTGTTGGCCATGTAAAGTCTAGCATCCACAGTCTCCAAGGCACCTATCTTAATCTTGGACCAAATCGTTAAAGGCATTATACTCACACTAGCTCCAAGATCACATAGGGCATTAATTTTGTATGGACCAAATCCAATAGTTATAGCAAACTTACCTGGATCCGGCCTCTTCTCCAATATGTCCAAATGGCTGCACTCCTCTGTGATTTCAGCCATTGATCGCTTTTTGCTCAGAATCTCCTTCAGGAACTTGACATAAGATGGCATTTCATTGAGAGCTTCTGTGAAAGGGATGGTGACGTTGAGCTTCTGAAGCATCTAGATGAAGCGCTGAAACTTTTTCTCCGCCGGGTCCTTTAGAGATTTTGTGGGGAAAGGCAGCTTCTTTTTCTGATTCGGAGCCAGAACAGACGTCGGAGGTGCTGCAGGCTGCTCTATGTCGACCAGGGGCTCCTCGACATCGACAAGGCCTTTGTCGACATCGACCAGATTGGGCCCAGTCGAGTTGCTGTGTGGTGCGGACGAAGATTCTGGAATTTTCTCCTCGAGGTAGACGAAGGTCTTGTCGAGATCGACCACGGCCTTGTCGAGATCGACTTGCTGTTCCTCGTCGTTCTGCTTCTTTCCGACCTCTGGCTCTTGCAGTTGATGGCCGCTTCTGAGTTTTATAGCAGCGATGTGTCCAGTCTTTCCCTTAGGATTTGGTTCTGAAGATCCTGGAAGTGTCCCTGACTGTCTAGGGATTCCAGCTGCTAGCTGACCAATCTGTGTGTCAACTGATTTCCTCCAGATATCAATTTCCCCAAGCCTAGAATTGACACCTTGCATCTGAGTATAGACGGAGTTCAAAGATTGCCTAGTTTCTGAGTGGTTCCTCCGTATTTCCTCTAGGACTGTCTGTATATCATCCTTTTTCTGCTCCCTTTCCGGATGTCCCGGAGCTCTGTAGGGTGGGGGATTCCTAGGGACAGCTTGGTTCCATAGTGGTTGCTGAAATCTTTGGTCCCCCATGTCCCGGAGCTCTGTAGGGTGGGGGATTCCTAGGGACAGCTTGGTTCCATAGTGGTTGCTGAAATCTTTGGTCCCCCATGTAGCGATTTGGACCCCCTGCGTAAGCTACATCCTCATGATGCTCTGCCATCCTGACTTGTTCTGTGTGTGGGCACTCAGGAGTGGTGTGCCTTTGCGATCCGCATTCAATACAAGGCTGGTTGACAGAGAGATACTTGACTTGCTTGATGAGGTTCTTATTCTGATCTCTGTAGTATTGATCCCTAACATCAGGATCAATTTCCTTTGCTGGCTCATAGAGAGGCATAGATGGTGCTGGCCTGGCGTATGGGTTCTCTTCATAGGTTACAGTAGACCCATACTTGTTGTCGTAGGTAGTGAGCTTCTCTAGCACACCCCATGCGTCACTTGGCGGCATTGTCAGCTACTCGTAGCGAGTATAATTGTTGATTCTGTCCTTAGTGACTTGATCAAGAGAGTTGAAGAAGATCTCCTGAATGATGTAGGGTGGCTGTCCATGAGTAGGGCAAGATCGTAGCAGTTCCTTGTAGCGTTCCCATGCCCTTGCCAGCGGTTCTCCTTTCTGCTGTTTAAAGGCGGTGATTCTCTGACGGAGATGTGCTATTTTGGCAGGTGGGAAGAATTTGTTCAGAAACTCTTGCTCTACTTGGGCCCAGGTTGTGAGTGATTTTGCTTTCAGCCCTTCCAGCCATTTCAGTGCAGGCCCAGCGAGAGACCAGCGAAAAGATTTCATCTTGACATATTCCAAGGTTGTACCTTCTGCAAGAGTACGGCACATATCATGAAAATTAGTAATATCTTCAAGAGGACACTCATTAAATCTGCCGTAAAAGGCATTATTTTGAAGCTCTATAAGAAACTGAGTGCGAATTTCAAAAGAGTTTTCAGGGATTAGAATCGCCGATTCAGGCACGACGAGAGTTGGGTGCATGTAGTCTTCTGCCGTGGTTGGATACTGGGCAAGCTCAGCCTGTGCTTGTTCCCTTGCTGCTCTCTCAGCGGCGATAGCAGCATCCTTTGCGGCCAATTCCCTGGTAAGCCTAGCGACCAGCTGTTCCTGTGTCTCCGCAGCTGCCATGGCTCTTTGTAGTTTAGCTCGGATGAGAAATAGGCGTTCCGGTTCGTCTAAGGCGTCAAACTCAGGTGTTTGACCAGAACGACGCATACACCTGAAAATTCACTCAAAGAAACAGTGAGAACTGACTACCTAAGGCGCGAATGATTGCTTCCCCGGCAACGGCGCCAATTTGTTGTAAGGAGTGAATCAAGTATGAAATATAACGAAATAGATCAAACCAGACTTAGGCCCCAGCAAATAAATACAAGACTCCTCCAATGCAGTAAGAGAAAGTTAGGATCGAATCCACGAGGAAGCACGTCAGCAGTTCTTAGGTAGCTGTAAATTCTCACAGAAGCAGAAGAAAGACAGAAACAAATAAACCCGGCAAGGGCAACTAAAACAAAAGCAAAGAACAAACTAAAGACAGAAAGTAAAGACAAAGCAAAAACGAAAAGCAAAGGCAAAGGCGTACTCGACCTCGACAAGAACAGTAATGAAAACAGAAAACAGAAAACAAAGGCAATCAACTCGACAGACAAGAACATACTCGACCTAGACAAGTCCTCCTCGAGACCGACCACGACCTACTCGATCTCGACAAAGGTCCTCCTCTGTATCGAGTAAATATGCAGAAAACTGTAAATTGCATAATTTAAAGACAAACGCAGAATTTCGACAGAAATAAACTTCAATATAATAAAAGACTTCCAAAGCCAGGGTTTCAACACCACAACGATAACCATGCAAAGTAACACATAAAGGCACAAAAGATCATGTTTTCCATCAAATAACTTTCGTCATTAACAAATAGGCAAATAGAGGCTTTCGCATAAACCCTAATTGTTACTAACCCTTTTTCACATAATTAATCCAAGTTGCATTAAGATCACTTTCGCTTCAATAATACAAACAAGGATCACCTTCAACTCTCGCAAAAGAATCATGCTTATAGGGAAAGAAGATGAAGTGCACAAAAGATCTGACCTTTATCGCATCGCCTCACATGGCCACCGTCGGGCTCACCCCAGCCCCAGAAGTGGGTGGACTACTCACGCCTCATCGCAATCGCAGACATTGATGTATAAAAAGAAACTCGCATTAAACTAAATTCAAAAGCCTTTTACAATCCTGGCAATCAACTTTCGCAGAACGCCAAAACCCTAAAAACCTTAGAACTCCTAAACTCTATGTGTAATTGTGTCTCTGAATTGGAATTGTTGATTGAATGAATAAAACTGAGCCCCCTAGGGCCTTATTTATAGGCTTCATTCCCTAGCTATTCTAGGAAAGAAGATATCTATCTCTATCTAAAATTATATCTAAAATACTTAAAGATAAATAAATGCTTTAAGGAAATAAATCTATAAGGAAAAGATAAAACTAATTAAGGTAGGTCTTCATGATGTGATAGATCTTGTCTCCTTGATGATAGAACTTGATGGAATCGGATAGAATCTTCCGCCTTCGCGCCCAAGGAATCCAAATCTAGTCGGACAAGTCCTTGTCGAGAAGCTGCTGGACACGGCTCTAGTCGACCTCGAGTAGGGCTTGTCGACCTCGAGTAGCATGGTTCGTCGACTGGACTCCCTCGGCTAGGACTGCTCGATGTGCTCGGACTTGGCTCACTGGTGCTCGTCGACCTCGAGTAGGCCTTGTCGATCTCGAGTAGGACTGGTCATCGACTAGGCTTCCTCGGGTTGCTCTACTCGGAAAGCTCGGATCTGGACTCAGCGTCTCGTCGACCTCGACAAAGGGTCCTCGAGATCGAGTTGGGTGGTGTCCTTCCTTTCCGCTCCCGTGAGTTGCCTCATCCGCTGGCAGCTAGTTTTTCCGCGGCAGCGAACGGTCCGCTGCAGCGAGTCGAGTCGCTGGCAGCGAGTGCTCCTGGTCGTCCTCGGCTTCTCTCCTTGTTGACTCCGGACATGGCGTCTGAGCTTCGTCGATCTCGACCAGTGGTCCTCGAGATCGAGTAGGGTCCGGAGCTCGGGTTGGTCTGGCTCTCGATCAGGCTTTGCTCGACCAAGCTGTGCTCGGACATGCTCGTCTAGGTCGAGTAGGCCTACTCGAGATCGAGTAGCCTTGACTCTCCGACTGGTTCCGCTGCTTTGACCTTGGACTTCTGTAGTGTTTTTCCGAGCTTTTCAAACCTTCTGTAGAATTGTTGTAAAATGCCTCGATTTCTGCAAATTAAACAGAAACTGGTGTAGATTCCATAATTTGGCAAATAAACATAAACTACATAGATTATGTACTGTTCAAACCCAAATGAATGCAATGTATACAGAAATCGATATAAAAGTTACTGTAAAACATGGCAGATTCAGCTCACAACACTGTTGTAAAACTCAGAAGCGGCCATCAACTACAATAGCCAGAGGTCGGAAAGCAGCAAGACGGAGGAGAACAACAACTCGATATCGAAGAAGGTTTACTCAATATCGACGACAGAGTGGACCAACCTTCGTCTGCACAGCACAACAACTCGACACCGAGGAAGCTAGTTGTTACGAGGATGAACTGGTCGATATCGAGCAGACCCAAGTTGAGATCGAGAAAGCTACATCACCTCCGACATCTGTTCTGGCTCCGAATCAGAAAAAGAAACTACCCTTCCCAACAAAATCTCCAAAAGACCCACCAGAGAAGAAATTTCAGCGCTTCATCAAGATGCTTCAGAAACTCAATGTCACTATTCCCTTTACAGAAGCTCTCAATGAAATGCCATCCTATGTCAAGTTCTTTAAAGAGATTCTAAGCAAGAAGAGATCAATGGCTGAGATTACAGAGGAATGCAGCCATATGGACATCCTTGAGAAGAGGCCAGATCTAGGTAAGTTTGCTATAACCATTGGATTTGGTCAATATAAATTTAATGCTTTATGTGATCTTGGAGCTAGTTTGAGTATAATGCCTTTTACAATATGGTCCAAGATTAAGATAGGTGCCCTAGAGCCTGTGGATGCTAAGCTGTATATGGCCAACAACACGGTGGTCATTCCAACAGGCATGGTGGACAATGTGTACAAGTAGGTAAATTCTTTGTCCCTGCTGATTTTCTAGTTATTGATATGCCAGAGGACCCTGCTTGTCCAATTATTCTAGGAAGGCCCTTCTTGGCGATGGTGGATGCCAACATAAGCGTAAGTGATACGGGGTTAGCCGTGAGATGGTCCGATCTTCGACAACAAGCAAGAACTGAACAAGAAAAGCAAGAACTCGATCAAGATCAATCAAGAACAGCCAAGAAACAATAAAGACGCAGCAAGAACGATCAAGAACAAGGATTCTTGATGTCGACACTAAACAAGAATGACAAAGACTCGATAAAGATAGATAAAGACTCGAAATTGAATGCAAGAATGGAAAGGCACGACCTGATAACGACTGAGTCGATCTATGTAGCACAAGATAAAGACCCCAGGCCTCCTCAGAGGGTAGGAACCAATACCAATGCCTACACAACCCGCCTCTACAATCCGACACAATCAAGCGGACAACTTGAAGCACTAGAAGGGGGCTTGTGAATACTAGGATCACCAAGTCTTGCGAAGTTGACGAACACAAAGCAAACCAAGCTGAGATTATCAATCGGTTGAGATCACGAAGAGCACAGCTCTATTCGGCCTGATCTCTCTCTCTGAAGTGTTTCACACGTTTTGAGAAGAATAACTTGTATTATGAATGTTCCAATTGAATTCAATGAAAGAAACGAAAATATATAGGCCTTAACATGTTCTGGCCGGCCCTAATAGATAGAATAGGATAGATCTACTAACTAATGGGCTTTAAAATAGATCTAAGAACAAAAATAAATAAGGTCTCTAAAAAGAATGACTTAAAAAGCCCAATTCAGCCCAATAACGTTTTTAAGCTGAAATTAGACATAACACTTAGAATATTTCGGCCTAAGCATTTCTAAGGTGGCTCGGCCTCCATTTGTGCTCCAATGCACATGTATGTCTTCAATGTAGGCTCGGGGAGTTGAACCTTGCTTGAGAACAAAGCGTGAGTGACGAATAGGAATGAGTCTCTCTGAAGCTTCTTTGCTCTAGCTCGAGTCATTGGTCCTTCTCCAAGAATGATGGGTGTGTCTGGAGCTGTAGAAGATGGTCCCGCATCAACCTCCCCTTCTTGAAAAGGATTCGCCCACGAATCCAAGTCCTCATCCACAGCGAAGTAAGGGATTAGATCGGCGACGTTGAATGTAGCGCTCACGCCCATGTCTCCAGGAAGCTCCAATTGGTAGGCATTGTCGCCCACTCTCTTCTTGATCCGAAATGGTCCATCACCACGCGGCGACAGCTTGTTCTTCCGGGCTTCTGGAAACCGCTCCTTCCTTAAGTGCACCCATACAAGATCTCCAGGCTGAAATGTGACCAAGCGACGTCCTTTGTTGGCCTTGTTAGCATTGTATTCAGCCTTTAGCTTCAGCTTCTCTCGAGTCCGTTCATGCAGCTCCTTAATGAACTCGACATGCTTACCTGCCTCAAATGATTCTTCGTCTCTCATAGGATATGGAGTAAGATCAAAAGGGGTTAGTGGATTAACACCATACACACATTCAAATGGACTGATTTTAGTAGCTGAATGTATGGTTCGATTATATGCAAATTCCACATGAGGTAAGGCTTCTTCCCAAAGTTTCAAATTCTTCCTAATAATGGCTCTAAGGAGTGTTCCAAGTGTTCTATTAGTCACCTCAGTTTGGCCATCAGTTTGGGGGTGGCTAGAAGTAGAGAATAACAATCTAGTTCCCAATTTATTCCATAAAGTACGCCAAAAATGACTTAAGAATTTCACATCCCTATCACTAACAATAGTTTTAGGCACACCATGCAACCTAACTACTTCTCTAAAGAATAGATTAGCAACATTGGTAGCATCATCAGTTTTGTGGCATGCAATGAAATGAGCCATTTTAGAGAACCTATCCACTACCACAAATATAGAATCTCTCCCCTTCTTAGTTCTAGGCAACCCAACAATAAAATCCATAGAAATGTCTTCCCAATGGGCTGAGGGGGTCGGCAATGGTGTATAAAGGCCATGAGGCATAAGCTTAGCTTTGGCTTTAATGCAATCTATGCATCTCTTAAGGCAATGTTCTACATCCCTAAGCATATGTGGCCAATAGAAGTGTGATTTCAGTGTGTTATATGTCTTATCTCTACCAAAATGTCCCATTAATCCACCACTATGGGCTTCACTAACAAGTAATAATCGGAGAGAACATCTAGGAATGCACACTTGATCTTTTCGAAATAAGAATCCTTCATGTATATAAAAGCTGTCATTAGGACCTTTTTCTAAGCATTTTCGAAAATGAACTCCAAAATCCAAATCAGATTCATACAATTCCTTTATGTAAACAAAGCCTAAGACTCTAGAATCCAAAGTGGTTAAAAGTACACGTCTTCTAGCTAAAGCATGAGAATCGAAATCAGCTATTAGAGCATGTCTCCTAGATAATGCATCCGCAACCACATTGTCTTTGCCTTTCTTATATTTAATCACATAAGGAAATGTTTCAATGAATTCCATCCATCGTCCATGTCTCCTATCAAGTTTATCTTGGCTTTTAAAGTGTTTTAAAGATTCATGATCAGTCCTAAGAATAAACTCGCTAGGCCATAGATAGTGAGACCATGTCTTAAGTACTCTAAACAAAGCATATAATTCTTTATCATAGGTAGAGTATATAAGACAAGCACCCTTAAGTTTCTCAGAAAAGAAGGCTATAGGCTTACCTCCTTGCATAAGGACTCCACCAATTCCAACTCCGCTAGCATCGCACTCCACTTCAAAGGGCTGTGAGAAGTCGGGTAGGGCTAGTAGGGGTGCGTGCGTGAGCTTGTCCTTAAGCATGTTGAACGCCTTCTCCTGAGCTGCTCCCCAAGTGAACTCACTTCTCTTCTTCGTAAGCTCTGTTAGGGGTGCTGAGATGGTGCTGAAATCGCGTACAAAGCGACGATAGAAACTCGCCAATCCTTGGATGCTGCGTACATGGCCGATGTTGGTGGGTGTTGGCCATTCTTGGATCGCCTTGATCTTAGCCTCATCGACACGCAGTCCATTCGAGCTCACTACAAATCCAAGAAAAGACACTTGTTCATTACATAGTTCACACTTCTTTAAATTAGCATACAAGTGTTCAATTCTCAGCGTTTTAAGCACTTCTCTAAGATGTGATTCATGTTCATTAAGAGATTTGCTATAAATCAGAATATCATCAAAATAAACAACAACAAATCTTCCAATGAAATCTCGAAGCACATGATTCATTAAACGCATAAAAGTGCTAGGAGCATTAGTTAAACCAAAAGGCATAACCAACCACTCATATAAACCAAGCTTAGTCTTAAAGGCTGTTTTCCATTCATCTCCCTTTTTCATTCTAATTTGATGATAGCCACTTCTAAGATCAATTTTAGAGAATATAGAAGCTCCATGTAACTCATCTAGCATATCATCTAATCTAGGAATAGGGTGACGATATTTAATAGTAATGTTGTTAATAGCCCTACAATCTACACACATTCTCCATGATCCATCTTTCTTAGGGACTAATAATACAGGCACAGCACACGGACTTAAGCTAGTTCGAATATAACCCTTGTCCAACAGTTCCTGGACTTGGGTTTGGACCTCTTGGGTCTCAGTGGGATTCATACGATACGCAGGCCTATTAGGTAATGCAGCCCCTGGAATAAGATCAATTTGATGTTCAATTCCACGAATAGGGGGTAGACCTGGTGGTATGTCATCGGGAAACACATCTTTATACTCCTCAAGTAAAGCGAGTATATTGGTTGGAAGAGAAGCTTTAAGCTCTTCACTCAACATATTCAAGCTTTTAATGAGATGCATAAGGGTGGTTTCTCCATCCGCAAATTTGTCTAAAAATGTACTCTTGGAAGCCATTAGTACACCTTTAGGCCGAGTTTGAGGATCCACTTGGCTCGACTGAGCCTCCTGTTCTAACTCACCTTTACTTACCTTGCGCTTCTCAATCTCGTCAGCCACTTGTGTTGGCGTCATGGGTTTGAGAACAACGTTTTTCCCCTGAAATGTAAAGGCATATCGGTTAGAATGACCATCATGTTGGACCTTACGATCAAATTGCCAAGGGCGGCCTAAAAGAATGTGACAAGCTTGCATAGGCACAATATCACATAAAACATCATCTTCATAATGTCCTAGTTTAATATGCACTTTAACTTGTCTATGAACTCTTAATAAACCACAATCATTCATCCAATGCAATTTGTAAGGTCGGGGGTGTTGGACAGTAGGTAAATGCAATTTGTCAACCATTTCTTGACTAGCTAAATTACAGCAACTACCTCCATCAATGATCACATTTACAACCTTTCCTTTAACTAGACAACGAGTATGAAATAAGTTTTCTCTTTGATTATCTTCACATGGTGTAGGAACAACACTTAAAACTCTCCTAACAATCAAAGATTCTCCATGTTCATATTCAACCTCATTATCATCATTTTCATAACAAACAAGGTTCAAGTTCTGATCATTGTCATTAGCATGCTCATCCGGTTCATCACAAGAATTTTCAGATTCATATTCTCCAAATTGATTAACCATGAGCGTTTTCTTATTCGGGCAATCCTTCATATAATGTCCTCTACCTTGGCATTTAAAGCATACAATATCCCTAGAACGAGTAGTAGAAGGATTAGGATTACTCCCTTTGGGACCAGTAGATGTCCCAGACGATTCTCGTCCATTCCATGGGCCTTTACCCTTGTCGAGGGGCTGTTGGGGCTGTCGACCTTCACTCCTCCATTGGGGCTGTTGAGCTCGCTCTTTGGAACCCATATCCGAGCGCCCTTGGGGCTGTTGAGGTCGGTTTTGGCGCCATCCTTGTCGCTGGCCACTCGACACTCTATTGCCTTGGCTTTTGTAGCGTTGTCCCTTTTCTACTTTCATAGCTAGATGTAAAAGCTCAATAGGAGTAGTATAGGGAAAATAATCAATTTCATGAGCTAAAGCAGGATGTAAGATTCGAAGATATCTAACATTAGTTTTCTCATGAGTTTCGACTATATTAGCTCTAGCCATGGCTTCTTGCATAACATTAAATGTTTCCTCAACATATTTACTACCTTGTTTAAGGTTTTCTAACCGATTCAATAGTTCTCTATCATAATGTTGAGGTACAAACCTATTTCTCATTACCACTTTTAATTGCTCCCAAGAAGCAATAGGTGCATCAAGGGATCTTGTTCTTTCCTTAACAAGATTATCCCACCAGATTAATGCAAAACCTTGAAATTCTAGGGAAGCTAATTGCACTTTCTTAGGTTCTGAGAAATTATGACAATTCCAGATTTGCTCCATTTTAATTTCCCAATCAATATAAGCATCTGGATCAGTTTTACCATCAAAAGGAGGAATCTTTACCTTAACCTTACGCATTCCATCGTCATCATTGAATCTAGGTGGTCGGTTCTGATTTCCCCTTTGATTCCGCCTCGGGCGTCGCTCCCAATACTCCTCTTCTTGGAAGTCGTCATCTTGCTCCGAGTAATAGTATTGCTCTTGATAGCCTCGACCTCTTCCCCTTCCTTGTCCTTGACCTTGACCTTGCACATTAACAAACCCATTATTCCGATCATTTCTCCCACCTCGTGGAGAGTTGTTTTCATTGAATAAAGGATTATCTAAATTGACATTAACATGAGGATTAGGATTAGGGTTAGGATTTACGACCTCTCTTTCGCCTCGAGGTATCTCAACTCGCTCTTGCTGACCTATGTTGTTCGAACCACTAGGCCTAGAGCTCTCTAATGCAGCCACCCTTGTTGTTAGCGCTGCCAATGACTCAGGAACACCCGTTGTGTTGTTTATGATAGTCGCCATGTTGTTCATCATGGTCTGAAATTGCTCGGGTGTCACTGTAGCACTCGAATTACCCTCATTGTTGGGGTTGTTAACACCATGGTTTCCCTGATTGTTAGACATGATAACAAAGACAAAAGAAACACAGAAATATGTTAAAGGTTAGTAAATTTATAAAACAGCTCACAATTGTGTTTCGCTCTCACTCCCTCTCTGATTGATATATCACGCTTGCTAGGGCAATCCGCTTTGGGCAAATCAACTACCAAGCAAAACAAGGCAATCAAGGTATGTAATGAATGAAATAACGCAGGAGAGTACTCAACAAGGGCTGTAGAGAACTCGATGTAAGCAACAAACTTAGATCCAAGCAAAACAGATGGGAAATTGCAAGGAATCACTCGACACAAACTAAGGTGCACTCGACAAGGGTCTAATGCACTCGACACACACAAAAGTGAACTCAGTAAGGACTGTGATCACTCGACACAAGCTGTTATGTACTCGACAGTAGCAAATAGCACTCAATAGTACTCGATCAAGGAGTAGAGTACTCGACACAAAGAAAAAGAAAGAGAAATAAAAGAAAACTTGGAAATTTACCTCTTTTGATTGAAAACCTTTAAGTTATGATGTTGTAGTTGCAGGGTAGGGTTTCAATTTTGTGGAGGTTGATGTGTTTGGGGATATAGGGCTGTCGACTAGGGCTGAGAAGGGATTCACCAATGGTCCTTGGGAGCTTTCTTGCACTAGATCAACAAAACACTTTCCTTTTTTTTTTTTTTTTTTTTGACTTACTTTTACCCCTAGTGAATTTTATCCTCCTAGGTCCAAGTTTTAATGATAGATTTCAAAACTGATTTTTTTTATACTAATGCAAGAAAGACTCTAAATATGTAATAGGACTCGAAAATCTGAATATGGTGGTGATAGAAGATAAAAATTCAGCCCTAATGAAAAGATATAGATAGAATGGCTAATTTAGGTAATAGGATCTATCTTGTGCCTTTTGTGATAGTTGATAGATATATAATGGAAATTAATATCCAACAACTTATAAAATCTGATTTTAGGCAATTGATAAATGGAATTAGATAAAAGATAAATCAAAATTCCAAAGATAGAATAGATAAACAAAAGGATAGTAAAGATAGAACAAACTAGGGTTTGTCCTTGTGTGGTGTAGTAGAATCGGCCAAAGGAGGGCTATGGGGACAATGAATGCCGTCGGCTATAGGGTGTTCACAAGGGCTGTGCGCACCACTTTGGTCGACTCCACGGTCTCGGCTAGGCTTTGTGTTTAGGCTATGCAACCACAAACAATCACAAACTCAAGATTAGTAATTTAATCAAAAAGGATGCAAGAAGTAAATAACCAAACAAAGAAAGACTCTATTTTTGTGTTTTTGTGTTTATGAAAAGAAAAAGACTCAATCTTGATGTCGGAAACCAAAGCTCTGATACCAATTTGATACGGGGTTAGCCGTGAGATGGTCCGATCTTCGACAACAAGCAAAAACTGAACAAGAAAAGCAAGAACTCGATCAAGATCAATCAAGAACAGCCAAGAAACAATAAAGACGCAGCAAGAACGATCAAGAACAAGGATTCTTGATGTCGACACTAAACAAGAATGACAAAGACTCGATAAAGATAGATAAAGACTCGAAATTGAATGCAAGAATGGAAAGACACGACCTGATAAGGACTGAGTCGATCTATGTAGCACAAGATAAAGACCCCAGGCCTTCTCAGAGGGTAGGAACCAATACCAATGCCTACACAACCCGCCTCTACAATCCGACACAATCAAGCGGACAACTTGAAGCACCAGAAAGGGGCTTGTGAATACTAGGATCACCAAGTCTTGCGAAGTTGACGAACACAAAGCAAACCAAGCTGAGATTATCAATCGGTTGAGATCACGAAGAGCACAGCTCTATTCGGCCTGATCTCTCTCTCTGAAGTGTTTCACACGTTTTGAGAAGAATAACTTGTATTATGAATGTTCCAATTGAATTCAATGAAAGAAACGAAAATATATAGGCCTTAACATGTTCTGGCCGGCCCTAATAGATAGAATAGGATAGATCTACTAACTAATGGGCTTTAAAATAGATCTAAGAACAAAAATAAATAAGGTCTCTAAAAAGAATGACTTAAAAAGCCCAATTCAGCCCAATAACGTTTTTAAGCTGAAATTAGACATAACACTTAGAATATTTCGGCCTAAGCATTTCTAAGGTGGCTCGGCCTCCATTTGTGCTCCAATGCACATGTATGTCTTCAATGTAGGCTCGGGGAGTTGAACCTTGCTTGAGAACAAAGCGTGTGTGACGAATAGGAATGAGTCTCTCTGAAGCTTCTTTGCTCTAGCTCGAGTCATTGGTCCTTCTCCAAGAATGATGGGTGTGTCTGGAGCTGTAGAAGATGGTCCCGCATCAGTAAGGAAGGGAGTGCTCACTTTCAACATCAACGATGAGGTAATTGAGTATTCCTTTAATAAAACTGAAAGGCATACAGGTCCCATGGAAGAAGTAAAATCTATCTCAGCTGGTTACATCAGTTGTGGGGAGCTTAAGGTAAGAAATATGACTCCTGAAGAGCTGGAAAAGAGGGATATGGAAGCCCAGGTGGAGAAGATCATGGCCATCCTGAACGAAGAAACAGAGAATCCACTCGACACAAACCAAGGTACGTCGATTTGGACTAACTATTTTTCGAATGCCTTGACAAGATGCAAGTATGGGGTGGAAGTCGGACAAAATTCCTCGACATCGAGTAAGTTAGTCGATATCGACCAAAATCAGAAGCCTCCACCAGCACCAGCGTCGTCGAGCAGCCAAACTGAAGCCGAGCTGATACGGGGTTAGCCGTAGGTTGGTCCGATCTTCGACAATCAAGCAAGAACTCAAAGAAACAAACAAGAAAGCAAGAATGCAGCAACTGGACTCAAAGAAACGATTCAAGAAAGCTCAAGATTCGTTCAAGACTCAACAAGAAACATCAAGATCAGCAAGAACTTAATGTTGACAACAATAGGAATAACAAAGACTCGATAAAGATAGTAAAGACTCGAAATTTAAGATGCAAGAATTGAAAGACACGACCGATAAGGACTGAAACGATCTATGCAGAACAAGATAAAGACCCCATGCCTCCTCAGAGGGTAGGAACCAATACCAATGACTACACAACCCGCCTCTACAACCCTACACAATCAAGTGGACAACTTGAAGGCACAAGGAGGGGGCTTGTGGATACTAGATTCACCAAGTCTTGCGAAGTTGATGAACGGCAAAGCAAACCAAGCTAGATCAATACCAATAGTTCAATTGAAGAGCACAACTCTATTCAAATGACAAACACTCATTGTGTTTCACACAAAAAGAGAGCTTTTCTCATATAATTCAACGTGTTCCACATGTGGTGACTTGGATGGTCCCGCATCAATCTCCCTTTCTTGAAAAGGATTTGTCCTCGAATCCAAGGTCGTATATGATTCCGCACATGCAGCCACACGAGCTCCTGGATCGAACACCATATGCCCATGGAAATCCATCTCAAGAACGATTGGTGTAGGGATTGACCACTCCTTGTTGGGTATTATCTCAGCGTCATCTACAAAATCAAGAAAAGAAATTTTATGAGTGCATAATTCAGATTCCATATGAATGTCATAATGTTCTAACTTAATATTCACTTGAGCTTGGTGATTAATCCCTAAGTTTCCATCCAATGCTAGCAAGTTTTCATCCTTATTCAAAGCTGGATTTGCAATTAATTCAAGGCTAGCAATAGAAGAAGAATTTTCAACATCAATGATCATATTACAAATATCGCCTTTTTCCAAACATTTAGTATGACACAATTCTTCTCTTTGATTATTATCACAAGGGATAGGTTGAACACTTAAAACTTTATTAACAATCAAAGAATCATCATGCTCATATTCAATGCAATCATTATCAACATAGGCTAGTAAGTTTAGATCTTGATCATTATTAACAACATGCTCTATATTTCCAGCAACAAGAGAATTATCTATGGTAGAAGAAACATTATGTTGAGTAGAAATAGGATGAGTTTCTTCCCTTTCAATTGGTGGCACTTCATCTCTGGGTGGGACTCCTTGTACAAACATCGTATTAGAGCCAAAATGCTGAAGCTCTATTGTCGTAAAGCGTTTATCCACCTTAACCATTTCATTATTGAACTTTACCAACATCTCATTCATGGCGTTCATGGTGATCATCAATGTGTTGAATTGCTCAGGAGTTATAGTAGTGGTCGAGTTGTTCCCATTGTTGGGCTCGTTGTTAACCTGAATATTAGACATTATAACAAAGAGAAAAGAAACAAAGAACTATGTTAAAGGTTAGTAAAAATATAAACAACTCACAATGTGTTTCGCTCACACTCCCTCTCTAATTGGTATGTCACGCTTGTTGGGGCAATCCGCTTTGGGCAAATCAACACTCAAGCAAAGAACAAAGCAATCAAAGTATGCAATCAAGAGAATGAATGAAACAACAACCAAGAAGTACTCAACAAGGGGCTGTTGTACTTCGACAAAAACCAAACAAGCAACAAGAAGTACTCGATATTGACAAGAGAACACTCGAGAAGGGTCTAGTGTACTCGACACAAGCAAACAGCAACTCAAAGCAATGAAGAGAACTCGACAAAGGGCTGAGAACTCCTCGATACAAACAACTCAGCACTCGACAATGGTATAAGTGCTCGACAACATCCACCAAACAACTCGATAAGGCTGTAAATAAAAGAAAATAAAAGAAAAACTAAGAAAGAATGGAAATTTACCTCTTTTTGATTGAAAACCTTTAAGTTATGATGTTGTAGTTGTAAGGTAGGGTTTCAATTTTGTGGAGGTATGTGTTTGATAGGTATGTCGATTAGGGCTGAGAGAAGGGTTCACCAATTGGTCCTTGGGAGCTTTCTTGCACTAGATCAACAACAACTCAACAAACACTTTTTTTTTTTGAATTTCGGATCTGATTTCTGTTTTTTTTTTTTTATAAACTAATGCAAGAAAGACTTAAGATGTATGAAGGACTCGAAAATTCTGAATGAATGGTGATAGAAGTAAAAATTTCAGCCCTAATGCAAAGATATAGATAGAATGGCTAATTTAGGTAATAAGATCTATCTTGTGCCTTTTTAGATAGTTGATAGATATAATAGAAATTAATATCCAACAAATTAATAAAATCTGATTTTAGGCAATGGATAAAAGATAAATCAAAATTCCCAAAGATAGAATAGATAAACAAAAGGATAGAAAAGATAGAACAAACTAGGGTTTGTGTATGTGGAGGACTGATTTTCGGCCAAGCAAAGGCTATGGGGACAGCTTGCTGCCGTCGGCTCTAGGGTGTTCACAAGGGGTTGTGTGCACCTTTGGTCGACTCCACGGTCTCGGCTAGGCTTTGTGTTTAGGCTATGCAACCACAAACAATCACAAACTCAAGATTAGTGCAAGAATCAATAAAGAATGCAAGAAGTAAATAACCAAACAAAGAAAAGACTCTATTTTTGTGTTTTTGTGTTTAGGAAAAGAAAAGGACTCAATCTTGATGTCGAAAACCAAAGCTCTGATGCCAATTTGATACGGGGTTAGCCGTAGGTTGGTCCGATCTTCGACAATCAAGCAAGAACTCAAAGAAAGAAACAAGAAAGCAAGAATGCAGCAACTGGACTCAAAGAAATCAATAAAGCTCAAGATTCGTTCAAGACTCAACAAGAAACATCAAGATCAGCAAGAACTTAATGTCGACAACAATAGGAATAACAAAGACTCGATAAAGATAGTAAATACTCGAAATTTAAGATGCAAGAATTGAAAGACACGACCGATAAGGACTGAAACGATCTATGCAGAACAAGATAAAGACCCCAGGCCTCCTCAGAGGGTAAGAACCAATACCATTGACTACACAACCCGCCTCTACAACCCTACACAATCAAGCGGGCAACTTGAAGGCACAAGGAGGGGGCTTGTGGATACTAGATTCACCAAGTCTTGCGAAGTTGATGAACGGCAAAGCAAACCAAGCTAGATCAATACCAATAGTTGCAATTGAAGAGCACAACTCTATTTAATCGACAAACACTCATTGTGTTTCACACAAAAAGAGAGCTTTTCTCATATAATTCAACGTGTTCTGCAGGTGGTGACTTGGATGGTCCCGCATCACGAGCACTCCTCGATATCGAGTAAGCTACTCGATATTGACCAACACTCCGTTGCATCGACTTCACCTTTCTCGACGCTGACCGGACGAGCAAAGGTCCTCGATATCGACAAAACTGGTCGATATCGACCAACACCCACCTTCCTCGATTCCAGCATCCTCGAGCAGCAGGCCATCAGAAGCTGAATTCTCATCGATATCGAGTATTATTCCTCGAGATCGACCAAATACAGTGGCCCCCGAATCTGTTTCTGCGAAGGTAAGCCAAGGTATGGATCTTTCTTCTCCTATTTCCATTAAAGATCTATCTATACATGGAAGAGGTTTGCCTTGGTATGTGCGCTTATGTAGGATTTCCAATGATGAGCCCATGGAGTATGAAGTTCGAGACAAACTCTATGTTTCCAAATCGAAAGATCATTGGTTTCCTAACAAATTCAACAAGAAGAGGATGGGACCTTTTGTGGTGAACAAGATCCATTCTGGAGGATTACAGCTGATGGACAAGAATGGAGTTCTATTTGAAGCCCAAGCTACATGGGCCCTGCAAATGCCACCTTGAGCTTAATGGAGAAAGTCGGCCTAGCAACTATAAAATCTAGAACTTGTAAATAGACATTTATTTTTCGGGACTTTTTTTTGCTTTTTGTTTGTTTTTGGTTTTGAACTTTTTGGTTTTTCTATTGTGGGTATAGGTCTTCTATATTTTTCAGGTCCATGGGGATAGAAGAAAGCTATATTCGGACTCGGCCCAAGAATTTACACTCGATATTATGAAGACCTGCACACTTGTCTTGTGAGTTCCTTTCTTTACCCTTGTTTTTATACAGTAAGGACATTGTAATGTTTAAGTATGAGGTGGGGGAAGAATTTACTTTGTGCATATTTTCCATATTTGAGATTATTAGTGCATTATTTCTTGAATTGCTTATACATGGCTATTTGGGAATTCATTATTGATTTATGGGCTTATATACATGTTTTCCAAAAGTTTGAAAAAAAAATGACCCCCATTGAAATTTTTGATAAGTGTCATGGAAGCTTATATTGAACTCGACGATGCAAAATTAGATTCATTAGAGATATAGCATGAAATTGCCTATTAAAGGGAAGTCACAATGAAGTGCATTATTTTATTGAAAACCATGAAAGGAGGTAAAATTTGAAGTTGCTTTTGACATGTTGCATGATAAGAGGATAGAGGACTTTATATTTCCATATATGCTCATTGTTTATATCGTAGCCTCTACCTATGCTTATGCATCACAAAAGCCATATTATGCCTTATTTCATATATTGCTCCACACGATCTAAATATTGCCATTCTTTACCTTATTTCCATACGGGGATTATGTTGAGAATGATGTTACATTATGGAGATGTTATATATGGTGTTTGTGTTGTTGTTGTTATCATTATTTGAGTTTGGCGGGAAATTGTTTGAAAAATTTATGGAAAATTTAATGAGTGAAAGAAAATCCGATCACCTCAGGAGATAAAGGTAGATCGACCCTGCTCGCTGAGATAATAGTTTAGCGAGATGGGACACACAGGTGAGGAGTCCAAAGTACTAAGTATCCGGGGCCATTCATGACACCCATGTTTGCGACTCGCGAGAAGGCAGTGCTGAGGTTAGAGAGGTAAAAGCATTATTATTGGCAAAAGCAATGTGAAAGGTGATGATTCTTATGAAGAAGGAATGTGGTAAAGAAAAGTTGGAAATACTCCATTTCCTCAGATCATTAGCACCACATGGCCAAAAATTGCCCACCTTTAGCCTTTTACCAATCTACTCCTTATTTGAGCTTAAATGAAAGTCCTCTTGATTATTAATGCTCTGTCATATGAATTATTTTTGCATAACCCTTCTTTTATGAGTAGATGTTGCTTTTTTTTGCACATGCATGGATTTGTGACACTAGTACCTTTTCAAGGATGGTAATTGACTGCACGGACATATGACAATGAATCTGAGATGTTGAGAGTTTTGATTCCCTCCCCTGAATGACAAATGAAAGTATTACTTGAGGACAAGCAAGCTTAAGTATGGGGTGTTTGTTGTGAGCTGAATCTGCCATGTTTTACAATAACTTTTATATTGTTTTCTGCATACATTTCATACATTTGGGCTAGAATAGTACAGAATCTATGTAGTTTATGTTTATTTGCCAAATTATGGAATCTACACCAGTTTATGTTGAAATTCGCAGAATTCAAGGCAATTTACATCAGTTCTGAGAAAAGTTGGAAAAGCTTGGAAATCAGCTACAGAAGTCCAAGGTCAAAGGACTACAGAACCAGGAAGCCGGAGCCCAAAAGTTACTCGATATCGAATTCTTTTACTCGATATCGACAAAGGATGTCCGGGCAATGCTGGTCGAGTAGGAGCTGATCGAGGAAGCTAAAGACGAAGCAACCCGACTCCGGTGCTCTACTCGATATCGAGTAAGCTACTCGATATCGACAAACACCGAGATGCCATACCCGGAGTCGAGGAGCTGTGCCAAGTCGAGAAACCGAAGACCTGGAGACGCCGAGAAACATCTACTCGATATCGACAAAGACCAGCAACACACTTCCGAGCCAGATCGGGGAGCAGTTCCTTGACCAAGACCAGCAACGCAGAAGTCGACACAGGTTACTCGATATCGAGGACTTTAGTCGATATCGAGGACCCCAACAGCACCTGTCCGAGCTAGATCGAGCACCTGCTACCCGACATCACCGAGCCAGCTAAAGTCGACGTCATTTTTACTCGATATCGAGTAGTCTACTCGATATCGAGGAGCGCCATCCGGAGCCGCGTTACGCGGTGTCCGTGTTGAGCTGGCTTTGCTTGGAGCCGAAGAAGTCCAATTCTATCCACATCTATCAAGTTCTATCTATGGAGAGAAGATCTACCCACACAAGAAGATATTTTGCTACTTTAGATATAATTTCCTTTATGGATTCAATTCCTTTATTTTGATTATTTATTTATAAGCCTTTAGATATTTAGATATAGATATAGATAAGATGTTCTTTTCTTGATTAGCGGGGTTTGAGCACTATAAATAAAGCCTTAGGGTCTGGTTTTGATTCATTCAATTTCAGAGACAATTAGTTACATAGAGAGAGAAGGAGAAGAGGTTGTAAGTTTGAGTTTATTTTATGCAAGGTAGTTCTTTTTCATCAAAGATGTCTGCTATTGTGATGAAAAGCGAGTAGTCCACCCACTTATAGGGTCGGGGTGAGCCCGACGGTGGCCATGTAAGGTGATGTGGTAAAGGTACAATCTTTTTAGGCAATTCGTCTTCTATCCCTATGATCATGATTCTTTTGCGAAAGTTGAAGGTGATCCTTGTTTGTATTATTGAAGCGAAAGTGATCTTAATGCAACTTGGGTTAATTATGTGAAAAGGGTTAGTAACAATTAAGGGTTTATGCGAAAGCCTCTATCTTCCTATTTGTTAATAACGAAAGTCATTTGATAAAAAGCATGATCTTTTATGCCTTTATGTGTTACTTTGCATGGTTATTGTTGTGGTGTTGATACCATGGCTTTGGAAGTCTTTTAGTTTATTGATTTTATTCACCAAAATCTGAGTTCTGTGTTCGAGAGTTTGTAATTTAAAGTTTCTGCTGTTTGTCGATCTCGGGGATTGTTAGTCGATATCGAATAGCACTTAGTCGATATCGAGTAGAAGTTTATCGAGATCGAGTTTCTGTTGCTGAGTTTGCTTTCTGTCGTCACCGTGCTTTGTTGATATCGATTACCTCCTTGTCGATATCGACCAGTTTCCGTGTTTACTTTCGTTTCTGCTTTGCTTTGTTATTTCTGTCTTTATTTCTGTCTTTCTGTCTGCTATTCTGTCCGTGAGATTTACAGCTACCTGAGATCCGCTGACACGCTTCCTGGTGGATGGATCCTGACTTCCCACTACTGCATAGGGAGGGAGTCTTGTAATCATTTGCGTGGGCATAATCTGGTTTGATTTATATTTCTATATTTTGAACTTGATTTCCTCCTACAACAGTAGGATGGGCGGCTAAGAAATCAGCTATGATTTGCCTCTTGACCGCCTTTTGAGGCACAAACTTGATGTCAAAGGGAGCTAGAAGCATAGCCCATTTAGCTAGTCTTCCTGACAACACCGTTTAGACAAAATGTATCGCAAAGGATCAGCTCTGGAGATTAATGTGATTTGATGAGACAAGAGATAATGTCGTAGCTTTTCGACAGCAAAGATCAACGCCAGACATATCTTCTCCATAGCAGGATAATTTAGTTCTGCCTCAACCATCATTCGGCTGATGTAGTACAAGGCATTTTCCTTTCCTTCATCATTATTTTGGGCTAACATTGCCCCTAACGACCGCTCAAGGCTTGCGGTGTACAAGACTAAGGGTTTTCCCTGAACCGGTGCCATGAGGACTGGCGGGTTAGTCAAGTATTTCTTGATGTTGTCGAGAGCATTTTGACGGGCTTGGTCCCATATGAACGGAACGTCTTTCTTCATCAATCTCAGAAAGAGCTGACACCTCCCCGTCAAATTTGAAATGAAACACCGGATGTAGGCAAGTTTGCCCTGCGGACCTCGCACCTCACGGAGATTCCTCTTGGTTGGCATTTGCACGATTGCCTTGATTTTATCGGGGTCAATTTCTATGCCCCGTCCTCGAAAAATGAAGCCAAGAAACTTGCCAGATGTCACACCAAAGGCACATTTGAGGGGATTCATCTTCAATTGGTGTTTTCGCAACCTCTCGAAGATCCTCTTGAGATCATCCAAATGATCCTCTCTTTTCTTTGTTTTCACCAAAAGGTCATCCACATAGCACTCAATGGTGTTGTGAAGCAGATCATGAAAGATCACCGTCATGGCTCTTTGATAGGTTGCCCCCGCATTTTTCAGACCAAAAGGCATTACTATATAGCAATACGTGCCTAGAGGTGTCCGGAAAGCTGTTAACTCTTCGTCTTCGGGATGCATCTTAATCTGATTATACCCTGAGAAGCCATCCATGAAGGATAAGGCCTGAAAACCCGTGGTGGAATCAACCAATAACTCGGTTATCGGAAGAGGGAATTCATCTTTGGGACATGCTTCATTTAAGTCCCGAAAATCCACACAGATACGTAGCTGGCCGTTCTTCTTCTTGACGGGAACAATGTTTGCCAACCAGATTGGGTATTGGACTTCACGGATAAACCCAGCCTCAATGAGCTTGTTGACTTCAGCTTTAATCTGCACTGTCAGCTCGGGCCGAAAACGACGTTGAGCTTGCTTTACTGGCTTGTCCTCTTCGGAGACAGATAGCTTATGCATAGCCACCTTAGGATCCAAAACAGGCATGTCTTTATATCCCCAAGCAAACACATCTCTATATTCACTGAGAAGATGCTCGTATGATTCTTTTTCCTCATCTGTTAGCAAAGCACTAACAAATACGGGTTTAGGATCTTCTGTGGTCCTAAGTTGATCTCTTGTAGTTTGTCAATCGTAGCTTGACCACCATCTTACATTTCTAGTGGAGCAAGTTGGACCACATTAAGAAAATCCTCAGGATCTTCACTTGGTTCACTCCTTGTGTAGGTTAACACCATATTTACTTCTTCTGTTTGAGCATCCATGGGATCTTCATCTTCGTAAGTGGAGGTTTCTGGCTTCTTATTCTTCAGCTTCCACTTTCTGGTCTTCTTGGTGTTGGCCCTGTTGTGTTTAGGCACGTTAACTCTTTCAAGCCTCTCAAACACAGAAACTCTTGGAGCACCTGTCCCAAGTCTTTTGAAAACCATGACTCGAGGTGCATTTGTTGCGTCTTGTGAGAACATATTTTGCTCTTGGCTTGTTAGAGTCTTAGGCTCTAAGACTTTAGTAGACAATAACTCTCCCTCTTGAGAGATTTGTAGATCATCCATTGGGATCTCATTGAGGGATTTCCGCGAAGCTTTGCTTTTCAGTAGAGGTCTTGTCGCCTTAACTTTGTTGGCCTTCTGATACCTTGAAGAGACTTGCTCGACTGGTGCCTTAGAAGATTCTCCCTTGAACACCACCCTTACATTTTCGTTTCCTCTATCTCTGAAATGTCTTTGAATGACCAACTTCTTCTTTGGAATGGACTGGTCGATTTTGCGGAGAGGACAAGTGTAGCTTGTCATTAGGGAGTGCATAGCCTTCTCTGCTGCACTTAATGGCTTCTAGATGGGTTGTCTCTTATCCTTGGGTATGTATTTGAATAACACCTTCGGACGTGTCTCTGGCTCCTCCTTTCTTCGAAGAAGAGAGACCTTGGGTGACGGAGACTCTTCTTGGGCCCTTGCTCCCTTTTGAGGACTGACACTTTTACCCTCCTCTTTCGCTTCCACACGTGGATTGGAGTTAGAGTGAACAGTCTTGTAGAATTTGGCATTTGCGTAATTAACGCTTTCACCTTGAAAAGGATCGCTATCGCCACGGATAGTCCTTTCATTTCCGTTTTCATCGGTGTACTTCAAACACTGATGAAGTGTAGAAGCAATTGACTTGCTGGCATGGAGCCATGGCCTCCCTAGCAAAGCGTTATAGGAGATTCCAGTGTCGATGATGTGGAAAAAAGCATCCTTGTAGAGATCATACAGAACCACTTTCAAGGCAATGGCGCCCAAAGCTTTTTGTCCCACCTGGTTGAAACCTTGAATGGTGAGCAATGTGGGCGACAGATGATCGACGGTCAATCCCATTGCTTCCAAGACCCGTAAAGGTAATAGATTCACCGCAGACCCACAATCCAGCAGGATTCTGTTGATTTTTCCATCTCCAATCGTACATGTGACATATAAGGGTCTATTGTGATCGATACTTCCTAATTGGAGGTCTCCTCAGAGAAAGTTATGGATGCCATACATGAAGCACATTGAGATGACATGGGTAAAGTCACTTCATCAACCTCAACCCGATCCACTTGGTCTTTGTAATCTTCTGGATCCATGAGGGCTTGAATCACGGCCTTCCTTAAATCGGTCGACATTTGTAATGTGTCATATACACTTAAGCGTGCAGGAATGCGCTTCAAATGTCCGATCACGTCGCACTTCACTTGCTCCTTAAAAGAAGCTTTACGAAGCAACACAGGCCTCCGTGGCACGACATCTTTTTGGGCGGATGCCCCAACTTCCTGGTCTTTCTGACCCAATGTAGGAGTCTTCTTTTCAACCGCCTCCTCAAAATTTGTAGCATTTGGAGTCTCATTGACAAGTGCCCCCCTCCCTTTCCCTTTTTCTTTCGGCTTAGGAGGTGGTAAATTTTTTCCCGAACGAAGAGTAACTTCATCCGCCTTTAACTCTTCTTCCTCAACTTTTTCGGCCCATGTGGCCATGCAACATTGAAAAATTTCTTCTTCCCAAAATAAATCCTCTTCAGAAAAATCATTTTCCAGGAGCTCTTTCGGAATAAAGTCCTTCAGAGTAAAGATTTGGCGTATAGGCTGGATATACTCTTCATCAGAATCATCTTCTGATTTCTTGTTCTTCTTGTTTTTGTTCTTGTTTATAATTTTCTTATTTTTCTTCTCGGGCTTTCTACCGATCATTCTAAAGCCCGTAGGTCCGGTATGCCGGGTACTCTTTGGATGAGACTTCTTTCGGCTTAGACAGACCTTCCACTTAGAACCATCCCCACCATCTTCATCGTGCAAAAATGATTCTTCAATGTTTGATTGCATTAAGACCTCGTATAAGGTCGGACAACCTGGTCTTCCCTTGGCATGTCAGGATATGCCCATACAGTGTGCATTTTGTCACGCAACTGAAATTGCAAGGGGACTGCCTTCGGGGGTAATGAAACTGTAGGGATGTCATTTGGTGAAGAAATAAACTCAACCTCCTCTACTATAGAGACGGGGTTTGACGAGGCTGCTTGGCCTTTTGAGGAGCTTGCACCTTCGATTTCAATTTCTACCTTGTTGATCATCTTTTCCACGACGTCTTTGAACACATAGCGGTCTTCGAGAGGATGACTAACAATTCGATGATAAGGGCAATACTTTGGATCACCCGTTTTGTTAGCCTCGTCTGACCTCTTTGGCTCGGGGAGTGACAATATATTCTCCGTCATGAGCTCATTGAATATCCCTCTCACATCTTCATCATCAAAGGGATACTTCTTCTGCTTTCTCTCTTTGAGAGACAATCTTTTAACGAGCTCTTTAGCTTGCCCCTTTTCTTGCACTTTTGGATTATTTCCAGCGGATTTTCCACGAGGCTTAATGAACGTAGCCATGGATTCTCCTCTTTTTGGTGACTTTTTGTTGTCATCCTTCCTCGACTCATTGATTTGAGGTCGGCTTATTGCGGGCTTGCGTCGAGGTAGTTGGCGCTAAACATTGCAAGCCTTTGAAACCAATGAATCAAAAGCACGGGGTTCTGCACTACCGACATGTATAGCAAGCTCTGGGAGTAGGTTGTTGACACACATCTGCACGCATGCCTCTTCGCTCAATTTTTCTGAACATTGAAGTCTCAAACATCTCCACATTGCGATAAAGTCGTTTGCGGACTCATTAGGTCTTTGTTGTGTATTAGCCAGATCCATGATGGACACCTTGGCTTTCGAGCTCACAAACTGAGCTAGGAACTCCCTTTGCAACTCGTCCCATGTATGGATAGACTAAGGTTGAAGCTCAGTATACCATGTGAACGCGGACCCTCGTAGTGATTGGACAAATTGTCTAATCAATAGCTGGCCACTTAACGCAGTTTCTCCACATGGCGAGTAAAAGTGAGCTAAATGTTCACGCGGGGACCAATTGAGGCCGTCAAATTTATCAAAATTCGGCCTTTGGTAGTTTGGAGGAAATGGGATCGCGTCAAACTCCGCAGGATAGGGTTTTCTATAACCGATCACCGGCGGACTCTGAGAAATCTTGAACTCTCGGATCCCCTGTGCGATCCATTCTTTTATTTCCTGATGAGAGATAGAAGCACTGCTTTCTCCTGTGTTGGGAGTCTCTTGCCTGTTCTTCGAGTTTTGCTCTTGCCTGTTCTCCGAGTTTTGTTCTTGCCTGTTCTCCAAATTTTGTTGTCGGAGCTGGTTCATGAGCAATTTATATTGAGCATCCATCTCTTCTAGCTTCTTTTGTAATTCCTAGAGCTGCTCTTCCGTGCTTGTTGCCCCAGTCACTAGAACCGGCATGCTTTCAACTTCTTCTTCAGAGTCATTGGATGATCCACCCTCGTTTACAACAAGCGGAAAATCCTCCTCTTGAAATAGAGAAGTCGAGTCCCCATATAATGGGGAATTTTGCTTTTCTTCTTCAACCGTTTCTGGATTCGAAGATTGGGTGGTCACTCTACCATATGACTCGGCCTTAGACATAGACCTTGTCACTCACCGCTCACATTTTTCTAACTGGGTAGAAAGAGATGTTGATTTCTCAGTTATAACTAGACCCTTTTCTTTCTTCTGGGCTTGAGAAGCCTTAGACGTCTCTTTTTGAGGGTTGGCCGAATTTGGTACCCCAACCTCTGGAACCTTGGCTTTTTGAGTCTTCACATTTGAGGATATTCCCTCTGACTCCCCATCGGAATAAGAGGTGACTAGAACATGTGCTACATCGTCCATATTGATAGGGATAGACCCAAAGAGGATTTTCCTTGGGCTTTCGAGAAGATCCTTGGCAGCTCAGCACAATGTTGCATTGGCCTGTTCCAAAGCAGGGGAACGAGCCAATTTGCGAAGCGCTCATGTCTTTCCGCGTTGGGAACCACATTTGCGTCCCCTCTTCATGCAAGGCTTGTTTTCCTTCTTCGCCTCATTCATAGCTCGCTTTGAGACCTTGGCCGAGTTACCGTTTCTCTTGATAACTCGAATGATTGGCCCACGAGTAGGCCTAGGAGTGAGCTCTTCTCCGCCGGTTAGTTCCTCCCCGATAGCTTCGAAGGTGTTGTTGGTTGGGATCTCAGCGATGATCGACTCCCTAGTCACGTCGAACTGGACCTTAAACGATCTCTTCTTCAACCAGCGCCCACCTTCAACGAGAAAGGTATCAGGTAGTTTGTTGAAGTTGATCATAACTCTTGGTGCCATTTCCTGATAACAAAAAGAAATGGGCAAACATTAGTATCAACACAACTAAGAGATGAAAAGGCAAAAAGGGTCCCACTGGGCGTGCCAAAAATATGTTGAACAAAAATGCGCGAATAATTGTAAAACATATTTTATTTAATTTTTAGAATTTGAGTTCGACCCCTTTTGGTTATCCTCTTGATTCGAAGTCGTATCGACACCAAGACTTAAATAGTTTTGGTGATTTGGGCTGCACCCGAATGTTAACGGGTTGCCTACGTATCTCTTGGAAGAGAATCAAGCCTTACGTAGTTCAAAACGTTTAAATTTATTTAACCTTTGGGTTTTGGTGATTGAACCCGACGAGCTTAAGCATTATGTCAGGTGTCCTACGTACCCGTTTGGAATAGGATCAAATCACCCGTAGTTCTTTTGAGAACAAATGATTTAATTTGGTTGGACATTGACCTCGTATTCATTTATAAGTGAACTTAGGGGTTGACGACTGTACCCAATATATTTTTAGGATTTAATATCGGGTTACCTACGTAGCCGATATAGGACGTCAAGTCTTTACGTAGTTCTTTTTAAGAACCGTTTGAATTTGAGGAAATTTGATTTAAGGTTTTGACTCTATTTTTCTTTTTTTTTTTCTCGTTTAAAAGTCAATTTTAATATTAACCCACTGGAATAAACAGGCGATGAAATTTTACGAGTTTAACTTTATGATTTTGTTAAACTCAATTTTCGATTGGTACAAATTGTAATATTTTTTTTATATATACTTTAGTGGGTAGACTTTTTAATTAAGTCAAAATTTTCCAACCATGCCAATATGTCATACTTGTACGTGGGCATCTGTAATTTCCTAGCTTTGTTATTTTTTTTTATATATATACTTGCCTCGTTACTCTCTTTTATAAGAGATAGACTAATGGGTTGAGAGCCCAATCCGGTTGACCACCATCTCATTTTTTATTTTAATTGAGCCCATTTCTTTTTTTTTAGCAAACAAGCCCACTGCATTTTATTTCTCTGTAGCAACTCAGTGTTATTCTGGTCTCGAAGTTCAACACCTCAGCCGATCCCCTTCAGACAGCTCGAGAGGAGCACAAGCCGGCGTTCTCACCCGCGCCTCTGGCCTCGTCGTGCCCATCCTAAGGCGTTTGGAAGAGAAGGCGGCTCGGTCGAGCATCACAGGGCTTCTCAGTAGCGGTATGTTCTACTTTTGCTCGAAAATCCCTAATCCCACATTCGATATCTGATTTTTAGGGTTTCTAAGTTTGGACAGTAGAGGCCGAAAGAGAAATGCGGGCTCTCGAGGACGAACACCCGGGACCATTTTCTGTTTGAAGAACAATCAGGTTCGTTCTTTTTTTTTCTACAATCTGCCTTTAACTCGATCCAATTTGGACCTCATTATTGATTGTTAACTTGAGATTTTTTTTTTGTTCTGGGATTTTTTGGATTTAGGACCAGACAAAAGGGGACGAAAAGGGCTTTCGATGACAGGGAATCCAAAAGCTTCAGCTACTTGGAGAATAATCAGGTTTGCACCTTCTTTTCCCTCAAATTTCGCCCTCCCTTAGATCTGATCTAGGTGATTTGGAGTTTTGGAAAACCCGGTGTTGATTTTGCTTAGAGCTGTTTTCTTTAGGCGTGACTTTGCTCTCTTCAAATTGCTACTGCTGCAGAATTTTTTCTTTTGAGTGATCCCTAGCTTAAATGCCAGATTTTAATTTTTTAGGTTGAATTTACACTTTGTAAATAACCAATTTAGTTTTGCCTAAACTTTGATGCTGGTTTCGCCTCCAATTTCAGCTTAGACCCCTTTAGGTGCAAGTTTAGACTTGTCACAAGGGCCCGATTGGCTTGTAATTGGTGAATCTTTTACACAATATGTGCTTGATTTTAGTTTTCTTTGAACAGATTGAATCTGTCCAGCAAATCTGTTCCCTTTTTCTTCGCTCGTGAATTTTGGGTTGAGAGGAAGAATGTCTTGTTTGATCGTCATCTCTTCCTTTTCCTTGCAAGTTGTTTTTTTTATTTGGTTTTGATAATTTAGACCATCAACTTCAACATCCGAGGATTTTTAATTTGTAGGCCTGTCAGCATAGGGTAACAGAACACCAGTTCCTTTGGTTTATTCAGGGTAGAAACTGATTCCGACTTGATGAAGTTGCTTTGGTGTGATTTATACAGAAATTTATTGCTTATTTTCTCTTTGGCTTCTGAGTGAATTTAGGCAGAGTGACTTGATGACTTGTGTGATATGGACTGCTTAAGACGTTGAGAGAAAGAATTCCCTGCCTGATTTGCTTCTCCTTTTTACATGAACTTAGATTTTCTGAACTGATTTATTTTGTTCAGAAAATTTGTTTCCTTTCTTTGCTTTCAAGTTCATTACTCTTCCCGTCTGGCTGCCATGAATTTGTTTGTTCTTGGTTGTTTGCAATCCTGAATTTTTTCTTCCTTTGTCTTGTTTGAAATTGCTTGTGATTTGTGGGTTTGAATTAACTACTTAGTTTAGAGAAAAATCCAGCAGCGTTTCGCCCTCTTTTAGGGCTATTTGCAAGGGCCTAAGCCACGAGCGAAAGCTTGAGGGTTTGCAAGGGCGGGGTTTCGAGAATCGATTTTGGCAGCATGTCGGCTTGATTTGGGGCAATTTGATGATTTCGAGACTCAGACCACAAGCGAAAGCCTGCAAGGTTTGCAAGGGCCTAAGCCACGAGCGAAAGCTTGAGGGTTTGCAAGGGCGGGGTTTCAAGAATCAATAGGAATCCCCACGCATAGAGGGAGAGCTACCTTGTAGGCTCTCTTCTTCTTCTCTTCCTTTCTTTCCGCCGATGTATTGGTGTGTTTGTTTTCTTTTTCTTTGCAGCCTTTTTTTTCGTCTGTGTGTTTTTCTGGCGTGTGTGCTCCTCCTTTTTAACCCTAGTCCTAGCCTCTTTTATAGGGAGAAGGAGGAAGCCCAGGATAAGCATGTTTCCTTATATATTTTTTCCTTTAAGAAAATATCTTATGGATGATCCGCTTGTTCCTTTTTTTAAGACAAAATCTCCTTTCAAGAGATCACACACGTATTCACCCGCACAAGCCTTGATCTCTGACCTTTTTCCTATTGCTGACTTTCCTTTCTTTTTTTATTTATAGATATTGATAGATTATTTTATTTATCCACTCATTTATTTATTTGGCAGATCTCTTTTGGGCAGCCACGTGCTTGTGCGAATGATGAGATTGAAGAGGCTGGGCTTTTTTTGGGCCGCCCTCTAGTTTTGAAAGGCCGAGGTAATATATCTCTTCTATTCCTTTTTTTTTTTCTTTTTATTTATCTCACTAATTCGATCTTAGCTTTAGTCTTGCAGATTGGACAGGCAACTTGAGCCAGCGTTGGATTTTGAGAACATCGCCAACCGAGTGACAGGATTTGTGCTCTTGGTACCCTAACTTTTTTTTTATATGCTCGACTACTGTATTAAATTTGTACACTTTAGTTTACGAGCTTGTAATATGCTAAAATAATGTATTTGATACGTAACACATTTTGCACACTTTTTCGTAATCAGTGTTAACCAATCGGCACACATGTTTAATATATAGCGTATCTCATGAAAGCCTCTAAGATAACATCAAATTTTACTCCCAAACAAAGGGTTACCGATAATTTGTAGATGCAACCACAAATATAGTGATCATAATGTGAGAGCTTTATTAGGTATATATTTTTGTCTAACCTGCAAGTATGTATATGCAGTAGGTGCCTTATTTCTATGAGAGTTCCACCATAAGCATGATTGATAGACGGGTGTATATATAAACAGGCATACATAATATATTGCCTATTGGCCAAAACATTACATATTTTATTAGCCTTCCTTGGCAACGTAGTAGCTTCACCATCCCTTGTGAATTTAGATAACAAGTAGTTAGATACAAGACCGTAGCAACGGAAGTTCCTGAATGTAAAGAGTAAAACATTATTCCTCGATTTATTCGTCCTAGCCAACCCCCTGAAATAGACATATACACCAACAAGGACGTGAATGCATATTGCGGTACTAGTTAGCCATGATCGGCAGCTAGGTAGTTCGTATTTTGGATAATAGACGTCTTTTTGGACCATAATAATCCACCAGGGAGATACTTTACCATTAACATGGATCTTAGAATTACACAAGATGTCCCAAGAAGCTATAACCAAAAAAGGATTAGCCAACATAATCCAAACAGATCTAAGACCAACATGTAGAGAGCAAGTGATGCGAATCTCACGCAAGAAGGTTGGCCCGATCTTTCGATAGGTAGTCGAATTCGATTCCGCAAACGCCCGAATCTCACGAACGCCCTTGGAACTACGAGTATCGATCCTTGTCGAATCTCACGACAAGAACAGATCCTCAGTGCCGCTTCTCACGGTCCTTAGTGTTCGAATCTCTCGAACGGTTGAAAGCTTCTCGCTCTCTAGGGTTTCTAATGAAACGCTCTTTTTCTCAAAATTCAGGGTCTCCCTTTTTCATTAATCATAAAGTACTTAAATAGAAACACATAAAAACCTAATAGCTTAAAAAACCCTAATGGGCTTTTCTAACAAATTCCTATAGCCCATCAACAATATAATAAAACTGAAATAATATAAAAACTAATACTTATTAAATATTTAGACTTGTTAAATAATAGGATAGACTAAAATTAACTAAACAATAAAAATATAACACAATCATGGATCATTAATCTTCATCACTTCAAATCCTTGAATAAATCTCAGTTGCTTTGTTGTTGGCCAATTTGACGTTTCCCGGATCGTATCATTCTCCCTTTCTTGAATTCAAGTCGTCCTCGACTTGTGTAAAAATGGAAACACCAATGGAGAACAACGATAACTATCATGAGCAAAGCTTGGAGTCATTACCTCAAAGTGATCCACAACAGGAATGGAACTCATGTGTAGCGCAACCACGTGAACATCCTCAAAAAACTCGTCAAAAAGCTCGTCAACAATGCATCGATTCTCCAGAATGACATCAAAAGCAACACCATACTCAAGATCATCATCATAGACATCATATACGGGAGTAAGTGTCTCATAATCTACCAATGGTGCCTCTATCACGGAGTCATGGAAACAAGAGTTTTGTTGGTCAATGAGTTGTTGCACTTGCCACTCAAGTTTGTAAGTAAGACGAAACAAATCATCAATCAAAAGCTTTCGGATAGCATGTGACATGGTTAGTATACCAAATGCAAAACCCGAAAGAAAGCAAAGTCGCACAAAAGAAACAATTGAGCGCAAGAGGGCCGGAGAGACAGGCGCTGCAGAGAGCAAGTGCGCGGGCATGCACTTTAGGCGCATGGGCGTGCGCCGGGGCGCGCAGGCGTGCACAGGAGGTGCGTGGGCGTGCAGCGAGCAGCTGCGTTTTTCGCTGTCGTGCATCGTTCGCTTTGTTGTTCGTTGCTAGTGGTTCTTGGTTAGTTGGATGGTTCAGTGGTGCTCGAACTGAGGTTGTCAAAGGCTAGTGGTGGTCGGAGGGTGGTGGTGGTTGAGAGGCGGTAGTGTGGTGGCGGTTGGTTAGGGTTTGCGAAAAACTTGTGTAGTGATGGGGGTGGTCGTTGCGGGTGCTGGTGGCTGGAAGGCTGTCACTGGTCGGGTGGTGGCGGATGGTGGTCGTCAGAGGTGGTGGAGGAGCGGCGGCAGCGGTGGTGGAAGAATTAGGGTTTGTATTTTTTTGTGATTTTTGGGTTTTTGGATGATTGAATTACTGAAATTGAAACAAAATCAACAATTAAATCGGATATAGATGACTACCTGTCGATGTACTGACATCTGATACCACTTGATGCGAATCTCACGTAGGAAGGTTGGCCCGATCTTTCGATAGGTAGTCGAATTTGATTCCGCAAACGCCCGAATCTCACGAATGCCTTTGGAACCAAGAGTATCGATCCTTGTCGAATCTCACGACAAGAACAGATCCTCAACGCCGCTTCTCACGGTCCTTAGTGTTCGAATCTCTCGAACGGTTGAAAGCTTCTCGCTCTCTAGGGTTTCTCATGAAACACTCTTTTTCTCAAAATTCAGGATCTCCCTTTTTCATTAATCATAAAATACTTAAATTGCAACACATAAAAACCTAATAGCTTAAAAAACCCTAATGGGCTTTTCTAACAAATTCCTAAAGCCCATCAACAATATAATAAAACTGAAATAATATAAAAACTAATACTTATTAAATATTCCGACTTATTAAATAATAGGATAGACTAAAATTAACTAAACAATAAAAATATAACACAATCATGGATCATTAATCTTCATCACTTCAAATCTGTGAATAAATCTCAGTTGCTTTGTTGTTGGCCAATTTAACGTTTCCCGGATCGTATCAGCAAGTCTGGACTACCGTTGTACACAACCAAATTAGGATGAACAGGAGCAACTTGCCACCGTTAACATTTTCTGCCCAAAGTCTATACCAATTACGTAATTCTGTCGATCTCCACAATTCGGAGGGATAATGTATATGTTTAATGTAAAAACCCTTTAGGTGGGGCAACACCAAAATCAAACTACCTGTTACACCTATACTCTTGGTTGAATCATGTGATATTAGGAGCCACAACCGCACCCGGGCTGACATACGAGTCAACACAAGTGGAACACCAAGAGCAAACAAGCGAGACGATATGTTTCTGAAGAAAGCATCAAAGGAGCAACTACAAGGAGGTAAAGATACAGATGAGAGGAGAAACTCACAAAAGGATTTTTCGAGCACATCAAGATCCCCGACAACCTTAGACATAGCTGATTTTTCAACCGCTTTAGTGCCGACAGAACGTAATATAGCAGTATTACCAACAGCAAGATTGCAGCAGAACACAAGTTGGTTGAGAGTTGGCGAGCCTTTAGGCGCATCATAAGGGTTCATAAAGATATTTGACAACCTAAAGTTCACAAGCGGAACCTGATCATCCGAGCTGAGATATACCATGCTGAAACAGGCACAATTACACCAACCGCTCCTGCGGGTATAAGCATAGAAGAAAGACTTGCCACCGAAGAAAACCTTCTCAGGACAACAACATTTTGAGCAAAGCATTATGACTACCGAAGCAAGACACAAACTTTCAGTAGCAGCATTTAATATAGATAATTCTTCATCAAAACTGGAGAAATGAGCATTCAAGGCCCCGACATCCATAGTTTGTTCAAGGCCCGAAAATCGGGGGGTACATAGTGAAGAGGAGACCTCTAGCACCGGGTTTTTTAGGCACCAATAAATGGTGAGTAAAGGAGCAATAGTTAACATGAAACCAAACCTCATAGATCCCTGATTTGCACAATAAGGAAAAAAATCCCAGTAAAATCGGAAGTTAATCAAGCAACAACTGCAAGAGATAAAGCTTAGAAAAAATAAATCTGAAGCCAAGATCAATCTAACACCAAAAGGCCTGAAATCATTGTTTGGACTGGGAAGAGGAGCCATAGCAGCCACAAACAGTGTTTCCAAGGCCCGAAAATCGGGGGGTAGAGGTTGGAGAGAAATAAGCCCCTAGCACCTGCATTTCTAACCACCAAAAGGCGGACAGTAAACTGCAATAAGATTTTTTAAGCCAAACCTTAAATTCATTCGTTAAAAAACATTTTTGAAGGACAAGCTCGATCAAGAACATCGACCAGAACTTGAGGGAAAAGTCGCTGAGAGGCCACACATTCAACAAGGAGTCAAGGGGCAACAACCTGCAAATTAACATGAATATACCTTCCTCCAGGAGCACACCACGATGACACCAAAACGGATTCTGGACATCATACCGAAAACGGGTATAGCTAAGTTTTATCCGAGAGGACGCAACCAGATCATCAAGAATCTAAACCACATAGCCACCTGATTTACAACATGAGGGAAACAACCCCGGTATGGGTGAGTTCTATCAAAGAAACAAATGCAAATACCATAGATTATTATCAATATATCCACAACCAAAGCCAAGTACAAACTAGCAGTGTCGAATTCAGTTATAACCAAATCTTCATTCGAACTGAGGAAAGAAGCCATAACAGCCCCAATCGCAACAGTTTTTTCAAGGCCCGAAAATCGGGAGGTGGTGGGTGAAGAAGCATAAGCCTCTAACACTAGGTAAGAGATGATGCAAGTAAGTAAAACCATGTAGGAGATTATGTATAAAAACCTGTTCAAAGGTGATGGAGCCACGAGAATGGAGTTGGGGAATGAGAACCCGACCAAAACAACGCAATCGAAATCGAGATTGAAACCTCCAACCCACACACGGCCACCGGACAGAGAGAAGCCGACCCCGAACCCCACTACGACTACCACCGAGCGGCCGAACAGCAAACCGCCATCCACACCCCCAGAAGGCACTTTCTTTCTTTTTTTGTAATTCTTCATCCTCCAATCCTTAGAACTCCACTCAGGAGAGCGCCAGGGGAGTATCACCCGCCCGCAAGGAGAAGACAATCAACGACTGGCTGGCAGCGGAGACAGAGAGCGCCAGGCAAGGCGACATCGAAGACGTAGGGAGCACAAGCAATTTGGACGGGAGACCTGAGGCACCACCCACCGACGCAGGGAAAGGGGGGTTTGCTGCGAACGCCGGAAACCACAAATTAACCGCGGACCGGAGATGACGGAGGGTAGACACCCAAAATACAGCCACACAAAGGCTGATTGGAGCAAGAAGGAGATGATTCAGGGGAGAAGGGCCGCAATTTAGGGTTTGAACGGGAGAGGTTACCGCGCATGGGAGGCGCGTTCTTTTGGGCTCCCGGGGGAGATTTCTTTAGATTAGTTCCTATAATATTTAAAATAACATGTCCAGTTCTGAATAAATTTTAATTTTAGTCTGAACTGTGGTTTAGCTATTATTTTTAGCTTGATTAAAAGCATCTTATAAAATTAATAAATACAAAAAAAAAATCAAGTTAATAGGCATTACTTAATTTAAAACACAGTAAAACAATATACACATTTTGGGATTTAGAATAACATAAGTAAATGAACTCATATCTCAAAGGGTGACCGCCATTGAAGTGATGGAGACGAATTAAGGGTGAAAAACCTAGATCTGATTTCTCAATCTGAACTAATGCTCCACTTTTTTTTTTTAATTCCCCTCATTAAGTTTTGGTGTTTTACATAAAAAGTTAAGGACTTATAGTTAAAACTTAAAAAAAAAACATAAATAAAAAAAAAGCGAAATATATATTGGTAGGAATTGGTTGTTAATTACCATACCAACAAATTTCAAATCGGTTGGTAATTACCATACCAACCAATTTCAAATCGGTTGGTAATTACCATACCAACCAATTTCAAATCGGTCAGTAATGGTAATACCAACTTTTCCGTTTCAATTACCTTTACCGTACTGACTTCCGAAACATGGTTCGGTATACCCATTGGCGGAGCCAAGAATTTGCTAGGGGGGGGGGGGGGGGGTTCTAATTTTTTTTTTTTTTTTTGTGAAATGTTGTTTTTTGGTGTATACTAATTAAGAAGATTTTTTTAAAAAATATTGAAAAAAACCCTAAGATTTTGACTTTTTTTTTTAATGAAATAGTTGATAGAAAAAAAAATATGGAGAGAAATCAAGCGACATTAATGAGACTGTAAAATAAATAAAGATTTTTTAAAAAAATATTGAAAAATACTAAAATTACGATTTTTTAATTTAAACATAAATAGGACATTGTTTTAATAAAATAGTTGATAGAAACAAAAAAAATTATAGAAAGAAATCAAGAAAAATGAATGACATAGTAAAAGAAATATCATTTAAAGATAACACTCTTGTTATAAATATCATTTAAAGATGTTATATTACCTTAAAAATACTAAATATATGCAAAAAAAATTGTATTTTTTTTCCGGGCCAGGAGGTGCTTGAACACCCCCTAGCTCCGCCACTGGGTAAGCCAAACCAATTAATTTATTATCAATTTAATTGGTTCTGGGTGGCACGTGTTGGTTTGGTTTTCGTGGAAATTTTTGCCCAGTCCTAATAGAGGCTATCGGTAAAATTAACAATGGCTTTATCATGGCTAATGTTGGAGGTAATGTTTACAATGAGTGTTTCAACTTGTCTTTTGAACTTCACTTGTTCCACATAAATTTCAAGGGTATTTGCAGTGCATATGGGGGTTTTTGAATGGGCTACTGAGAGTTGGGATAGGACTCCAACATGAACACACCATCACCGCCGCCTCCGCCGTTATGGTACGTGACACGTGCTCGGTGATAAGGATGAATTATGTTTTTCGATGACTTTTTCCATCCTTATCTTTTTGTTAAAACAATTTTTATCCCCTTCTAATTTTCAGCAAGTGAAGCGTATGTTTTTGTTTTAAAAACTCATATGGGTTTCAAATTTTCACACACGTTCATCATCTTCTCCTCTCTTCTTCTGAGAAAGTCGTACCGAGTCTTGGGTGGTTCTATCACTTTGGAGGCAAGTGCGCGCAGTCGGAGTTCGCCGTGTAACCTTGGGAGGCGACGCTAGTGGCTGACTAACACCATGGTTCCAGGGCGATTTCGCTTCTAAGGCAGTGGTTCCCTTTATACCATGCCACTATAAAAACACGGGGTTTTGGGAGTTTTTAATTTTCCTTATAGAAGTTTGACACATAAATTGAGGCCAACATTTGCTTTCGCACTAACAATTTAGAAGCGAAATTCTCTTGTTTCTGATATGGCTTTTCAGTTCTTCAAACCACTGCTTGATCTCACTAAATTAGAGTCGTTCGATGGGACCAATTACAAGAGGTAGTCGTAGAAAATGCTCATCTTGTTCGAGCAATTGGAGGTCAACTATGTCAAGCTTCGCGACGCACTTACTGCCGTTGCAGTCACGTTCAAAGTTGTGACCGACATTGTGGTAGATGCTTAAGTCACTGCAACCGCTGCTAACAAGGGCAAGAAAGGTTGTCGAAACTTCTACAGCCATTGTTGACATGGGTAAGAAGGTTGTGGATGATGACCCCGCTCAAGCACAAACAAAGCAGTAAGAGACCGACGACAAAATTGTGCAAGGTCATTTTCTCAGCCACGTCTCGTGTAAAGGCTGAATATATATTTTATTATTATTTGTAAAAGTGGAAGAAAACTCGTCCTTGACCACAAGTTTCGATTTTAAAATCCTTCCAGCATTATTTTAGAATATGGATTTTATTGGAATTTGATTCCGTCTTCGAGCTCTGAATTTGATGAATTGAATTAAATTTTGCCTTTCTTGAAAATGATTTAAAAATTCAATTAAAATTCTCTAGTGTCGGGATTTCATTTTCGTTAGCGGGATTGGGATTGAGCGCCGGGGTTTCAAATTGTGTTTCTTTTCCTTTTTCTTTACACTCTCTCTCGTTTTTGGATTGTCGTGTAGGATATGCTTTTCTTCCCTAAATATGCAACCCACTAACTTGTCCTTTTCCCCAATCCTCTTGTCCTCTTCCTCCTTACAATCCCACATACAGCTAACACAAATATTGCTCCCTCCTCTCTTAAAAGATGAACAACATGAAAACCGTAAGCCTTTATCCGCAAACAACCCCTCACCCTTCACCTTCTTTCCCCTTGCTCTTCGTAAAACCCATCGGAGCCTTGTCTTCGAAGCCGAGATTGCAATCGCACCAACATTTTCCTCCTCTTAATCCCTTTCTTCCCATTCTGTTTCGGACCTACAAAAGTCATCTCCACTCCCTCGTCGGTTCTGATCACCCACTAGTCAGCACCACCCATCTCGTATCCCGTAACTGCAAGCCGAGCACCTGCTCATCGTTCGAGAGCAACCAAGCATCAGTGATTCCTCTCCCTCTAGTTCAAAGCAGCAGCCAAGCCCAAAGCACTTTCTCTCCGAAGTTAATGAACCCCGAAGCATCGTTCCAAGCAGCAGCCAAGCCCAGAGCACTTTGTCTTTTGATTTTATGTTCAATTCCGACTCGAAGATCCTTCAATCGCGCTTGTTCTCACCCCTCCCTCTTCCTAGGCCAAACCCAACTCTCCTCCCTCGCCGAAAAAGTCGGAGCCACCCTCGGAGCTCACCGGATCTGGATTTTTTGAAGCTCGGTAATCTTTCTCTTTCTCTCTCCTCCCTTTCCGCGTTTTCGTTCTAGTTGTATGGGTGTGGTTGGAAGCGGTAGTCGATTGGGGTGGGTGAATCTCAGGCCGAAAGGCCATCGGAGAGAGCCTGAGTTTGTCTTCCTTCTCTCCCGTTTCCGTCGCTGAGTGCAGGAGATCTGTTCTGGTGAATTGGGAGAGACATGTTAAGTGGTTGGTTGGGTCTCTTCATTCTTTTCTTTTATTTTCTTGGGTCGGGTCCTGGGCTGGAGTTTGGTTCAAATCCAGGCTCTGGTTGGGCATAGGGTCGGGTCGGATCCCTCCATCCGGGTTCCTCCTCTCCTCTTCAAACTTCTCTTGGGCCTTCTCTTGGGCCTTTTCGAGTTGGGCTATTTTATGGGATGGGTTATTGTGTTGTTGTTATATTAATTGTTATATTGTGTTGTAAATATATGATGTGTTATATGATGGTTGTTATTACGATTCCGATTTTATTATTATTTTGTGAAAATATATATATTTTCTAAAATTTATTATATATCATGAAATTATTTTAAAAGTAATGATGTTTGAAATATGTATTCTATATGCGATTATAGGAATTTTGAAATGAATTGTAATCTTTAATTTATAAATAGAGTTTGTGAAAAAAATATTTACTTTTATTTTATTTAATTAAGTTGTTGGATAAACTATTTAAAAAGGGATTCTCAAGTTTCCCAAAATGTCTCTTAACAGATTGTTTTTTCGAAATTGAAATGTCTGAATTATCATTATAATATGAATTTGACAAATTGGTTTTAAGGTTTAAATGTTTTATAAGTGGTTTTTGGCCAAATATGATTTAAGAAAATGTTTTGAATATGAGTTAACTCAATTTGAGATTTAAGAGTTCGGAAAATTTGGGAAAATGATTTACTTGATTTAACTCGGTTAATTTATTGTTGAATCCCACTTGAGAACTATGTGAATTTTAAATAAGATATGAAAGGTTAACTGATGATGCGAGATGAGATGATGGATGAGATATTATATTCTAAGATGAGCTGAACATGAAATGTTATGTGATATATGATGAGATAAGATGGAATGATCTGAAATGAGATATGTGAAGCATAGGGGCGCCTCGTGTAACTTAGATACACTTATGCATATTTGTATATTTGTTAGGCGATTGTGATCTTTTAGACATTTCTTTCTATTGGTGTTTATTGGTTGGATTATGGGCGCCTCCAGGTAAGTATCCTACGGGAGCTTACTAAGCAAATCGGACCTCCTGCCTGATGTGTCATATAGTGTATAGGTGTTGCATATGCATAAAAGCATGCCATGTAGTATCACGCTTAGGACTTGCATTTATGAATGAGCATCCCTATTCTTTATGCGTTTGAAAGAAGAACAATCGTTATCTGTGAGTCTTAGAGTCATTGCTAAGGTCATGGGGGCATTCGTATTTTATACCGTTTCTGTCCCCGATCAAGTCGATGAGTATGATTTGTATATATCTTTGTATGGTTCGGCATAGGCCGAGCGTCCTACCTCAGAGTGGGTACGAGAATATATCTGTCACGGTTCGGCTGAGGCCGAGCGCCTTACCTTGCTGTGGGTACGGGAAATGCAGAGATATGAGGATATGCCACTTGGCAGTCTTTGGGCGCCTTAACAGTCTTTCTCCACTTATATTTATATATCTTGATAAGCATGACTCGCGTGTTTAAATTATGTACCGCATTAGACCGTCCTTTATTCTAGGTATAGGCATATTATATGGCCTCAACGTGGTCTTTAGGGCTTGCAGGCTTCTCTTGGCCTGACTTCGTGGATAGTGTTAGGTACTTGCTCCTTGCTTGATCCATGCTTCTATGACGGGAAATCCTCCTAGGTGAAAGCGAAGAATCGGACTGACCCGCTAATTTGGCTTAAGTATTATTTAATTATGATTTCGGTTTTGACCCGACTCTGCCGTGGTAAGTTGTACTTTACTTTCGCTTTTCGTCCCGTTTTCCTTAAACGAATTTTCGCGACTTAGACATTAAGACAGATTAAGGGTACCCAACGAACCTACGCTTGTTTTGGGGTTTGAAATCCCCGCTTTGAATATTAATGTTTAATAGGTTCGAAACGTAATCTAGGTTTTTATATCCGGGCCGTTACATCTCAAATCCCATCTTCGATTGGATTTTTGTTCACAAGCAAAGAAGTATGCTTGTGGAAAGTTCATGCAAATCAAGATGGTCAATGATAAGCCAATCATTGCCAACTTTAAGTGGGTTTTCGCATATGTTTTGGTCTAGTTCTGTATCTTTCTTGTGAAGTGTTCGAGTTCAGAATCTATGCATTTTTAGTGTTTATTCTGTAGTTTTACATTCCGACCTTGGACGGGATCTTGGAGGAGCTTAAATGACATATTTTGGAGCATAAGAAGGCTAAAGAAGAATGTACATAGGAGCAAGGAAGCACAACGTCGAAGCTAAGGAGAAAGTTCGTCATTGATACGACGACACCCACCGCTTTTACATCGGCGCCTGCAGTTGCCCCATGTTCAACATTGCCAACTTTAAGTCCAAAGATATTATTATTATATTATATTATTATTTTATATCATAGGGTTTCACGACTCTATATTCAGTCATAAGACAATTTAGAGAGAGAAGATTAGAGAGATGATTGTTACTTTGGCTATGAGTTGCTAAACACATAGTTTCGCTTGTAATTAGAAGACATGGTTGAATGAATTATGAGGATTTGAATTCTATAATTATTTCTAAGTATATTTATCATTGTTCTTATTCATTACATTTGTGTTTCTTTCTATGATTCATCACCATGTTAGAAATTGCATCTATACTATGAATTTCGTTGTTGTTTTCTAGATAGCAAACGAAGTCATTGATTTAGTGATATTTCTATGTCTTTGTAGTGGATGATTTCGATTGATCTACGTTGAGTAAATATTATTAGGGCTGAGAGGTTAGGTCCCTTGTCTTCTATTTACATTGAATCGATATGCCAATTGATCTTAGAACTTGAGTGTTAAATGTTATTCTTTAGTGATATTGAATAAGAAGATTATATCTTTGTGGATCTATCAACTTTAGTCAAGTCAACATATGCTTAGTAATATCTATTGAATCAATCCTAAGATCTTGAACCTCAACCATTGTCAAGAATTACAGGTGAAATATTTTTCTATATTATATTCACTACTTTGCAATCATTGATCTATTTACTTTACTTTGTCAACAATTTTCCATAAAGCATTGCTATTGTTTTAAGAATCATTGTTAGAAACATCGCATTCCAACCGCTTTTCTCTGTGGGTTTGACTCCGGACTTCATTGCCATACTAGTTTATCTGTTTATCAATATATTGGTTTGAGCATTGAGTTAGGAAATTATTGATATTTGCCCAAGGACGAAAATGCCAACAACGTTCGTCCCGCACCTAATTCTTAGCGCTGTTGCTGGGGAAAGAAAGTGTTTGATATTCCTTATTTCTATCATTGATACCTTTTTTTTTTTTTTTTTTAGTTCTTTGATTTTCTTTAAGTCTTTCTTATTCTTGTATGCTTCAAACTCGCTCTTCTAATTCATCACCTTTGTCTTTTGATCTCGAGATTGAAAGATCTCTTTGGAGGCTCAGTTTTGATCCACATAAGGAGATGGGAGAAGAAAACATTAATAACGGCATCATTGATCCGCCAAGATGGACCCTGAGAAGCTTAAAGGAATCTAATTTGAATGCGCAACCGCTTGCAATTAGACTTCCTGCTCTCCCTGATGGTTCAAGGTTCGAATACAAATCAAATTGGTCTACTATTTTGCCTAATTTTCATGGATCGCCTGAGGAGGAACCAAATAAAAACCTTGCAAAATTTGCTAGTGTATGCGATAGACTTAGACCCCAAGGCTTAACCGATGACCAATTAATGCTTAAAATGTTCCCCTTTATCTTGAAAGATTCGGCTAGCGATTGTCTATATTACCTGCCCCCCGAAAGCATTACTGCTTGGGTTGAATTAAAGAAAGCTTACCTTCAATAGTATTTTCCCGCTACTCACCTCGGCAAACTAAAGAAGGAGTTGTCTAGTATTGAGCAATCACCTACGAAGAGTCTTTATGAGTATGTTGAGCGATTCAAGAGGCTTAAGGGTAGTTGTCCACAATATGGTATACCCAAGGATGATTTAGTGTTATAACTACAAGAAGGTTTGCTTGATAGGGATAGGAGTGCTATCAATGCTACTAGTAGACGAGATGTTTTTGGATAAAACACCTCAAGAAATAATGCAGATTTTTGAAGGTTTAGCCAATGCATTGCAACAATATGGGGAACACCAAGGAGTAAGAGGAGTGCATAAGCTGGACAATTCTGGAGATGGTCGCAAGGATGACTTAGATAGGATTACTGAGCTCCTCAACAAGATGGTTATGCAAATGAATCAACCTCAGCAGCCTAGGCCTTGTGGTGTATGTGAAGATCCAACCCAACCGAATCATAAGTGCCCATTGATTCAGGAGGACACTATTGATCTTAACGCTAATGATTATGGACCTCGCCGCAACTTTGGTAACTACAATCCAAGCTACAATTCAAATGATAAAAGTGGATTCAACGATAGGTGCCAACAACAACAGGTTCCTTATCAAGGAAGAGGCCAATACGATAATCATCAAAGAAACACTCAACAGAAGGACAAAGATGAAACATTGAGGTTGTTGTTGGATAAGATGAGTGTTCAGGAGAAATTGTTGAGTCAAATGGCTAAGGAGATTGGAGAATTGAACGGTAAAGATTCAGGAAAGTTGCCAACGCAAGTGGTAGTTAATCCGAAGAATAATGTTAGTGCCATGATCCTTAGAGGAGGAAAAGAAGTGAGTTTACCCACTAGGAATGTTCAAGGGAGGCCTAATGAGGTGATTCATATGGGTGATAAAATTGAAGGAAATTCGAAGTATGCATTCTGTAAAGACGGCCCCTGCCGCCTGCTGCTTAGCATGAGCCAAGTTTTGACATTGATCTACCTACAAGGAAATCGTCAAAGGAGTGGTCTTCTAAGGTTCCAAGACTTGCACCACCCTTTCCTCATGCCTTGAGACCTGATCGTAAGTGGGAAGATGAAAAAATTCTTTATGATACCTTTGCTCATTGTGAGGTAAAGAATTATGCACTATGAAATGGAAGCAGCTCCAGCTCAGCGGTAAGCCAATTTTGTTCATGAGGACCATGACAATAACCAGCTGATTACCATGATCACTGAAGTCAATCACGTGTCCAGACAGGTTGAGTGGCTCCTGGACAGTAGAGCAACTCGCCACTTCTACGCTGAGAAGGACCTCTTTGCTGAGTTCGAGGATGCGATGGACATTGATCAAGTCAACATGGGCAACTCGAGCATCTCTCGTGTGCTTTGCAAGGGGAAGGTGACACTCAAGTTCACCTTAGGGAAGTCTTTTATCCTAGTGAATGTGCTTTATATTCCTTCTCTGCACCGGAATCTGATTTTATGTGGTTTGCTTTAGATAGCTAGAATTAAGCAAGTGACTGATCCTAACAAAATGGTTTTAACTAAAAATGAAGAATTTGCAGGGAAAGCTTAGGGCTGATTTTTTGTAAGTGCTTGAAGCCATGATTGAGAATAATAAGAATGCATATACTTCTGCTTATATTACTGAGTCAGTTGATTTGTGGCATGCTAGACTAGGACATGTGAATGCTAAATATGTATGTCGATTGCATGATATGGGTTTGATTCCTAGCCTATCCAAGTGAACCGCAAAAAGTAGATGTGGAAAGTGCTACTATATCACATTTGTGGATGACCATTGTAGGTATACGAAGGTATACTTTCTTAGGATTAAAGATGAAACAGAAATCATGTTTTATGTGTATAAAGCGGAAGTAGAAAACCAAGTGAACCGCAAAATAAAACAACTTAGATATGATAGAGACGGTGAATATGCCACTCATTATTTGCGAGAATTTTATGAACAAAATGGCATTATTCATGAATGCAGCTCCTTATTGCCCACAACAAAATGGTATTGCTGAAGGGAAAAATAAAGTTCTAAAGGAAATGATGACTGTTATGCTTTTTAGTTCTGGATTACCTGATAATATGTGGGGGTAAGTTGTCCTGTCCACTAATCATATTTTGAAGAAGATGCCTCATAAGAAGCTTGACAAAATACCTTATGAACTCTGGAAAAGGCATCCGCCTAATCTAAAATTCTTGAAAGTGTGGGGGTGTCTAGCTAAGGTGGGGTTACCTTCATTCAAAGTTGATGTGATTGGATCTAAGACTTTTGATGCAATTCTGATTGGTTATGCTGAAAATAGTGTTCCTTATCGATTCATGTCTTTCAGTGATCGTACATTGTGTGAATATCGTGATTTCGTTTTCTTTGAACATGTGTTTCCTTTAAAGAAATCCGCATTAGCTGCTAATGATTCTTCATCTCATGTTGCATCTTCTTCCATGCCTACTTCTATTTTGCCTAGTGCTCAGACTGATCATGATGATGAACCTAGGATGAGTAAAAAGTTTAGGAAGGAAACTAGTTTTGATCCTGATTTTGTGACTGCATTTCTAATTGAACTTAATGATTTAAATGAAATAAATGATATGTTCATTAGTCTTCATATGATAGAAGATGATCCTAAGACCTATGATGAGGCGATAAGTTCATTAGATGCTAGTTTTTGGAAAGATGCTAATAATAGTAAGATAGAATCCATTATGTAATCACACATGGGAACTAGTTGCACTAGTACAGATTTAACGTTTATCAGGTCCAAATTGTCGGGAGTTTTATAAACCTCCTGAAAGATGATTTTTTGCTCAGGGGTTTTTAAAAAAACTCCTGATAGAAGCGTGTTTTTTTTAAAATTAAAAATCGGATATATTCTCTCAGGGGTTAATATCTAACCTACTAGAAACGTCAATTTATCTCGGGAGGGTTTTAAATCCTCTTGAAAGAGGATGCCCGATAAATATTGTAAAATAATTCCCGCGTTTTTTCTCGAATTAGATTGGTCTTCTATCTACTTTTATCCTCAGTTGAGTTTGAAAGACAAAACCTAAAAGAAAACCCTAAAAACTGATTTTGTACTCGAGATAGCTCTCGGAGGTTGATCAATGGCGATCGATGCTTGAAGAGGACGATCGGTGGTGACAATCTCGACATTGGACCGTCAATTGCGGAGGAGGCTCAACGTTTTTGCTGTTCGCATCACCAGGGCTCGACGGTTTTGCTACTATTGGCATCACCAGGGCTCGATCGGTGGTGACAGCAGGGCTCGATCGGAGGTGACAGTAGGTCTCTTGGAGGTTTTTCTGCTGCTCATCGGTTTTGCTGCTCACCAACTGTTCGCATCAGCAGGGTCGATCGGTGGTGACAATCTCTGGCCCCGAAAAGTTTCGCCTTCGAGCTCTCCACCCATAACAGTTGCGGTACGTGTCCTCTTCACCCCTCTTTTTATTCATTGTGCTGTTGTTAGATGGGTTGTTCGATCGTGTACTCGACGGTTTGTTCGGTTATGTTGTTGTTCGATTGTGCTCCTGTCTACTTGTTCGATTGCAACTTGTACGATTGTGCTCCTCTCTGTCCACTTGTTCGATTGCGTATATGTCTACTTGTTCGATTGCTCCTATCCACTTGTTAGATTGAGATGTTGGATGAACTATAAACTTATCCACATCCTTTTTTCTTTCTAATCAATAAAGTCATAATTGTTACAAAGGCATAATCATGTAATGCAAATTCTATGAGCAACCAATCGAGTCTTTGGATATCAGCAGAAATACATTGCATGTTTCCCCCTTTTTTTTTTTGAGTTGTTGTGGGTATCAACAGTAATGTCTAGTCCATCTTAATCCTAGTATCCTATTGTGGGTGCTGCTGTAATGTCTATTCTTTGGATATCTACAACCTTTTTTTTTTTAGATATCAGCAGTAATGTGCAGTCCATCTTAATCCTACTATGGGTGCTGATGTCATTGGTGCATTGCTGTAGCTGTTCGTTTCTGAGAGCTGTTGTTGTTCGTACTTTGTCGGCGGGTTTGTTGAAGGTCTGGTTGCTATTCGGTGGGTTTCATGGTGAGGGTCTGATTTGGTAGTACAACTGCCTTTGGTTTCCTTGCCATTAGTTACTTGCCGGCGAGTTTTGTTAATGCTTGTTGTCATGAATGTTGGTGATAGCGTGGCATCTCCTGAGCCTTTTTCTGTTTTCATAGATTTTCAGTAGGGGTTTAACTTTTGTTAGTGAGCTGGGCTAACGGGTTTGGATTGGGTATATGCCCTTTTTTTGAATATTTGAGTCCGATTTGTTTTGGTGATTGGATGACAAATTGTTAGAGGTGGGTAGGTAGTCTCGCTTTGGCTTCTTAAGTAATAATGCATATACTCATGTAATTATTCTTCTTATAATTACATGATTGTATGTTTTTTTTAAGAAGCCGATTAGGGAGTGGTGATTGTATGTTTTTATTATTTCAAACGATCATGTCTACTTATTTGGAAATTCACCAAGTCATTGCTCTTTTATTCACCAAGTCTGTTGTTCAAATTGACAGATTGTTTGATTGTCGATCTGCTTCTGCTGTGCGATTTTGCTGCTGTGCGATTGTCGATCTGCTGTTGTTGTGCGATCTGCTGCTGCACAAGGGGTTGTCGAGAGAAGCTGTTGGGGTTTCAGGTTCATCCAACCGCGAGCTGCAAGGTATAGCAGGGTCTTTCGCCCTCAAATAGTATTGTTGTTGTGTTTTTATTCCTTTTTGGTTAGACACTAAGTAGTACGTGTATCGCAGGTTCATTGGTCTTCAAACATTGCTCTTGTATTTGGTTGGTGATTTGTTGTTCTTGCGCCTGATCGAGGTTGGTATCTTTTGGTTAATTTTTGAAATTAATTTTCTGAATTGAAATTTCTATTATGTCAGTGTCAATTTGAAGCATAATTTACAAGTAGAGTTCTATTATAGGGATAATATGAATTTGCTCAGCAAAATTTAGGCAAGTTCTTGAAATAAACTTTAGTTGGTGTGAACTAAGAGAACAAAGTTTGAAGTTAGGATGACACTTTTTATAGTTTTTAGATAGAAATTTGAGAGAGCTTCTATGACTATTGCGTTGTGTAGATTGCTTCTTTTTGGTTTTTTAGTTTCATTGAATATTTTCCTTATTTATGTGTTTGTTTTCTTATTTCATTGAATACTTTCATTATTATGAGTTTAGAACATAATGCATCTAGTAGCATGGAAAGGGATAATTGCACCTCTGACACGCTAAGTTCTAGCGAAGTTCTAATATACAAGCTTCTGATCAACATCATAAACTCTTACTTTTTCGCTAAATATCATATACCTATTTTCTTATTGAATTAGTTATAGGTAGCATTGGCGTCATGAAAGATGAGGTTTTCCATATGACTCAAGAGTTGCATGTCGGGAAAGAGGAAATTCAAATCTGGCTTGATAAGACGCAAATAGATCAAACTCATGTTGCTTTGTACATCAAGTAAGTTGATATTTTTCTAAAATAGGTTTTATAGCTTGATTAGTTAATATGTCAAGTGTTGATTAATTTATTAGATTTATATTGCATGATTAATTATAGGTAGAGCTGGCAAGTCGGTCGTTCGAGTCGGGTTCGGGTCAGACTTGCTCGGGTCGGGTCAATTCGGATAAAATTTATGGTCGGGTATTGGTCGGGTCGGACATTGGTCGGGTCGGGTTCGGTCATAATGAATTTTAGATTGATCGGATTTCGGGTTAAGTCGGGTCATGCCCATTCGGGTTCGGGTCAAAGCAGATCGGTCTCGTTCGGGTTTCAGGTCCAGAGGGGGGTCGGTCTCATTTGAGTTTCGAATCAAAGTGGGTATAGCAGTATAGTTGGTTTGAGTTTTCGGTCGAATCATATTCGACCCGTTTGGATATTGGATAATTAGGTTGATTTTGACTCGGTTGAATACTTAAATATGTAATTTACTTAAAATAAATGGTTTTAACTCGGTTGAATACTTAAATATGTAATTTACTTAAAATAAATGATTTTGACTCGGTTGAATACTTGAATATGTAATCGGTTGTCGACCGATTTTCAAAAAAGTCATAATCGGAAATTCGATATTCGGCAAAACATCGTCCTTTTTTTAAACATTTAAACCAATTGATCGGTGCTATAATTAAATCAAATTATTTGTACATTTAGGTTTTAACCTTATTTTATTTAGCAAGTTGCAAATGGACTTATTTGTGGTTTGACTATATCTTTGGCCCATATTATTTTCAATGCCCATTTCATTTTTAGCTTTTGGCCCATTAGTTTTATATGTTAAAGTATAATCATAAACTTGTGTTAAAATAAAAAAAACATTTAACATTCAATTATTAAAATATTGATGTTAAATAACCATTTCAATTCGGGTTGGGTTGGGTCGAGTCGGGTTGAGAGTCGGGTCGGGTTCAAAGTCGGGTCGGGACCAGAGTCAGGTCGGGTTTATCTGTGTTCGGATATGTTTCGGGTCGGGTCAAGTTCGGGTCGGGTTCGGTCTCGGGTTCGGGTTATGAATGACTCCGGATTTTCGAGTCCCGGTCGGGTTCAGATTCCGGTGAGTCGGGTCGGGTTTTCTGGTTGGGTCAGATTTTTCCAGCTCTAATTATAGGTATTTGTGCGAAAGACGACTGATAGAGATGTACAGCCGCCTTAAATCCTATTAAATAAATCCGACTAGCCTAACTAATGTAGTTTGGCAAGTACGAGTCGATCCCACATAGAGTGAAAGCTTTGTATGCAAATCAGAGTGTGTCAACAAGAACAAGAAACACAGAGGGGGGATTGCAATGGTTTAAACTAACTAAGAATGCAAATGTAAGGAAAACAATAAAATAAAACAGATCAAGTGAATAAATATGAGAGAAATAGCTTAGGTCAACCAATCTCAGCAATCAGGTTTGTTCATTGATCATTGATATCGAACAGATAACTTCCTCTTAAATACTTTGTAGTGGAAAGACTATGTGTTTTGAATCCAATTACTTATCGAATCTAGTTAACAGGACAACCAGACCCTAAACACCCTAATTATCAAACAATCTTGAAACTATCAAGATTCAATTCAATAATCGATTAAGCTTAAAGGAAATCAACAAAGACAATCGACGCGCACAACCAGTTATTGCATCAATTGCAAATCAATTCTTTATACAAATCCCTAAATCAACCAGTTTTAGAGATTTATACTTTGCTACTCAAGAATATAGATAACTCAACCAGTAATTATCTATATATAGCTACAAATTATCATCAACAAGCATCAGTTGATCAGGCTAATGAAAATTCACGAAAACCCTAAACATTTGATGCAAAGAATTGATCATATTCAAAGAAGAGTATTAAGAACATAAATCTCACAATGAAATAGAAAACCCGAAGCTTCGATTAATTTCCCCAAACAAAGAGGATTATTTGTTCATACTTGATAAATTAGAAAATTAAGAAAGAAAAACTACGTACCAATGCAAAACTCTCTGAATTCGATGGATCAAAACTAAAACTAAGAACTACCGTTGTTCCACTCTCCTTCACCGTTTCACTTCCCCCTAATTAATTACATAATAATCATATATATAACATCTTTCAGAATTTAATAAAAGTGACATCCCACATCCTTGGACACGCTACAAAGCTCGGACTCACCAAAGAACTTGGCCAAGTTTTGTTGCCCAAACCGAGTTCCTTTCAGCAGTCATCTTGACGTCCAGATTCCACTATTATCTAGGCTGAATTTGGAAAAGTCGTAAACATAAAAGTTGTAGGTCTTCGAATCCTCTTTCTAACAAGTATAAGTACGCCCAAATCTGATAAATACAGCCTTCAAACGACTCGTTTTAGTGCAGCGTTGCCATCTTGGACAACTCCAATCCTTTACATGTTTAGCTCATCTCCTAAGCTCTCGTGCTCTTCTATTTTCGTCCAATATTCCAACATTGGATCGAGCTTAGCTTCACCTCTTTACAATCACCTGAAATCATGCACAAATCTCGTAGATTCTGACTCTAATTGAAAAATAATGAAAACTACTCTAACTCATGCAATTTACCCTACCTAAACACATCTAAATGCTTATATTAACACTACCTAAATGTGCATGATCAGCGACCTTCAGAAAAGTGTGCATTTTTTTGCCCTACATATATTGCTCATGGGTATAAAGAGCTATTGTTGAAAAAACATCAATATGTGGAAATGTGTATGGGAAAAAAGGGATGGAAAAGCGCATATGGTTTGCAGCTTACCCTGAAGGATAAGTTATTATTATTTAATTATCCTAAACTATCGTTGTACCTCTATATTTACTCTAATATTAGCAATTAACTTTTGAAAAAGTTGTAGGTTCCATTGGATGCTCACAATTATAAATCCATTCGACAATATCATATATTGGGTGGATCCATTAAGCTCTGCTATTAAAGAAAACTTTAGAGTTATGGTTGAAACGTAAGTCGTTCAGATATGTTGATCTTCGATCAATTAGTTACATGTGAATATTTTAATGTACAATTCTAATATGATGTGCCTTTTTATTTTTCAGTGCTATATCGATGTACAAGCTACATAGGAAAAATACAAGTTGGGTTAGAATCACGGTATGTGTGGAAATAGTTGATTGTATATTTTTAGTTAGAGTCATGCTATTGCTTTGGGATAACATGTGTTTTTTATCTTTTCATTTATAAAGTGTCTTAAGCAACCAAACAATGTGGATTGCGGGTATTACATATGTCGATATATGAGGGAGATTATAGATAACGAGTGCACCGTTGTCCCTATCACGGTACGTGAACATAATAATTTTTTTTGCCTACATGAATTATGATTTTGTTATTTTGTAGTATATATAGATATTGAGAAGTAATACTTAGGTTTTATTTTGTAGTATTTTCGAGATTCGGGAGAATTCTACGACAAGCCTGCTCTCGATGAATTACGGGAGGAATGGCTACAATATCTAGACACACAACGATAACTCTTGGAAATTAGGAAATATCTTTTTAGCAGTGGTTTACATTATTGCATATTATCTATGAAGTTTTTTGTTTCCACTATGACAATAGTTGAAATGTTAGAAATTTAAGTCTAGCTAGAGAATTGAAAGCTAGCTAGTGTTGTACTTCGGTTCGTGATAACATTGCTTTTGTGATGATTAGATTTAGCAATGAAGAAAGATTTTGAAGGGTCTTATTTTTTCTGGTTATGGTAGCAGGTGTTCTGAATATCGCATGACAGGTTTGAAAATAAAAACAGGCGTACGACGGGTTATGGAGTAACAAAATTACAATCGGTATTTTTTAAAAAATAGATGTCTCGGCGGTTTTTACAAAAACTCCTGAGAAAGTTTAAAAATTAGGCGGGTTATATGATTACACTTTCTCAGGAGTTATTTTTAAAAACCCCCCGACATATTCTTTTAGGAGTTTTTATAAACTCATGTAACATGTGGGATTGCGGCGCTGGTTGGGAAAACAGACTCTCTTGGGAGTTTTTTCAAAATCCCCACTATTTCTCGGGAGTTTTTATAAAACCCCTGAGAAATATCTGTCAGCTACGTGAATAAAAGAAGGCCGATAACACCCGTCCATTTCGTTAAAAAACACCCGACATACGTTAAACCTGTACTAATGTTGATATGTCTAAAGAAAATAGAGCCATTTGTTGTAAGTGGATCTGTAAGAAGAAGTTTAAGGTGGATGGCTCAGTGGATAGAAAAAAGGCAAGACTAGTTATAAGAGGATTCACTGAAAGATATGAGATTGACTTATTTGACTCTTATTCTCCTGTTACAAAAATTGCTACCATTCGTACATTATTTGCTTTGGCTTCTAGCTATAAAATGCTTGTTCATCAGATGGATGTTAATACTGCACTTTTTAATGGTGATCTGAATGAGGAAATTTATATGGAACAACCTCTTGGGTGCATTGTTCCAGGACAGGAAAACATAGTGTGCAAGCTGAAGAAGTCACTGTATGGACTCAAGCCATCACCAAGGCAATGGTATGAGAAGTTTCACACAACTATACTAAGGTTTGCATTTGAGGTAAACGGATCTGATGCTTGTGTCTATTCTAAGATGTTTGGTGCTGATTGTGTAATTATATGTTTATATGTGGATCACATGTTGTTATTTGGATTACACATAAATGCTATAAAGATAACCAAATAGTTTTTATCATCTAAGTCTGAGATGAAAGACATGGGTGGAGCTATTGTCATTCTATAAGTTAAAGTAACTAGAAAAGGAAATGGCTTCATTTTGTCACAACCTCATTATGTCAAAAAAATGTTGAAAAGGTTTGATAAATTTGATGTTGTGCCAGTTCGAACTCCTTATGATGCTAGCATGCAACTAAAGAAAACTTTTGGAAATAGAGTGTCTCAAAATTAGTATGCTAAAATTATTGGGAGTTTAATGTTTTTGTGGCAATACACTCGGCCTATATTGCATATGTTGTTAGTAGACTCAGTAGATATACCCATAACCCTAGTAGTGAACATTGGATTACACTTAATAGATTATTGAGATATCATTAAGGCACCATTGATTGGGTTTTACATTATGCGGGTTTCCCTCAAGCTTTCGAGGGTTATTGTGATGCAAACTGGGTTACTAACAATGATGAGGTTTGCTCTACTAGTGGTTATGTATTTATATTATGTGGTGGTACTATATCATGGAAGTCATCAAAACAAACTTGCATTGCTAGATATATTAACTATGGAATCTGAGTTCATAGAATTAGATTTAGATGGAGAAGAGGTTGAGTCGTTGAGAAGCTTACTAGCCGATCTACTTTTGTGGGGGCATTAGATCCCAACTATTTCTCTATATTATCACTCACAATTTGCTATTTGTTTAGCTAACAATAATACAGATTAGACATGAAGTTGTGACACAGTTGATTGCTACTGGTGTTATTTGCTTGCAATATGTGAAGTCCGAGAGGAATCTGACAGATCTGTAGATGAAGGGACTGAACAGAAGGATGGTCCTTTAATTGTCTAAGGGAATATGGCTTAAACCCACATGAGCAGAGGTACACCATACCCTTTCCCAAGACATGTGTATAATGAAGGATGAGTCTCAAACTCTTAACGAGTTCATAGCCTAGAGTTGGGTGGTCCTATTGAGAAGGACATGAAGGATTGACCGAAAGATGTAGAGGTTGAGCATTATGCTCTTAATGATGCCATAGCCCTAATAAGGGTGATCTATGTGAGGTAGACTTGATGGAATCACATACAAGAGAGTGACGGGTTGGTCGCCTTCTATGGAAGAATATGGTTATCTTTCTAGAGCACTATTTAGCACCCAAGGTATGAGATGATCATCTAAACTTAAAAGTTAGATCGTGGAACAATTAGGGCAATGGGTGAGGTATGTGTTGTTGAGGACAACTCACGAGTCTAGAAGTTCAAGATTCGCTCACTTCTGTGAGAAGCGAGGCACTCAACTTCACTATTTTTTGGTTGAAGATTCGTTCACCAACATTTAACTACTTTTTCCACGAAACCAGCTCAGAACATTGTTTTAATGTTGATTTGAAACCCCCGTCTCACACATTAGTAGGGGACAGTTGGAGATAATGTTTACAATGGGGTTTTTCAACTTGTCTTTTGAACTTCACTTGTCCCACATTGATTTCAAGGGTATTTCAAGAGGTGCTTTTGGAGGGGAGTTTTTGAATGGGATGTTAAGAGTTGGGATAGAAGTCTCACACGTGTGCACCACCACCGCCACCGCTGGTCCTGTTTGTGACACGTGCGCCGAGCGGTGCTGGTCCTTTTTGTAGGTTTTTTGATGACTTTTTCCATCCTTATCTTTTTGTTAAAATAGTTTTTATCTCCTCCTGATTTTCAGCAAGTGGAGGGTCTGTTTTTGTTGTAAAAACTAATATGGCTTTAGAATTTTCACACACATTCATCATCTTCTCCTCTCATCTTTTAAGAAATCTGTTATGAGTCCTAGGTAGTTCCATCACTTCGGTGGTGAACAAACGCAGTTGGAGTTCGTTGTGTAACTTTTGGGGGCGACGCCAGTAGTCGACCTGCACCATAGTTTTAGGAAGATTTCGCTTCTAAGGCAGTGATTTCATGTATACCACGCCACAACACTAACATGGGTTTTGGGGGTTTTCGGTTTCCTTATAGTGGTTTTGAAAGAAATGGAGGCCAACATTTGCTTTCGCACTAATGGCTAAAAGTTTATATGATGTGGCAAATAGGGTTGTTACATGAGTGGCGTAGTTCGAACTCGGCTCGAGCTTGACTCGATAAAAGCTCGGCTCGAGCTTGTTCATTTTATAAACAAGTCAATTATGAGCACAATTTTAAGTTTGGTGCAAACTCTGCTCGCTCGATTTAAGCTCGAAGAGCTCGGATTTCCTTAACTTTCTAAAATTTTCTAATGAGCAAGTTGGTTTGATTAATGCTCGAAAAATACTCGGTTTGAGGTCATTTATTTCCTAAACGAGCTGAGTGTGAGCACATTTTTAAGCTCGAGTCCTAATTTAGGCTCGACTCATTTCTAAACGAACTGAATATGAACAAACAATATGTGGCTCGTTTAGCTCAAATAACATCCCTAGTGGTAAAAGATCATTAGCAACCACTTTAGCCATGGGAAACAGGTCAGGCGTGGCGAAACATGAGACGACAAAAAGAGATTAGCAAGGGCTATAGTTGTGGTTATCTGCTAGCCATGCCAAAGCGATGGCAGGCTGCCGTGGCTGAATTATATATGGGAAATAAAAAAAATACTACTTTTTAGCTCAAATTCTTCAAACCCGGGCTAAACAGTTACATATTTAAAAAAAAATATAATACTCAGATAATTGAGCTCAGGCTATAAAACTCCAACAAAAGTACTAAAGATAGAATAGAAACATAAATTTTCACTTATAGAAATTTGCATACACATAATTCTACAAAGTCTCCAACAAAACTACATAATTTATATAAAACTCCAAATTTACACTTATAGAAAAACCAAAGATACAATAGAAAGTTAAAGACAATAATGAAAATTAGCTTAGTAACTTAATGTAAACACACATGTTTAATAGCATTACTAAAGATATGATACTTTTGGGTGTAATCAAGCAAGCTTTTGGCCAAAAGATTCCACTGCATACTGCCTCATATATGAAAAACAGTTGATTTGTGTATGGGGTGACTCAAATATTGCATCCGTTACAGAGAAGTGATAGTAAATTATTTTTTGGTATCTTTCTCTCACTGCTACCATGAGGGAAACCAACTGGCGGACAGATTGACGCATCTTGACTTTTGTTCATCCTTCACTAGAGTGTGTTGTCCTGAAGAGATCGAAGACCTAGTCCAAAAGGACGCCCCTGGGTTGTGTTTACCCGGGGGTTGACCACACCCAAATTATTGCCTTGCATAAAAAAAAAGTAGTCCATTTTTTTTAACGAGAAGTATTAGTCAATTGACTATGAATGTAAAACAACTAAAAATAATGTATAAAAAATTATATACAAAGGCGAACATGTATTTAAATGAAAATCTCTTTAAAAATCATAAGCATGACGAAGACAAATAATGATAACTTTTCTCAATTTTCTATTGAGTGAAAATAATTTACTTGGATGTTGTTGCTGTAGGAGTAAATCGAGATTGCAAATAAAATACGAATAAAGTAAAGCAAACCGATTTAGTTCCCAGCGAATAATGTTCAAGACTCCCTTCCGATGTAGCAGTAGGAAGTCAGGTTCGATCCTCGAGGAAGCTGATCAGCAGATCTCATGCAGCGGAAGAATCTCATGGGCAGAAATCGACTTCAGGGTGCTTGACCTCGACTAGGGTTAGTCGACAGGGCCCAGGCAGTCGAATCCGAGCAAGCAACAGTCACTGGAATCTGGTCGATCTCGAGTTGTTTGCTCGATGTCGAGCAAATTGGTCGTAGTTGAGGAACTCTGGTCGAAATTGAGTTGGCTGGATAGACAGAAGCGATGGCGGTCTTTGCTTGATCGAAGGTGAGAAGTCGACGTCGACCAGATATGGTCGAAATCGAGGAAGAACAGAAACAAAATTGAATGCAAAACTTTGAATCTAAACGATGGATGAAAGGGAACTTCCAAGATCAGGGTTTGCAACAACAATTACCATGAAAGCGGAATTATAAATCATAAAAGGTGGCGACTTTATCGATAAAGGAGAAGACTTTCACCCAATCCAACAAGTAGGAATATAAATCTCGCGATAAATAACCCACAATGTATCTATTCCTTTTCATAATTAGAATTTATTATCTTCCGAATAAAAATCCTATTTACTACCCAAGTTTCAAAACATGAGTTCTTCAATTTCTCAATCAAAGATTAAGCACATGGAATAGAATAAGATAACGATAAAGTACCTTCTTTTGCAATCACTAATCCACCAACATGGCTCTCATTGGGTTCACCCCAATCCTAGAAGTAGGTGGACTACTCGCGCCTCATCATAGCAATCGACATCATTGATGTAAAATAAACTTGCATAAACTATATTCAAAGTCTTTACAATCCCGGCACTCAAACTTTCGTAGAATGCCAAAACCCTAAAACTTTTGAACTCCTAAACTATGTATTGAACTGCTTCTCTGCAATTGAATGAATGGAAATCAGCCCCATGGGCTTTATTTATATGGCTTAATCCTTGCTAATCAAGGATATCAAACTATATCTACTTTCTAAAGATAAAACTAAATTAAGATAAAGCATTAATCTAAAAGGAAATATCTAAATATCTCTAATATTAATGAATAATCTTCTCTCCTTTGATAGATCTTGATAAAACTTGATAGATTCAGACCTTCTTCGCACCCAAGCAAATCAACTTGACTTCGGATAGGCCCAATGGACTCTCAGCCCAGAGAACTTTTTGGTCGATTTTGACCAATTTGGTCGACATCGAGTTGGCTTGTCGATCTCGGCTTCGCTTGGCTTTCTCGCGCAGCTTCTCCTCGGATTCTCGAATTCGGACAACCTCTTGGTTTGGTCGATGTCGAGCAAACATGTCGACATCGAGTAAAAACACAGCTCGAGTTGTTTTCTTCTTCTTCTTTCCTCGATTAAGCTCTGTTCCCATTTTTGTTCGATGTCGAGGAAGTCTCCTTGAAATTGAGTAACTCTCAGCTTTCTTCTTCTCTTCTTGGTTTCATCCCGGAATGGCTCCAAATTCTGTAATATTAAACCAAAAGTTATGTAGACCTCTATTTCTTGCAAATAAGCATATATTACATAAATTCAACATATTCCCAGCCCGAAATATGCAAAGTGTATAGAATATAAAATGTGCATAAAAACATGGCTATTTTAGTGGACATCAAATCACCCCATACTTAAGCTTGTTTGTCCCCAAGCAATAACATGGATGGTCATTCAGGGGAAACATACAAAGACTCTCAACATAATGGATTCATTGTTATATTACCCAACACTCAATTGCCATCCTTGAAAAGGTACTTGGTGCCTACAAATCTGCGCCTGTGAATGAAAAGCAACTTCTGCACACAAAAGGAGGTTTCTACAAAACAATTTTATGTGACAAAGCAACAATAATCAAGAGGATTTTATTTAAGCTAAAAAAGGAGTAGATACGTAAAAGGCTAAAGGTAGGTAATTTTTTGCCATGTGGTGTTAAATCCGGGGAAATGCATTATTTCCAAACTTTCTCAACCACATTCCTTCTTCATAAGATTTCTCACATTTCATAATGCTTTTGTCAATAATAATGCTTTTACCTCTCTAACCTCAACACTGCCTTCTCGCGAGTCGCAAACATGGGTGTCATGAATGGCCCTGGATACTTAGTGCTTTGGACTCCTCACCTGTGTGTCCCATCTCACTAAAGTATTATCTCAGTAAGCATGGTCGATCTACCTTTATCTCCTGAGGTGACCGGATTTTTTTCTCACTCATTAAATTTTCCATGAAACTTGAATTTTTCTCGCCAAACTCCAATAATGACATAACAACACAACAACCCATATAATGTCTCCATAAAATGATTTCCATTTTCAACATAATCCCCGCATAGGGTATAAGGAAAAAATGGGCAATATAAGGCATATGTGGAGCAATAATGATATCAAGGCAAAATAAGGCTTATAATATGACTTTTGTGATGCAATTGGGTAAAGGTATGGCTAGAAGTATGAAAATGAGCATATATGGAAATTTAAAATCCTCCATCCTCTTATCGTGCATAATGTCAAAAGCAACATCAATTTAGCCCACTTTTGTGGTTTTACCATAAAAAATCGCACGTCATTGAGACTTCCCTTTTCTAGGCAATCTTGTGCAATATCTCTAACGAATCCATCATTTGCATCGTCGAGTGTTGCCTTGGCTTCCATGACTCTCTTCTTTGAACTTTTTGCAAGTTTGGGTGATATCCTTACAACTCTTCTTTAAAAATGCATCTTTTGAATAATATAGAATTTAACCATGCAAATACGATATTCAAAATATGCCACTAAACTCAATACAGAGTTGTGCCATGTCCTACATAATCCGATACAAACCATGCAATAAAACTTTAAAATACAGTCCGGAAGCACAAAAAAACAATAAAGTCGTAAAAATAGTCTTTAATCCCACCCCATACTTAAAATGGACAGTGTCCTTACTGTCAAAGAAATATAACCAAAAGGAGGGAAAAGACTTACAGAGCTGCTCATTGGTGGGGCGGTGGACTGTAGTAGGGGATGTGGAATCCGACCTGGTAATCAGGAGCTCCTCCATGGGAAGAGTTACCAGCCTGCTGCTTTGAAGACCCCCCAGGGTCATGAGTACTCCCCTACTACTGGAACTGGGATGGGTGGCCCCAGAGGCGCTGATCCATGTCGTCGAAGAGATCTCTGACCATGGAATAGTGATCCATGGAAGCCGAATATAACTGCTCCTGGCGATGGTGTCTACTCTAAGTGTCAAGGAGGTCATCCGGTCAAACATGGCCTCCTAGAACTACCGCATCCGGCGCATCTCAACAACCAACTCATCTAGATACCCCCCAGCATGGTGAGCCTGTTGGGTATGGTGAGAGGGGATCTGCTGGTGGGAATGGTAAGAGTGGTGAGAGGCTTGTGGGCCGTCAGCCTCTTCGTCCTCATCATCCCCGTCATCCTCACCATCCTCAGGAGCTGGCTGGGGGTCTACGGCCATAGGGACAGAGTCGGGGTGGTCATAGAGGAGGAGATGGTCCCGCAGGGTAGGGTCAGCGGCTGGGTTGATGGCAGGGTGGTAATTGATCCCTGACCAAGTATTGTACCAGTCACGAACATGGTGTAGATCCATCAAATCCTCACGGATTGGTATCCCTGAAGAATAATGGACCCATCTCCCGTCGCGGCGCGCTATAATATGTCCCTTCTGCAGGGACGTCAGATCAATGCGCATCACATTCCAAGCAGTATAGCGGTGGATGGGGAGCTGAAGGTGGATGGCTAGGACAACCACCATACAACCGTCATAATGGCTACTCGCAGGAGGTTTCGGCGTATAATGCAGTGTTGTAGCCATGCGAAGGCAAGCGACAGGGGGTCAAACTCGAAAAGCATCCGCCGTTGACACTCTAGCTCTTGCAGGTTGGGTCGTCGCAGCTCGGGGCGGTCCCGAATCGTGCTGCCGATAATCTTCAGAATAGTAGAGAAGAGAGAACTAGCGATGTTGCTGGTATAAGTGGTATCAAGGGTAGGCGCCAGCTCGCCGGTTAGGTAATGCCACATCATATTGGTGTCTTGTATGTGAAAGGCATTGGTGGTGTGACGGAAGTTGAAAGCTGCACTCAACTCCTCCAGAGTAAGGCTGAACTGTCTGTTGGTTAGCTGGAAGTGGACCCGACGGTGGGAGGGAGAGGAATCTGGAATCCGGAGAGTCGCTAGGAACTCTCCTGTCAGCGTCGGGTAGTGGTGGTCAAGTGGCTAAATCAGCCACTCAGCATCTATCCATCCAAATCCCTGAATCATCCAGAAGTGCATCCCGAGCTCTTCCATGCTCGGCTGGTGATACCAACGGGCATTCTCAGCCCGCTCTGCTAGTCCTCATCTCGCTGGCGTGTCTCACCATACTTAATTCATAAACTATCCTATAAGAAATAATAAATAAGCATCAGGAAGTTCATATCATCAAATCATGTAACAACTCATATAATGAAACAAGAAGTGCAACATATATATGAATTTTAAATAAAGCCCCAAATTCAAGAAATTTCCAAAAATATCATGTAATAAATCTCAAATTTCATGAATTTCCTTGACAATATATATGAAGTAAGTATAAGCATCATAAAAATCAGCCCATCATATTTGGCAATTTTCCATATATAACCGGTATAACAACCCTCAATAATAAATATCAATTTTCCGCGCAAATTTCAAACCCTAAACATTCAAAACACAACTGAAGTTCCAATCTCTACCTAGGTTCTCATCAAAAATAAATAATATGAAATTTAGAGAGAAAAGAGGGAGAAATCATATCTTTGAGTTGAAACAGGGGGAAGAAATTTGTAATTAGAGAGAATTAAGGGTTGGTGTTCTCGGTTTTGGTCAAGAAACCAATAGTGTAGGCGGGTTTGAACTTCTCAGACGCGCGGGTGAAGGGAAGATGGGCTCGGTGGGGCTGCTGATGCTCGGGATGGCTGGATCCGGGCTCGAGGAGGCCGGAATCGGGGAAAGGTGGCTGGATCTGGGGGATGGAGGTGGTCGGCGGCGATTCTGGGTAATGGAGGTGCGAGCGATGGTGAAGACAGCAAGAGAGCAGGGAGGAGGGCTTGGACTCGGCGGGGGTTGCTGGTGGTGCGTAAGGGTCCGAGGCGGGTGCGCTTCTTCGTGGTCGGCGCTGGTGCAGCGAGAGAAGGAGGGAGGGAGCGAGAGGAAGGAGATGGAGGCTGGGTTTGTCGGCTAGGGTTCTCGAGGTCGAGAAAGCGGAAGGAGAGGGAGAGAGGTTTCCAAGCTTTTAAATAAGGAAAAAAAAAGCAAAAAATAAAACCGAAATAAAACTGTAAGTATTATTTTTTTTTATTTTTTTATTTTTGTGTTTTTTTGTGTTTTTTTTTATTTTTTTTTTATTTTTTTTAGAAAGAAAAACGTACCTGAAGCCTTGGTCGACGTCAAGCAAGTTGCTCGATGTCGAGGAACCTCCTACTTACCTGATGAGCTTAGTCGATGTCGAGTAAACTGCTCTACATCGAGGAAAAAGAATCCTCCTATCGATCTCGACTAGAAGAACTCGATATGTAGTGAACCACCCTTAGATTTTTGGTCGATGTCGACCAAGACTGGTCGATGTCGAGTAGACCGTGAATGCCTGCATTTATCAACGAGAAGAGATTATGCACGCATTTCAAGAAAATAAAATAAAAATAAAATAGAATTAAAGTAAAGGAGTAACAAAGCGGGCTGCCTCCCGTAAGCGCTAAGGTTTAAGTCGTTAGCTCGACCTACTTCCTGTTTTAGGCTTTGACCAACGCCAGGGTGGCGCGAATCTCTTCCTCCGGGTCTTATTTGTCATAGTATTTCTTGACCCTGTGCCCATTTACCTTAAAGGTGGTTCCATCAGTGCCAAGTAACTCTACTGCTCCATGAGGGTATATGTAGTGAACCACGAAAAGTCCACTCCATCTTGTCCTGAGCTTCCCTGGGAACACACGCAGTCTACAATTATATAAAAGCACTTTGTCAGCTACCTCATATGTCTTTGGCACCAATTTCTTATCGTTCCATCTCTTGGTGCGTTCCTTGTAGATTTTGGCATTCTCATATGCCTTCAGCCTTAGCTCCTCTAACTCTTGTAAATCAATAAAGCGTTTCTTACCTGCCTCGTCGAGATCCATGTTGAGCTCCTTGAGGGCCCACATGGCCCTATGCTCTAGTTCGACAGGCAAATGACAAGACTTGCCATAAACTAGGTTGTAAGGAGTTGTTCGCAGCGGTGTTTTATAGGTCGTCCTATAAGCCCATAGCGCATCATCAAGCTTAGATGACCAATCATTCCTTGAACGGGAGACTGTCTTTTCCAAGATGGCTTTGATTTGACGATTAGAGACCTCAACTTGACCACTAGTTTGGGGATGATAAGGTGTTGCCACCCTGTGCGTTACCCCATACTTACCCAAAAGAGCTTCAAACCCTCTCTTGATGAAATGTGAGCCACCGTCTGAAATAAGAACACTATGAACACCAAAGCGAGGAAATATGTTAGTTTTAACAGACTTTGAAAGTACCTTCGTGTCGTTGGTCCTAGTTGCAACAACCTCAACCCATTTAGAGACATAATCGACTGCCACAAGGATGTATTTGTAAGGTCCTGAAGCAGGGAATGGTCCCATAAAGTCAATTCCCCAGACATCAAATAGCTCGACCTCCAAAATCCCTGTGAGTGGTGTATCATTCTTCCAAGTAATGTTGCCCGCTCGTTGGCACTCATCGTATGAAGTGACATAAGTCTGCACATCTGATATGGTCTATTTTAGTCGTATAATTACATATTATATTAACTTATTTTCATGCATATTTTACATATTTTATAGTTAATTTGTAATATTTTGTTTTCAGAGTGTACACTAGTGTTTTTATATATTTCAGGTATTTTTGGACTTGGATCGTATAAATTTGGAGGTTGACAACAAGATGGGCCGTGTTACTCGTATTGCAACATGGGCTGATCTCAACATATACAACGTATGGGATGGGCTGGGCCGAGCAAAGTAGAAGGATGCGCATGAAGTGCTGCTGTATTAATTTGGTTTATAAAGTTAGATAGAATAGATGAATATGTTGATATTATATACTCCATATAGATTAGTTAGATTAGGATATCAGCATTATATATTTAGATTCATACGGAAAACGAGAACAGACCGTAGCGGACTTTAGTTTTTAACCCAAAACCCTAGTTATGTTTTGTCTTATTTTTATGAAGATTTAAACTCTTCTGTTTCGTCTATGGATTGAAGCTTTGGTTTGATAAAGTTGTTAGATTTCTATTCTTGTTCTATTCCTATTGATTCGTATTAATGATTTTGCGAATATTGTTGATTTCTTCTAGTCCGTACAACTAGTTGAGATTATTGCTAGGATTTTGTAGATTCCTCGTAGCTAACCTTAATCCATAGTAGCAATCATGTCTTTTTAGGACTCGTAGGACTAAACTGGTGTGTAGAGAATCAATTACATGTTGAATGCTGACTCTTAGCTTTGTGTTGCATGTATCCTGGTTAATCCTTAATCTTAATGCTACTATTAGGTTGAATCTTGACCGTGTTAGGGTTATCTAATTAGTAAGGGTTACTAGGACTCATAGGACTAGTAATTTATACAAGATCAGGACAGGAACAATAATAGGATGAAAAGAGAACTTGAAAAAGAATCAATGATCAACTAACTAAACTAAAGTGGATATTTGTATATGAAACTAGTTCTTTTTGTTATCTCCATTACTTTGTTTATAGTTTATTTTATTTTCTTTCTTATTTTCACCACTCAAAAACCCTCGTTTCCTATTAATCGGTAAATAAGCTTAACTTAGGAATAACTTGACTCTTTGTGGGATCGACTCGTGCTTACCACACTACATTAGTTAGTAAGTTCGAATTTATTTTGATACGGTTTAGGCGACTGAAAACCGTCTATCAAATTGGCGCCGTTGCCAAGGAATCAAAGTTTATTTCTTTGTTTTGTGTTTTTATCAATTTTTGTATATATCTAATTTGTTGTGAACCTATCTTACGGTTCATAACACCCTTGCTACTAACTTTTTAGATGTTCAGGTTATTGCAGTTTGAAGGTGAGAACTTTCACCAATATCTTGCCAGATTGCAGAGATATGTTGACATCCGTAATTCACGGGGCTATCGAGACAACATCCGAGATATGATTATTTGCATAATTGACGGGATGACTGCTGAGACACGAGCGCTTGCTGAGTACATGAGTAACGGAGGCCTAACACGGTTAGGTTTGTCGGGGTTGTGGGATTTTTTCTGTTACATGGGTTACCATATGGAACAGGAAGAGTTGCTCACCCCGTCTTATCCACCAATGGAGGACTCTGTCACACACCTGGATGATGCGATCCAGGCCCTTACACAAGTGGTGCAGGAAAATGCTGAGAGGATAAAAAACTCTAGGGAACAAATTAGCCAACTTACTCAAACATCAAGCGAGATAATAGCTGAGCAGATGGCCACCCCGCAAGTTGATAAAGAAAGCCAACCGATCCTGCCATCCCCTGAGACATTGAAAGATGCAGAATGGAAGAACCTGTCGAAGTCATTGCGCTTAATTCATTCCCTTCTAGATGGTTTCAACATGATAATGATGTTCAAAACGAGGAGGAATTGTTCGCAGATAACGATAGTTTCTTTGACGATGGAGAAGATGGTCCAGTGCTTCGTGACATGGAATCTCATCAGTCGACACATGAGGTTTCATGTGTTGTGTCTACCACTCCATCCGATATATTCATTCTGAGCTACCCCATTGATGAACCATGTCTAGAGCCATTAGCTGAGGCTCAAGAGGTAACAAAGGTAAACTTTTGCAATTTGGAAGGTAATGGTGATTATTTTGATCCTTTTAATTGCTATTTTGAAAAGCCACCAATGGAACTGAACTGGTGGTATCATCTTCCTTCAGTAGGGAGTCATAACTTTGATAAATTGAAAGGGTTTTTTTTAACTTATATAGTATTATATAATTTCAATTTATTAGTGTGCTATGACGTCTTGTGTAAGATGTGCGCACATGAATATGATAGACCGTTGAGGGCTTTGACGATGTCTGATTGGTAAGGATTTGAGATTAAGAATAAGTCATGTTAATGACATAAAAAATCGTTAGTTAGGGTTTTCCTATTATTTCTATTCTTCGCTTCCCAGGTCGGCATCTTCCTCGCCCTCAGGCCTCATCTTACCATCACCGTCACCGCACCTTCCCATCTCAACCCCCTTGAGCGCCGCCTCTCTCTTCCGGCAGGCAAACCACCACTCCGGCCGTCTGCAATCTAGCCACTTCGGCCATCTGAAGTCGCCGGTCGCCACCACCGCCCCTCTTCGCCTGAATCCTAGCCGGCGCCGCACAATCAGCCTAACGGCCTTCCTCTCCTTTCCAACAGCATCCTCGACATCGCCATCCCCAACACCCTCCACCAGATCTCCCCTTCCTCGGCCTACCATCGCCGCCTTCCTCCTCTCCTATTGTCCGTTGTCGTGCCACCACTGCTCTCAACCGCCGCCTTCTGTCTCTGCCTCGTCGGTGGTTTGTTCCCACACCATCAACTTTCCACCCTCTTCGTCATCTCATTCCGGAACGCCCGAGCCTTTGGCGATCTTCCCTCACCACCACCGGATTCCACCGCTCCCTCTCTGCTAAATTGATGTTGTGATTAGCTGCTCACTGCTTCACTGCTGCTCTCTCGCCTGCAATTCATCCTCCATTTTCGCCTCGGGTAAGTGTAGGTTAGTATTTTTCTCTCCTTCATGTCAATCTGCTATGTCGAAACTTGTTCGCCTTCTTCCTTGCTGATTATTCTGGATTGAAAGTGATTAGAATTGAAACTGCTTAAATTTTTGTGATTAGGTGCTTAGGGGATCTGGTGGAGGTTGAAATTCATCTTTGATTGCTTCTGATGATCTAATTTGGTTAATATTCACTTGTGCTGAATTTGATAGCCTTTGATGATAGGTTCATTGCAGTCACATTGGGTTGCCGCTAAGATTATGAGACTTCGATAGACATGAACTCCCTGTTGCTGATCAATATTTTTTCCCTTTTTGAATATGAAATCGGCTGAGTTAGTTTTTTAAGTCTCATGATAACCTTTGGATCAAATTCATAGGTGGAATTTGACTGATTTTGTTGCTAAAATTGATCAGTTTAGTTTCGAAATTTAGTCTTTTATTACACCTATTTGCTGGAAGTGTTGCCTATTAGATTAAATTGTGCTCATGCCTTTCATGTTACTTGCTTGTTTCATGCTCCCTGTGTCCATCAATTTCTCGTGAATTTAGTTGCAAAATATGGATGATCATGATCTATGGGGCTGATTTCTCTTCGATTGCTTAGTTTTTGCTTGAGTTGGTTCATGACTTCTTGCTCCGATTTCTGATTGCTTTTATTTGGACATGCCTAGTTGCTATGAGATGGTGCATATTCTTCAATTTTAGCTTGCTAGTTTCTACTCTTCTGAAGTCACTCGAATTCATTGATTTTTCACTTTAAATGTGACTTGAGTATAAACTACGTCTTTTCTCAGTATCCTGCTTGATCCAATCTCATGTTTCTTTTCTTGTTATATGCTCCCTGAAGTCACTTCAATTCCATGTTTTGAATTTGACATAAGTGGTTGAGCATGAGCTGTTGGGGCTAATTTTAGTGGTTTGGACGGTGTTGTTCTTTGTTCTTGGATGATATATGTACTTGGGAAGTCGGATTGCTTTGTCTTGTATGTTTTCTTTGCTTTGTGTCTTGGCCAGGACCTTTTGCAAAGGAGACTGCCTATATTTTTTCGACTCCAAGAAGGTTCACAAATGCCAATTGCATCCAAGAGTTGCTGACAACTTCTGCTGAACACATCGGGCTGTAATTTATGCTCTTTTACCATATTTTAAGGGTGTTAGTACTTAGGAATAGTCACTTAGTTTGCTGAATTTTATGCTTTGATATTCCTTTGTTACTGAATTGAATCTGCTACTGATTGTTATGCAAGTTTGGCTTGTTTTTGTTGCTCTTTGTGGTGTTGGACAGGTCCTATAACTATGAGAAGTTGCTGAATTTTATGGGCTATTCTTTAGGCTTCACCACCACTACCTCCTCTTGAGCTAAATGGTTGCCCGAATTGCCTGATTATTTTGTGAGTTTCCTCAACCTCTTTCGTTCTTTTTCTTGACTTTGAGGACAAAGTAAGATTTTAAGCATGTGGTAGGGAATTCAAGTGTAGCTCCGAATTTATATATGTGTTAGTTTTTCTTTTCTTTTTTTCAATTGTTGTTATTCATTGCATTTTAGGTTGCATTATAGGGTGTTTAATAATTATCCCATGGTCTAGTATAAGTTATTGAGTCTTTGTTTTTTATTTGCTAGTTTGTTTTAGTTGTTATTATAGAGTTGTTTCTATGATTGATATGACCTCGATGATGATATATGGTTTTTCATGGGTCAAGAGTTAATAAATGTGAACATTAATTGAATAACGACACTTGTGGGATTTCCATAGATAATCTGAATTATGAGCTTTATTTATAACTTGATTATTGGTTGGATGTTCAGTTTAGAGAAATTTTGAAACTTTTATACGATTTCTATTGTATATGTCTAAACCCTGATGAAAAGCACTAGTAAATTCGGTTATCTATTTGATGTGATGTTTGATATATATTTTGGGTTGATGAGTGTTATGAGAATAAAATTCACTTACGCCGCTCGGGGAGGATAAAATTCACTCGAGTGAAAATAATCATCAATAAACCAAGCTTGATAGAAACGTTCGAGGAGGATAAAATTCACTCGACACTATAAGAATTGAAAAAAAAAATACGGTTAGTAACCGATCCTGTTTGTGGAGAATAAAATTCACGCAAGGAGGAAGAAAAAGTGTTTGGAAAAAAGAAAGAAAAATATGAGCTTTATTGAAAATCCGGAGTAGAAAAGGCCTAGTAATCTATGGGTGTTTATGCCGATTTTTATGTGCTTAATGAATTTGATTGCTCAATACATTCTGAATGCAAGCATCTCCTAAACCTAATTGGAGTTTAAAACAATGAGTATGAAGGGTTTATTGTGGGTCTCATAGTGTCATAATTATTTTGAGTTTAACGTAATAAATACCTCTGAAGCCATGATAACCATACTGATGAGTGATCATTCATAAAAATTTCTTTGAGTCGTTGTCTTTCTTTTTGAGTTGTCTTTGTTTTGTGTTAGTTTGCTTGGGGACAAGCAAAAGTCTAAGTATGTGGTAGTTTGATAGGGTCTATTTTAGTCGTATAATTACATATTATATTAACTTATTTTCATGCATATTTTACATATTTTATAGTTAATTTGTAATATTTTGTTTTCGGAGTCTACACTAGTGTTTTTTTTATATATGAGAAAATTTGTGCCGCATGCACAAATTTTCAACCTAATTACAGCTCCGTCCAACCTTTTGTAAATATTACAAAAGTGTCCAAGTTTATAATTTTCGCTGGAAATTTTACGATATTACCCTTCCTTCTCTTTTACCGGTGTTCAACCACGGAGATCTCGTCCTCGCTCCCGTCAGGGCGCCCCCGCCTCCCTCTCTTTCTTCTCCCGCATCAGAAGATCAGGGCGGAGCCTTAACGGCGCTGACCTCCTCGGCCATGGCCGCTCCGACGGCGTCCTCTGCTGCCTCAGCCGCCTCCTGGACCAGGTCGCCCCCGTCTCCCTCTCTCACTCTACTGGTTGCGGAGCGACGGCGGACGCAGATTCTCTCTGCTGAGCGAGGACGACGGAGAAGATGCTGAGCGAGGACGCAGTTCCTCCTTGCTTCTGTTCGAACGCCAAGTTGAAAAAACCAGGTATGAATTAGATGATTCGGAACCGTCCCTCCTTTCTTCGATTCAATTTTCATCGTTCTTGGACTCAATTGGGGGAAATCGAAATCACTGATACTTCGATTTTTCTCATCTTTTGCCCCTTCCCTCTGTCTGTTGTTGCTGTCTGTTGTTGTTGTTGCTTCAACTAGAATTAAGAGAGCATCCTAGTTTTACATTTATATGATACAATTTTACAGATTTATATCAGTTCCTTCTTTGCAATACCTGTCTGTTGTTGTCTGTTGTTCTTAAAATCTTTCCTGGAAACAAATAGATATTGCTATAGGACATGGGTGAGGGAAAATTCGTGTGGGCATTGGAGGTTATTACTTCTTAGACTAAGCTGTAGAAATTAGAAAAGATGATGTGACGATATGTGCACCCATCCCAGGTGCACAAGACTTATTAAATTAAGCCTTGCACACCAAAGATGTGTGAGGCTTATCATTAATAAATCTCTTATGCTTCACACACCATGGGTGCGTATGGTACATGAAGCAAAACAAGGAAAGAAAGTAAAAGAAAAAAGATCGATCAGTTTTGCCTCATGCACCCTTGATGCATGAGTGAAGACAGATTGAAAATACATGTGTGCACCTGCCAACTTTAAGTCTTTAACGGATGTTTACACCGAGTGCATATTTTTCTGCAACTACATTCACAGTTTATGTTGAACTATATACTACTCATTCATTTCTTCTATTTAAAATCAGGAGAAAAAGGTCAAGAAGCTTTATCTTGCTCTTGCTGCTGCTCCTATGCCACATGGAATAGTCACCCATTACATGCGTCCCTGCAATCTTGCCCCACGACTTTTATCAGAAGGTAGTCATGTCTAGCTGTTTTTCGGATAGTTGCTACTTACTGATGATTGTTCTGTATTTGTAGTTTCTGGTTTGATATTGTTTGGTTTACCTTCTCTATATCCCAACACTTGGAATTGCTTCTTACTAGTTCACCATCTGATGAGATTGTCTACACTGTGGATGTTGTCCACTTCCACCCTTCACTATGCAACATTCATTGTTTTCTATTCATCGGCTTACTTTACTGAAACATTCTAAAAGATTTCTTTAATATTGAATGTTTTTCCATTTGAGGTATAAATGACTATTAAAAAAATTCCTTTTCTGTTGAATTCTTTTCCACCTGACTACTACCTGAGGTAATAAAGGTTTGTTTGGCTACTTTGCATCACCTACCTTATTTATTATAAGGATCTTATTTGCACCAAGAGGTTATTTTTTTACACAAATTAGTACATAATCCGGACAAATTAGTACGATCCTGGTTAGGGTTTTCTCTTTCCCTCCGTGTCATATAAAAGGGCCAAAATGCTACATTCTGTCAGTTGGACGCTATCTGCTAATCCTTATCATATTGAGTTATTTTTTTGGTACTTCAGCAAGCACCTGTATTCTTAATCTTAGTTTTTCCTTCTCTGAAAATGTCACTTTTGTTGATTATTGATCTTGATTTTTGGACTTGCAATTTGCTCGAATATGAATTTGGGGATCTGAATTTAGGCCTTTGCTCGAATTTAAAGTCTGCATATTTAGATCTGAATTTGGTTTTTAATTAAAAAGATGTAAAAGAAGCTGCTGACATCTTCAATGTTTACATATTTAGATCTAAATTTGGTTTGTAAAAGAAGCTGCATATTTAGATCTGAACTTGCATTATTTGGACTTGAGTTATTTTTTTGGTACTTCAGCAAGCAACTGTATTCTTAATCTTAGTTTTTCCTTCTCTGAAAATGTCACTCTTGCTGATTATTGATCTTTATTTTTGGACTTGCAATTTGCTTGAATATGAATTTAGGGATCTGAATTTAGGCCTTTGCTCGAATTTAAAGTCTGCATATTTAGATCTGAATTTGGTTTTTAATTAAAAAGATGTAAAAGAAGCTGCTGACATCTTCAATGCTGACATATTTAGATCTGAATTTGGTTTGTAAAAGAAGCTGCATATTTAGATCTGGACTTGCATTATTTAGATCTGAACTTGCATTATTTGGACTTGAGTTATTTTTTTGGTACTTCAGCAGGAAACTGTATTTTTAATCTTAGTTTTTCCTTCTCTGAAAATGTCACTTTTGTTGATTATTGATCTTGATTTTTGGACTTGCAATTTGCTCGAATATGAATTTAGGGATCTGAATTTAGGCCTTTGCTCGAATTTAAAGTCTGCATATTTAGATTTGAGCTTCCTCATAGTCCTCTTGTGATAATGACGATCCTTGTACAGGTTGTAAATAATCAAGCTTCTGGATCAGGCAGGGCGCGTAGAGATGCAGCTGCTCGAGCCATGCAGGGGTGGCACTCACAGCGTCTTCTTGGAAATGGTGAAGTTGGTGACCCAATTATTAAGGTTTCGATCCTATTTTATGTTTTTTATTGCTTCAGTTTTCTTCGAGTTCTACTATTGTTCAATCATCATTTGACTAATTTGTGTGAAATGTGTATGTCATAGGATAAAAGCCCTATCCCCTTAAAAAGTCGGGAAAAACAGCCGAAGAACATTGGTTGGTTCTCTTTCAGATTATGTTCAGCTTCAGCTTGCAATTGGGTAATTGTCATCACATAAAGTTTTTGATGTGCAGGAGGGCAAAAATGAAAGAACCCATTAGCCGAAGCAACTATTAAAGCATCACGGAGCAAATTGATACATGGATCGTAAGTTTTTAGACCACTGCTGAATGTTGAATGTGTCTGTTAAATGTGAAATTGTCACTATAGGTCTAGATTTTCAGATAACAAACACCGCGGGCAGAATGGAAGTGAACATGCTATATATTCAGTTAAAAGAAGAGAGAGTTCAATAAAGAAAACACAACTAGTTGATTTCAGTCTTTGGTTTGCAGCTGAAACTGTGAAATTCAGTGTGTTGCAGGAGGGAGTGCAAGAAAGAGTATTTGTATCACTGTTATTTCAGAATTTTAATTGTGCCTGCATTAAGTTGAGAGGAAACCGATTTTATTTTTCTTTTAAAAAATAAAAATCCTTACATTGGATCTGTATTTTTATCGATTTAGTTCAGGTCAGCTGTTTTGTATGAAGTGCAAATGCATATTTATAGGCATATATGTTAAAATAAAAACCCAAATCTTATTCTAATACATCCTTTTATGTTCTTTATAGCCAAAAAAATAACACCTTACAAAGCATGAATCAAACATAAACTATCTTGTACTACATCATCATCACATGAGTAGTCTGAACAGTATTAACATACATAATATTTTTTTTCATTATGAATTCACAAGAGCAAAGCACTGAATACAATTAATGAAACATTACCATATACAACAATGTTTATTATTAATCAGAGGAATTCATGTGATTTATGTATGAGGATTTACAGAGGAAGACTACTCTTTTGGGCAGTTTTTATGATCTGCATCAGCAACTAATTGTGCTATAATATGTGACAGTATTGATTTATGATGTATGTCACTCTTTGGTTTAGTCTAGTTCAATGCCTAAAGGTGCTTACACCGAGTTAAAATGTGTTGACACGGAGTGAATATGTGCTGATATGGTATCTTTTTGTGCTGAATATGTGCTGACATGTGCTGACAAAAATGAAGAACAAAAGGACAAAGCAATCTTCTTAGACTAGAGAGAGTAAACTGAAGTGGAGGAGTGATATGGGTAACAGACTCCAAGCTTTGCTCCTTATACATGAGAATGGGCCAATGGGGTTAGCAGTAGCACGAACCAAGTTGGCAATGATTACAAGAAAGGTATGTCAAAACTGAACTGTACTGTTCATGTTATGCCATAATTAAAATATTATATATACTTCGATGAATTCGTTTTCTACAAGAACCCTTATCTATTTATTTTCTCTTTCAGCTTGGTCCTGCTTTGGCAAGTGGTTGCAAACTCCTCTCTGAGAATTTTAATGGGGTTAGATATGGCAAATTTCTGGACTTCGGTATGGTAAATTTGAGGATGAAAGAAGGAGCATATGAACAGGCTCCTGCACTTTTCGCATCAGATGTTCAACAGGAGGTAGGCTTCAATCCTTGAACTGTAGAATGCTAGAGTTAAGAAACTTCTGTATTGTAACTAAGTTGATAGCTGAATCTTGAATTAATTTTATTAAATGATGACATCTTTTGGAAACTTTAGAAATTCTTTTTTTGTTTTTCTGATTTTACTGTGTTGCAAACATCTAGCTGACATCTTCTGGAAATGTTGACATCTTCTGGAAATGTTGACAACTGGAAATGTTGACATCTTCTGGAAATGCTGACTTCTTCTTACAAATGCTGACATCTTCTGGAAAATGCTGACATCTTCTTGAAAATGATGACATCTTTTGAAATGCTGACATCTCCAATATAAGATTATTTTTGTGTAATTAAGTAGATCATTTCCAATATAAGATTATCAGCTGCATATATATAATATTCAGAAACATATGTGCTGACACAGATTGAATATGTGCTGACATGTGCTATTTTTGTTCAATTCAAGTAGATGTATAGGTTATTTTTTATTTCTAATTGTGTGACATGATCTCTTGTGCAAATATAACATGTTGATATGTGTTTTGTACACTAGATGAATGACTTTTTAAATTATTCAAAATCATGTCAGTAAGCTTAATTCGAAACTAGAGATACTTGCCTAGTATGCGGTCTTGGTAGAAATTATATTTGCATAACAGAATGTTATATTTGCATAACAGATTGTTATATGTGCATATCATAAAGTTATATTTGCATAACAGTAACTTATATTTGCACAACATAAACTTCTTATTTTTTATTTTTTTTAATTAACTTCCTCTTTTTTTCTTTTTTCTTTTTTTTTGGTTATGTGAGAACATGTGCTGACATGATCTCTTTTTATGCAATCCAAGTTGATATGTATGTTTTTTTTTTCTATATTTCTAAATCTGATTTCTCTCGTGCTTAATTATCATCCTTGTCCAGAATTGTCAATTTGCATTTAGGATAGAAATTGATCATAGCATATGAGTGATGGTTGGAACACATACTGAGTAGTAAATTTAAGGTATTAGATGGATAATGGTAAAGTGGTATTTAACATGCAAAAGTGGTAAAGAGAGCATGTTAATTGGTCAAGTACGATTCACTTTAATTAGATCGATTTCAAATATGAACTATTTCAAGTAGTAAACATCTAGCTGTTGTAGTTGTGAAGCTTAATCCCTCTTTTTGATGCTTAATTTTTTTTTTCTGATTTTACTGGTGTTGCAAACATCTAGCGGTTGTTGCAAACATCTAGCTGACATTTTCTGGAAATGTTGACATCTTCTTAAAATGCTGACATCTTCTAAAATGCTGACATCTCCAATATAAGATTATTTTTGTGTAATTAAGTAGACCATGTCAGCAAGCCTAATTCGAAACTAGAGATGCTTGCTTAGAGATTTATAGATTGTTTTTTTATTTCTAATTGTGGGGATATTAGCTAGTAGCTAGTAGACCATCTCAGTGCATCTTAGCATTAAAATTCACAAATATAATACCTTAGGTGTAGTGCAGTGTATATATGTCAGCAGCATCAAAGTTTTGCATAAGTGCTACAGGTTTTAGTAGCATACCTACTTTTTTTTTTATGTTGATCACTTTTAAATTCTTTTTATTTTGGTTTTAAAGAGCAGTAACTTTATTAGATTGGGTCTAAATTCGCACCTTTTGGCACAAATTCTGTTTTTTTAAGCCAAATGTCAGCAGTGTGACAGATTGTTATATTACTTCAATTCATCACAAGAGGCACACACCATCTCAGTGCATTTTAGCATTAAAATTCACATAGCTAATACCTTAGATGTGGTGGAGTCGTTATATATATCACATGTCAGCAGAGTAGCATATTGTTATATTAATTCAATCCATTTAAAGGTGGGAAACGAAACTTTTGATGTGTATCATCATTACAATCTTTTAGGACATCACCTTGCATTTAAGCATTAAAAATCAGTAACTTAATATGTTAGATTTAGCTAAGTCTCTATATGTCATCAGCATCAACTTATGCATATAATAATCTTAATTTTGCATATCAGTCATATGGGGTTGCATATCAGTAAAATGTAGTTGCATATCATAATTTCACACTTGTACAAAATTAATTTAAGTTAGTTGCACATGACCCTATGCATATTTTGGATGTGTATACTCATATCAAGCCAGTAGCAAAAATATTCACTGCATTTTAGCATCAAATTTCACAAACCCAATACCTTAGATTTAACGTAGTCTTTATATGTCAACATCGTCAATTTTTTGCATAAGTGACATAGGTTCTAGATTGATCCGTTTTAATTTCTTTTAATATTGGTTTTAAACTGCAGTAACTTTTTTTTTCCTTTTTTGGTTGTGGCGTGAAAATAACTCTTACTTGTTTGTTTGAATGTTATCTTATAATATAATTAAAAGCCTTTTAGCTCAATGGTAGAGCGATGTGCTTATGCGCAAATATGTGGGTTCGAATCCCGCATAGGCTAAAATTTATAATAATTCTAGTAATTTACAAAATTTTCTAATAATTGTTCAATAATAAGATATATTATTGTAATTTTCTAGTTGCATATTATACGTTTACATTTGCATATCATACTTTCACATTTGCATATCATCAATTTATATTTGCATATTTTAATCTTATATTTGCATATCATCAATTTATAACTGCATATCATATTTTTACATTTGCACACCATCAATTTTTATTTGCATAGTATAATCATACATTTTCACAACATCAATTTGTATTTTCCCAACTTATTTTTATTTCCCCAACTTATTTTTATATTTGCATATCATCGAGTTATAATTGCATATCATCAACTTATATTTGCATATCATCAATTTATATTTGCATATCATCAACTTATATTTGCATATCGTCAACTTAAATGTTGACATTTGGATTAAATGTTGACATTTGGCTTAAATGTTGACATTTGGCTTAAATGTGCAAAATTTTTATCCTTTACCATTTCTATTATTAGAGTATTGTAGAAGTTTGATATTCTCATCTCATTTAATATGATATCAATTTTAAGAATGATTTTATTTGTAAACTTTAACTTTTATTAAATGTTGACATTTAACTTAAATGTTGACATTTACCCGTTGATATGCAAAAGCTTTTTCTTTTACCATTTCTTTTATTAGATGATTATAGAAGTTTGATATTCTCATCTCATATAATGTGATATCAATGTTGGGAATAATCTTTTTTGTAAACTTTATCTTTTATTATATGTTGACATTTAGCTTAAATGTTGACACAAATAAAATCATTCATAAAATCATTCTTAAATTTGTGCCGAAGGCACAAATTTTACTTCATTATATCAAACGTCAACAGTGTAACAAATTTTTACAGTAATTCAATTCATTCTGACATCAAAATCAGATTTTTGTTGTACGTAAACATTACAAGCTACTAATACAACATCTCACTGCATTTTAGCATTAGAAGTCATTCAACCAACACATTAGAACGAGCTCAACTATCACTTGTCAACAACACTAGATTTTTGCACAAGTATTAATTAGTAGTAGCACAACTATTCTTTCTTTTAGACTTATCATTACTAATTTATTTTTAGTTTCAATACAAAGAATAGTAAATTCATAAATTTCAATCTAAATTTGTGCCGAAGGCACAAATTTTACTTCATTATATCAAACTTCAGCACTGTAACAGATTTTTACAGTAATTCAATTAATTCTAAAATCAAAAATCAGATTTTGGTTGTGCATAATCATTACAAGCTAGTAACACAATATCTCACTGCATTTTAGCATTAGAAGTCATTCAACCAACACATTAGACCGAGCTCAACTATCACTTGTCAACAACACCAGATTTTTGAATAAGTGTTAATTAGTAGTAGCACAACTATTCTGTCTTTTAGACTTATCACTACTAATTTATTTTTAGTTTCAATATAAAGAGTAGTAACTTCATAAATTTCAATCTAAATTTGTGCCGAAGGCACAAATTTTACTTCATTATATCAAACGTCAGCAGTGTAACAGATTTTTACAGTAATTAAATTCGTTTTGACATCAAAATCAGATTTTGGTTGTGCATAATCATTACAAGCTAGTAACATAATATCTCACTGCATGTTAGCATTAGAAACCATTCAACCAACACATTAGACCATGTTCAACTACCACTTGTCAACAACACCAGATTTTTGCATAAGTATTAATTAGTAGTAGCACAACTATTCTTTCTTTTAGACTTATCATTACTAATTTATTTTTAGTTTCAATACAAAGAGTAGTAACTTCATAAATTTCAATATAAATTTGTGCCGAAGGCATAAATTTTACTTAATTACATCAAATGTCAGCACTATAACAGATTTTTACAGTAATTCAATTAATTCTAAAATCAAAAATCAGATTTTGGTTGTGCATAATCATTACAAGCTACTAACACAACATCTCACTGCATTTTACATTAGAAGTCAATCAACCAACACCTTATATTGAGCTCAACTAATACTTGTCAGCAGCATCCAAGGTTTGCATATGTACTACATAATAGTAGCACAACTGGTATTTCTTTTATACTGATCACTATTAATTTCTTTTTAGTTTCAATACAAAGAGTAGTAACTTCATAAATTTCAATTTAAATTTGTGCCGAAGGCACAAATTTTACTTGATTACATGAAACGTCAACAGTGTAATAGATTTTTACTGTAATTCAATTCATTCTGACATCAAAATCAGATTTTGGTTGTGCATAATCATTACAAGCTATTAACACAACATCTCATTGCATTTTACATTAGAAGCCATTCAACCAACACCTTAGATTGACCTTAACTAATACTTGTCAGCAGAATATGATGTTTGCATAGGTACTACATAATAGTAGCACAACTGTTCTTTCTTTTATGCTGATCAGTATTAATGTCAGCAGCGTCAGCATCTCCGATGTCGGCGTCAAGCGTCAGCGCTGACACGGAAAATGTTAGTGGTGTTCGCAATGTTAATGGTGACAGTGTCAGCAATGTCAACAATATTAGTGCTTACACGAAAAAAAGAAGCGTTGGAACAAAAAAAAAAGCATCTTCGACGTCGGCGTCAACAGTGTTCGCAACATCGATGTTGGCGTCAACCGACATCTTCGATGTAAGCGTCAGCAGCGTCAACATCTCCGATGTCAGTGTCAGCCGACATTAACGTCAACGCTAATACGGGAAACGTTGGTGGTGTTCGCAATGTTAGTGGTGACAGTGTGAGAAGTGCCAGTAATGTCAGTGTCAACGGTGTCAGGAATGTTGGTGTCAGCAACATCGGATTTGACATTAATGCAATTTTAAAGCCTCTTATGTCAATAAATGGTAGAGCGATGTGCTTATGTGCAAATAAGATATATTAATGCAATTTTAAAATACATATGGATTTGCGTATTCTTCTCATAAGGTTTTTTAAGCTTGCATAACATAATATTATATTTGCATATCATAATATTCTATTTGCATAACATCGGGTTATAGTGGCATATCTGAAAGTGCTGACGTGTAATTTTTTTTTTTAAAAAAATAAAAAATAAAAAATCTGAAGGAGTTGGTCAACATTGACAGGTCAACGGTCAACGTTGACCGGTGTCAACGGTGTCAGGAATGTTGGTGTCAGCAACATCGGTTTGACATTAATGCAATTTTAAAGCCTTTTATGTTAATAAATGGTAGAGAGATGTGCTTATGTGCAAATAAAATATATTAATGCAATTTTAAAATACATATGGATTTGCATATTCTTCTCATAAGGTTTTTTAAGCTTGCATAACATAATATTATATTTGCATATCATAATATTCTATTTGCATAACATCGGGTTATAATGGCATATCTGAAAGTGCTGACGTGTAATTTATTTTTTTTTTTTTTTTAAAAAAAAAATTCTGAAGGAGTTGGTCAACATTGACAAGTCAACGGTCAACGTATGGGATGGAAAAATTCTGAAAGTGCTGACGTGTAATGATCCAGCGAGGGGGGGCAGGGGGCAAGGGGATGGACACTTTTGTAAAATTTTCAAATACATGGATACTCCTGTAATTTGGCCAATTTTTATGGATATTTATGTAAAGGCCCTTTATATATTTCAGGTATTTTTAGACTTGGATCGTATAAATTTGGAGGTTGACAACAAGATGGGCCGAGTTACTCGTATTGCAACATGGGCTGATCTCAACATATGCAATTGAAGTTCCAACGTATGGGATGGACTGGGCCGAGCAAAGTAGAAGGATGCGCATGAAGTGATGTTGTATTAATTTGGTTTATAAAGTTAGATAGAATAGATTAATATATTGATATTATATACTCCATATAGATTAGTTAGATTAGGATATCAGCATTATATATTTAGATTCATACGGAAAACGAGAACAGACCGTAGCCAACTTTAATTTTCAACCCAAAATCCTACTTATGTTTTGTCTTATTTTTATGGAGATCTAAACTCTTCCCTTTCGTCTATAGATTGAATCTTTGGTTTGATAAAGTTGTGAGATTTCTATTCTTGTTCTATTCCTATTGATTCGTATTGATTATTTTGCGAATATTGTTGATTTCTTCTAGTCCGTACAACCAGTTGAGATTATTCCTAGAATTTTGTAGATTCCTTGTAGCGAATGTTAATCCATAGTAGCAATCATGTATTTTTAGGACTCGTAGAACTAAACTGGTGTGTAGAGAATCAATTACATGCATTACTAGAAAATTGCAATTAGATATCGGTTCACAACAGATGTCTTTCAAAAAAATTTCCGATCTCTTTGTGCGTGTAGTAAAAGATCAACTTTTCTACATCGGTTTTAGGCCGATGTCTTTTCTTGGTTAAAACATCTAATTTATTTTGAATATAGATATAAATCAGCCCCTCAAATTTATTTTTGATATGTTCACTTATTGTTAAAACCTCATTATTTTTCATTTATAAGTTTTTGAAGATGTCCTCACTATGCCTAAATTTTACATTTACATCACTATTTTTAAAATAATCAGTGTATTAAAACAAAATAGACATCTTTTTTTTATTATATTGATTTTGTGTATGTTAATTTCATATATATAATTAGTGATTTTTTTATTGTTTTAAAATAATCTATCGTATGAAATATGTACATAAGTGATGTATTAATATGATATGGACATCATTTTAGATTTATATAAAGATGTTTTTGTTAGTAATATATAACAATTTTATTAACGTTGTGATGTAAAAATATATATTACACATTGATTTAAATTATTAAGACGATGTCTATAATAATACTAGCATCAAATTTGGTGGTTCGATTTCGTAGGCTCGTAGCTATTCAGGCACAACGTTTTTCATCTATAATCTGATGTGTTTTCGTTCGATACATTAAAATGATGGGTACTTAAAGATTTCACAAATGATGGGTACTTGAAGAACATATACATTAAAATAAACACGAAATCGACATTTACAAATGCTTTACAAAGGATAGATACTTGAAAGATACACTTTTACAAATGATGAGTACTTTTAAATGATGGATACAAAGGATAGTTTGGTAGCCCTTAAGATGACCGTCCTGGACACCCCTACTCCAGCTCAAGCATAAAGGAAAGATAAAAATGTTGCACAAAGATAAGAAACAATCTGATTCTACCAAAGGTTTAACCTATGAAGATATACAAGGAAGCATATAAGAAACATAAAATTGTTTAGAGAGAAGAAAGAACTCGACAAACAAGCGCACAGGACCTCCAATTTGGACTCTCGAAGAGCAGCACCTCGGCAACTCACACCAAGGTAACCCTAGACGCAAATTATTAAATCAATCTGAATTAGAACTCGACAAAAAATTTTGTAAGTATGGGCGGGCATTCAAACACACAGAAAATTTCACCGGACGCGCGTTTTTTTTTAAATTAACTATTTAACATCTGTCAAAAAATTCAACTGTTGTCTTAATTTTTTTTGACATCACAAATTTATTATTTGATGCAATAGCTTAATTTAACATCGGTTGCTTTTTTGACAGATTTAAATCACATGATGTCTAATTGCAGTATTCTAGTAGTGATGTTGAATGCTGACTCGTAGCTTGGTGTTGCATGTATCCTGGTTAATCCTTAATCTTAATGCTACTATTAGGTTGAATCTTGACCGTGTTAGGGTTATCTAATTAGTAAGGGTTACTAGAACTCGTAGGACTAGTAATTTACACAAGATCAGGACAGGAACAATAATAGGATGAAAAGAGAACTTGAAGAAGAATCAAGGATCAACTAGCCAAACTAAAGTGGATATTTGTATATGAAACTAGTCCTTTTTGTTATCTCCATTACTTTGTTTATAGTTTATTTTATTTTCTTTCTTATTTTCACCACTCAAAAACCCTCATTTCCTGTTAATTGGTAAATAAGCTTAACTTAGGAATAACTTGATTCTCTGTGGGATCGATTCCTGCTTACCACACTACATTAGTTAGTAAGTTCGAATTTATTTTGATATGGTTTAGGCGACTGAAAACCACCTATCAACATCCCTGAAAAGGTTAGGCCAATAAAAACCACATTGAAGTACCTTAGATGCAGTTTTTAATCCTTTTGCATGTCCGCCTGTAGGGAGAGTATGTCAATGGGGAATGACACTTTCTACTTTCCTTGTTTGAACAAGTAAGGGTCATCCCAATAGTATTGCTTGACGTCGTGGAGGAACTTTTTCTTTGCCGATGAAGATAAGCCTGACAGAATCTCTCTTCCTACAAGATAGTTAGCAAAATCCGCAGACCAGGGTATCTTTGATCCTCTTATAGCATATATATCATGTATAGGACTGGTAGGAGGGGTAAAGAAGAAATCCTCACCGGAATCTGTACGAAAAATCTCACCTGAAGACTCACCAGAGGTTGGTCGATTTCGAGTAAGGTTACTCGATGTCGAGGAAGGTTCAGTGTCTGCTGGTGTTGTGCTCGACTTCTGGTGGTCCGTCGAGTTGGATTTGGTCAACGTCGAGTAAATGTTGCTCGATGTCGAGTAACTCTGTAGCTCAAAACCATGCCAGGAAGAATACTCACCAGATTTACTCGATGTCGAGGAAGGTTGGTCGACGTCGAGGAAGGCTGTTTCCATCCTCATCAGGTGCTTGTCGGGGCGAGAGTTATTGATTGGTGTGGTGTCATGGGCTTCCTCTAGCCTGTCTTTGGGGAGCCTGGATAGGTGATCGGCGACTGAATTTTCTGTGCCCTTTTTTTCCTTTAGCTCAACATCGAATTCTTGGAGTAGGAGCACCCATCGTAACACCCTTGGTTTAGCATCCTTCTTTGTCATCAAATATCTAAGAGCAGCATGGTAAGTATGGACAATAACTTTAGATCTAACAAGATAAGAACAAAACTTTTCAAAAGCAAAAACCACAGCAAAAAATTCCTTCTCTGTTGTGGCGTACTTAGCCTGATCCACATCAAGAGTCTTGCTTGCATAGTAGATGGCATGAATTTTCTTGTCCTTTCACTGGCCTAGAACTGCTCCCATGACATAATCGATGGCGTCACACATGATTTCAAAAGGTAGTGACCAATCCGGCGATTGAATGATTGGAGCGGAGATAAGAGCTTCCTTTAACCCGTTGAAGGCTTCAAGACATTCGCTAGAAAACACAAACTTAACATCTTTCATGAGAAGGTTAGTTGATGGTTTGACAATATTAGACAAATCTTGAATAAACATTCTATAAAAACCTGCGTCGGCAAGGAAACTCCTTATCTCTTTGATGGATGATGGGGGGGGGGGGGGGGGCAATTTCTCCACTAGCTCTATCTTGGCCTTGTCCGCCTCAATACCTTTCTTAGTCACCTTGTGGCCTAGCAAGATTCCCATTTGAGACCCAAATTTGTCTCTTCGCAACGCTTGAGTACCCTACGCAGGTTAGAGAGACAAATATCGAAAGTAGTACCATAAACAGAGAAATCATCCATAAATACCTCTACTATACCCTCTATCATGTCAGAGAAGATGGCCATCATACACCTTTGAAAGGTGGCAGGGGCATTGCAAAGGTCGAAGGGCATCCTCTTATATGCAAAAGTTCCATAGGGGCAAGTGAAGGTTGTCTTTTCTTGATCTTCAGGATAAATAGGAACCTGCCAAAAACCAGAATATCCATCTAGGTAATAAAAGTAATCATGTTCAGCTAACCTTTCGAGTACCTGGTCAATGAAGGGGAGCGGGAAATGATCCTTCCTGGAGGCGGTGTTGAGCTTTCTTTAATCTATGCACATCCGCCAGCTGGTAGTGATTCTTTTAGTGACAAGCTTTCCCTTCTCATTCTCCTCAACTGTCATTCCACCCTTCTTTGGGACAACATGAACTGGACTTACCCACTTACTGTCGGAGATTGGATAGATGATTCCTGCATCTAGCATGTGCATGATCTCTTTCTTGACCACCTCCTTCATGTTGGGGTGAAGCTTCCTTTGATGCTCAATTGTTGCCCTGTGATCATCTTTCAAAAGAATTCTATGCATACAAGTAATGGGTGAAATACCTTTTATGTCCTCTAGAGAATAACCAATGGCTTTCCTGTGAGTGCGGAGGACCTCTACTAGCTTGTCTACTTCTTGTGTGTTTAATGAAGCACTGATAATCACATGAAAAGTAGAGTCAGGACCAAGGAATTCATACCTAAGGGTGTCAGGTAAGGGCTTCAGCACCGGAGAGGGGCCTTGTGGAATCAAGATGGGCTCCACTTCCTCCATCTTCATGATCTCCCCTAGGTAATCCGTCTCAATCCTCATGACAGAAGCATCCAAATCAGCTACAGGAGTTGGCGTCGACCAAGCATACATTGATCACAACACTGAATCGGGGTTCATGCAGGGACAAAGGTAGTCGATGTCGAGGATAACTACTCGACATCGAGGAGATTTTGAGGACTTACCTTTCCTGGAGAACTGGTCGTGGTCGAAGTCGGGAAAAATTCCTCGAAGTCAAGTAGATTGGTCGATGTCGACTTGATCTGCTCGATTTCGAGTGGATAGTTCAGCTCCGCCGATAATGTGTCGTCGAAGAACTCTTCCTCGCTCGACTTTGCAGTAACTAGTTCCTTTTCTAGCGTAGGTTCTGCCTTTATAACAGCCTCTTCTTGTGCCAAAAGTCTTCCTGTAGGCTTATCGCAAGAGATAACATTAAATTTTGAATAAATAGCTTTTATTTCCATTACCTCTTCCGTGTCAGGATTGGAAAAGTATTCAATAATCTCATCCCCAATGGTGAAGGTGAGAAGTCCCTTTTTTACACCAATGTTGTCATTTGTTGTTGCTAGTAATGGTCGCCCTAGGATGATGGGGCAAGCTCGGTCCTCTGCCACTTCTACTACAAGAAAATCTGTAGGGACAAAGAATTTACCAACCTTAACAAGAACATCATCAACAATACCTATGGGGATTACCACTGTGTTGTTTGCCATGTAGAGTTTGGCATCCATAGGCTCTAGGGTGCCTATCTTTACCTTCGACCAGATGGATAGGGGCATGATGCTCACACTTGCTCCTAGGTCACACAGTGCCTTAAAATGATATCGACCAAGTCCAACAGTGATAGCAAACTTACCCGGGTCAGGTCGCTTCTCAGGGAAATCCATCTTCTTGCATTCATTAGCAGTCTCAGTCATTAATCGCTTGTTGCTAAGAATCTCCTTGAGGAACTTGACGTAGGCAGGCATCTCATGAAGTGCGTCTGTAAAAAGAATAGTAACATTTAGACTCTGAAGCAATTTCACAAAATGCTTAAACTTACCATCAGTTGGATCTTTTTGGTTCTTAGAAGGGAACGGGAGCGTCTTCTTAGTTTTCTGAGCCAAAACAGCTTCCAAAGGTGATGAAGACTCCTCGACACCGGCATGATTTTCCTCAACATCGACAAGTTTTTCCTCGATATCGACTATTGTAGTCGACTTCGAGTTAGAGTGTTGTGGAAACGAATCTTGGCCAGGCTGGTTCTCGACGTCGAGTTGATTTTGGTCGACATCGACCAAATTTTGGTAGACATCGACCAAATTTTGGTAGACATCGAGTTGATGTTGCTTGTTTTCGAGGATAGTTTTGCCCTTTTCTTCTCCGTTCTCCGGCTCGTGCAATTTGTGACTGCTCCGTAGCCTTATAGCAGCGACATGTCCGTGCTACCCCTTGGGATTTGGTTCTGTATGCCTAGGGAGCTGCCCGGTTGGTCGTGGAATCTGTGCCGCAAATTGACCCATCTCTTCCATATGTCCAGCTCTCCAAATTTTGTATTGATGTTCTAGAGCTGATTGTTGATGGTGCATTGATTCCGGCGCATCTCATCGAGGATCATCTATAGATCATCCTTTCGTTGGTCCCTTTCCGGATGTCCTGGAGCTCTGTATGGCGGGGGGTTCCTAGGAGCACCTTGGTTCCGTTGTGATTGATAGAACCTTTGGTCCCCCATATAGCGATTGAGACCCCCTGCGTAAGCTACTTCTCTGTAGGTTTCTGCCATCCCGACTTTTTACCATTGAGAGATTTGACTCGCATAGCACCACATAAATCCATATGTAAAAGTTCAAGGGGTCTAGAAGTACTTACAACCTTTTTGGGTTTGAAAGAGCTACGTGTTTGTTTACCTCGTGCGCATGCTTTGCACAAATCAATACCTTTGAAGTCCATCTCAGGTAGTCCTCTTACAAGCCCTTTGGACACAAGCTTCTGTAGTGTATGTGGGCTCACATGACCGAGTCTCCTGTGCAAGAGCTTTGGATCGTCCGTCAAAGCCTTTAGACAGGTTAAGATTCCTTGTGCCACTTGCTCAACATTCACAACATAGATGTTGTTATAACGATAGGCAGTTAGAACTACATCACCTTTATCTTCTCCACGCACAAGACATCTTTTCTTGTTAAATCCAACATTATTACCACTATCACATAGTTGAGAAACACTAAGCAAATTATAGTTCAAACCATTAACAAGATAAACATTTTTAATACTATGGTTAGGATCACTCCCAACACTACCTGTTCAACAAAAATGCCCGAATAATTGTAAAACATATTTTATTTAATTTTTTATAATTTGAGTTCGACCCCTTTTGGTTATCCTCTTGATTCGAAATTGCAATGACACCAAGACTTGAGTGGTTTTGCTGATTTGAGCTGCACGTAAACTTTAACGGGTTGCCTACGTATCTCTTGTAATAGAATCAAGCCTCACGTAGTTCATAGTGGTTGGAGTTTTGTATTCGATTTGATTTGAATTTGGTTTGGTTTGGGTAAATTTGGATTTGACTTTATTTGGATAGATATGGATTTGGTTTTTGTTTTCTTGTATGCGTTAAAGGATGAAGCACAAACCCACCTTCTAGGAAGGGTAGCTTGAACAACAATCCACCCGAGTAACATAAGCCAACCTTCTCGGAAGGGTAGCTCAAGTAACTTGCATATCATTTGCATAGAAAATGGTTTGACTTTGATGTGAAGATTAATTTGGAATTTGACTTGTTTTGACTTGAGCTTTGGCTCAGAGGTCAATTTGAGGACTATGGAATTTGGTTTTTGATTTTTGGGTGTGGCTGAACTCGACGAGTGAAAGATTTATATCGAGCTACAGTAGACACTTTGGCTTTGATGAAAATTTGATATTTGGGACGACTAGGCCCGACAAATGAATTTGAGGAGATTTGATAGAAAGTTTGGATGTGACTGGACTCGGTGAGAGTTTGATTTCCACTGAGTTTCCTACGTATCCACTTATTTGGTGGAATCAAGTCATCGTAGTTCGGGACAAGAATGGATTTTGTATTTGTGTTTGATCATGAGATCATTTGCGGGTGGTGATTGGACTCGATGGGCTCTGGCTTGACACCGAATGTCTTATTTATCTCTTGAAAGAGAATCACCTAACTTGTAGTTCTAAACGAACCAATTTATTTTGAATTTGGCGATTGAACCCGACGAGCTTTAGCTTTGGGTCGGGAATCAAATCTTATATAGTTCTTTTGAGAACAAATTTAATTTGATTTGAGATGGGCGACTTGATCCAATGTATATTTGAATTTTGACGTCAGATTTCCTACGTAACTCATAAAAGAGTATCAAGTCTTCACGGTGTTCTTTTGAGAACTATTTTGATTTTTTTGGTTTGTCGATTGAACCAGGCGAGCTTTAATTTAGCTTTATGTCGGGTGGCCTACGTATCCGACAACTCAGAATCAAATCGGGCGTAGTTCATTTAAGAACTATTTCATTTAATTGGATTGGACTTTGACCTCTTATTCATTTAAAAGTGAACTTAGAGGTTGACGATTGTACCCGATATATTTTTAAGATTTAATATCCGGTTACCTACATAGCCGCTATAAGGCGTCAAGTCTTTACGTAGTTCTCTTTAGAATTAATTTGATATCTGATTTTTGTCTACCGATTGAACCAGACGAGCTTTAGCTTTATGTCTGGTGGCCTACGTATCCGACAACTTGGAATCAAATCGACCGTAGTTCTTTTTTAAGAACCTGAATTTGGAGAAATTTGATTTGAGGTTTTGACTCCGTTTTCTTTTTCCCCAATTAGAAGTCAATTTTGAGATTGACCCACTGGAATAAATTAGCAACAAAATTTTACGAGTTTAACTTTATGATTTTGTTAAACTCAATTTCTAATTTTTGCCAATTATAATTCTTATATTTTGTGGGTAAATTTTGTAATTAACACAATATCCTACACGTCACACGTGTGTTGTGTAGGATGTTCTTTCCAAATAACAAAAGCTTTGTTAATTTCTTTCTTTTTTCTTTGCCATAATCTAGAAAGCTCAATTCAGTATTGTTTAAATTAAGCCCAATCTCATTTTGCCCAACCCATATTTACTCATCACTTTTTATCTTTTCATTTGTTAATATTTTTTTAACAAAAGCAAGATGTCATTCTCTGGCTCTTGCAAAACCTCTACTCCCATCTTCTTCATTCTTGTTTTTTTTTTTCCAGAAGCGACACTAGTAGCTCAGCCTCTCTCGCTCGTCGTCAATGCCCGCCCAAGAATTTGGGGATCGGGCAACCGGAAAAGAGGGCAAAGAAAGGAGAGGTTGAGTCCCCGACCCGACGCAAGTCCCAATTCGAATCTCTACTTAGGTAATATTTAGGGTTTCTTCTTGTGTTTATTTTCTAACCCCAAATCTCCCATTTGGGTGATTATTAGTCCCAATTTCGAATCCCCTTTTCACTTTAGTGTTTAATTTTCACACTCAACTGATTTTCTCAAATTGTGATTCTAGGGGTTTTTTTTATTTGTGCCAATTGGGGGGTTCTCTGTTTTGAGTATTTGAAATTGGAGCAGCTCAGTGGGGAAGCTGAGAAGAGGATGAGAGAAGACCGAAAATGGGCTCTTAAAGACGGACGTCCGGGAGCTTCGGCCATTTGAGGAACAAGCAGGTTTTCCCATCTTCCTTTCCCTCATATTTGCCAACTGTTTGATTTGATCGATTTGGTTCGAGTTTGTCGATTTGTAATTTGAGTTTTTTTTTGTTTGGAAGCTTTTAAATTTGGTACAGAAACTCAGGTTTCTAGGTTGCTGTCATGAGCCCAGAGAGTCTCGACTTGGAGCACAGCAACGCAACACGAGGCGCAATCCCTAGCTTCATTTTCCGGCTTGGTATGTTAAGCTTAATTTTTTGCCCTTTCGTCTCTTCAGAATTGGGACATCAGCATGTGATAGACAATGGCTAGTCTTGATTTAGGTATTTTGATTTGGGGTTCTCAAGGTTGGTTGCAATTTAGTAGCTACCATTGAGGGTTTAGGGTTTTCTTTGGGTGATCAGTTTATGATATTTGGGTTTTCTTTTGCGCTAACTGCCAATTCTTATTCTAATTGGAAACTCCCATTTCATTTTTTTAGCAAAAGGCTGAGAACTTGAGGTACTCTTGATTTAGGGGAGCGAGACAAAGGTTCCGGGAGATCTGAATTAAGGATTGGGCGTGTTGGCTTTGAACAAATCGATGGAGAGGTACACTTGACTCTTTTATTTTTAACTGAGTACTTGAACTTCCCCTTCAAGCTTTTCCTTTGAACAAATCGATGGAGAGGTACCCGGATTAAAAGCCGCGACTTTGCAAGGGCGGAGTTTCGGGAGTTGATTTCAGCAGCACTTCGTCTTCGTCTGAGGCGATTTGACGACTCCGCAACCCAGGCCACAAGCGAAAGCCGCAACTTTGCAAGGTCGGGGTTCCGAGAATCGATTTCGGTAGCGCTCCATCTTGGTTTGAGGGTGTTGTCTGCCTCCGAGACCCAGGACACAAGCGAAAGCCACAACTTTGAAAGGGCGGGGCCTCGGGAGCCGACTAGAACCCCCACGCAGAGAGAGAGAGAGAGAGAGAGAGAGAGAGCTCCTTGCTCGCCCTCCTTCTCTTCTTCTTCTTGCTTGGTTTATGTGCTCTGCTGTGTTGTGCTTTGTTCTTTCTTTTTCTTATGTTTCTGCTGGTGTATTTGTGTGGCTTTGAGATGGCTTTATCTTTCTTTCCCTCTTCCTTTTTTTTCCTGCAGCCGTATGAATTCGGCCCCCCCTGTGCCTAGGAAACCAGCAACTTTTCTAGGGAAAAATTATGAGGGAGATGGATCCCTACTTTCCTTGTTTTCCCTGTGTATAATATTGTTCTCTTTCCTTTTTCTTTAAGAGAATATACACAGTTGCTTTTTCTGCCCTTTGTATCACTGATTTCCTTCCTTGCTTTGTTTTTCCACGTACACGGATATTGATGGCTGATCTTACTTCATTTTTTTATTTGTTTATCTATTTTGTTGATAAAACTTTGGCAGCCATGGCCCACCCCTTGGCTTTGGCCTTTCTTTATTAGATTATCTCGGGCATGCCCTCCAATTTAAAAGGCTCAACCTTCTAATCTTTGTGTGGATATATATTCTTTTTTTTAACCCATTAATTCAACTTTGATCTTATTTTTGCAGATTGAAGGAAAAGTTGGAGCCAAGGTTAGATTTCGAGAAACTTGCTACCCAAGTGACATGATTTTTGCTTTGGGTAGCTTAATTATATATTTGTTTTATTGTATGCTCGACTATTGTAATAAATTTATATACTTTAGTTTACGAGCATATGATACGCTAAAATGATGTATTTGATATGTAACACACCCCGCGCACTTCCTTTGTTTGCTTGTAATCATCGTCACCAAACTTGCTCTCGCATATCATATAGAAACTATCACGTGAAGTCTTTCACGAAAATAATTTCACGAGCGTATTAGGTAACATTTTAATAAAGGATGCATATTTGCACCCAAACAGATGCCCCCGAACTTTGAATTTGTGAGAAGCTTATTGTTGTGAGCCTAATTAGCCATGTTTTACATTATCTTTTATATCGATTTCTGCATGCATTTCATGCATTTGGGCTTGAATGATACAAAATATGTGTAGTTTATGGTTAGTTGTTATATATGGAGGTCTACACAAGTTTTTTGTCATATTTCGCAGAAATCGGACGCATTTTGGAGCTTAAAGGAAAGTCATGGAGAAGCCAAGAATGGTGCAGCTGGAGAGAAGGCCAATTTCCGGCTTTCATCATTCTGAATCAGGCTGTGATGTCTTCATGAGATTTGTAGCCCTCGGAAAGAGCTTTCCAACGCATGGTCATATGCGTCAATCCGACAACCGAGGCATCGGGAAAGTGCGTTTTACGAACAGAGATGGGAGCTGAGGAAAGTTATCGATGTCGAGGAGACATGTCGAGAAGATTGTCGAGGAGACATGTCGAGAAGATTGTCGAGGAGACATGTCGAGAAGATTGTCGAGGAGACATGTCGAGAAGATTGTCGAGGAGTCCGGAATCCGAGATCGAGGAGAAGTCCGAGCGGGATTGGATACTTGCAAGCTAAGATTCGTCCAATTCTATCAAGATCTATCAAGACCAAAGAAGATGTCCACACATTAGATATAATCCTAGTCTATCTACTTTATTTAAATACACTATGTTAATTATTTATCATTAAGTTTTAGATATAGTTTTAGATAAAGATAGATATCTTCTATTCTTGATTAGCGAGGATTAGAAGCCTATAAATAAGGTCCTAGGGGGCTCAGTTTTATTCATTCAATTTAAGTTAGATTCAAATTCAGAGAGGAGTAGTTAGTTCCATTCAGAGATACAGTTAGGAGTTTAAGGTTTTTAGGGTTTTGGCTTTTTGCGAAAGTTGATTGCCAAGATTGTAAAGGCTTTGAATTTAGTTTTATGCAAGTTTCTTCTTTTACATCAATGTCTTTTATTGCAATGAGGCGTGAGTAGTCCACCCACTTCTGGGGCTGGGGTGAGCCCGACGGTGGCCATGTGAGGCGATGCAATAAAGGTCAGATTTTTATGTGATTCATCTTCTATCCCTATGAGCATGATTCTTTTGCGAGAGTTGAAGGTGATCCTTGTTTGTGTTATTGAAGCGAAAGTGATCTTAATACAACTTGGATTAATTATGTGAAAAGGGTTAGTAACAATTAGGGTTTATGCGAAAGCCTCTATATTCCTATTTGTTAATAACGAAAGTTATTTAGATGGAAAGCATGATCTTTTGTGCCTTTATGTGTTACTTTGCATGGTTACCGTTGTGGTGTTGAAACCCTAGCTTTGGAAGTCTTTTAGTTTATTGAATTCATTCCGTTAAAACTCGTTTCTGAATCCGAAAGCTTTTGCACTTTAATTTTCTGTTCTTTATCGATTTCGGGAAAATCTAGTCGAGGTCAAACACACTTGTCGACGTCGAGTTCTTTTTGTCGAGATCTAGTTCTTTGCTTCTGTTGTCGATCTGTGTTCTGTGTCGAGGAGTTTTGTCGACATCGACAACCTTTGTCGACGTCGAGGAAACTCGGTCGAGTAATCTGGTCGAGTTCTTTGCTGTTGTCGACTTGTCTGCTGTTGTTGACTTGCTTCATTGAGATCGAATACTTCAGCTTGCTTCTGCCTTGCTTGCTTTTGCTTGTTTGCTTCTGTCTTTGCTTTTATTTTAGTTGCCCTTGCCGGGTTTATTTGTTTGCTTTTATTTGTTTCTTTCTCTGTGATTCTGTCTGTTCTGCGCTGCTGTTGTGAGAATCTGATAGCTACCTGAGAACTGCTGACGTGCTTCCTCGTGGATCGATCCTGACAACCTTCTACTACAACGGGAGGAAGTCTTGTAATTATTTGCTGAGACAGGGGAGTCGTTCTAATCCATATTCTTATTCTATACTTGACTTACTCCTGCAACAACAAATTGGCGCCGTTGCCGGGGAAGCAATCAATCGCGCCTTAGGTAGTCAGTTCTCACTGTTTCTTTGAGTTAGATTGCAGGTGTATGCGTCGTTCTGGTCAAACACCTGAGTTTGACAGCTTAGACGAACCGGAGCGCTACCTACACATCCACTCCAAACTCAAAAGGATCATGTCAGCCGCTGAAACACAGGAACAGCTGATCGTTAGGCTCACAAGGGATCTAGCCGCCAGAGATGCTGCCCTCGCTACTGAGAGGGCAGAAAAAGAACAAGCAAATGAGCGTGCTAGACAAGCAGAAGGTGTGCTCGCCCAATATCCTCTTACTGTAGAGGATTACATGCATCCCACTCTCGTCGTGCCTGAATCGGCCATTCTTATCCCTGAAAACTCCTATGAAATTCGCACTCAATTTCTAATTGAACTTAAAAATAATGCTTTTCATGGGAATTTTAATGAGTGTCCTCTTGAGCATATTATAAACTTTTCTGACATGTGTCGTACACTTGCTGAAGGTACCACTCTGGAGTACATCAAGATGAAGGCTTTTCGATGGTCTCTCGCCGGCCCCGCATTGCAATGGTTAGTAGGGCTTAAACCGCGAAGCCTCACGACATGGGCCCAAGTAGAGCAGGAATTTCTCGACAAATTCTTTCCTCCTGCCAAGACAGCACTCCTACGCCAAAAGATCACAGCTTTCAGACAGAAACCTGGGGAACCGCTGGCAAAGGCATGGGAGCGCTACAAGGAACTTCTGCGATCCTGTCCCACCCATGGACAACCACCTTATGTGGTTCAGGAGATTTTCTTTAATTCTCTTGATCAAATCACTAAGGACAGAATCAACAATTATACTCGATATGAGTTCCTAACAATACCACCAATTGAAGCATGGGGTATCCTGGATAAACTCACCAATTACGACAACAAGTATGGGGCTCCTGCAAACTATGAGGAGAATACCTACGCTAGGCCAGCCCCATCCAGGCCTCTCTATGAGCCAGCAAAGGAGATCGACCCAGATGTCAGGGAACAATACTACAGAGACCAGAATAAGAAGCCCCTCAAACAAGTGAAGTATCTCTCTGTCAACCAACCTTGCATAGAATGTGGATCGCAAAGGCACACCACTACTGAGTGCCCACAAACAGAGCAAGTCAGGATGGCAGAACATCATGAGGATGCAGCTTACGCAGGGGGGCCTAATCGCTATATGGGGGATCAAAGGCCTTATCAACAGCAATGGAACCAAGGTCCCCCTAGGAATCCTCCACCCTACAGAGCTCCAGGACATCCAGAAAGGGATCAAAGGAAGGATGATCTGCAGCTTGTCCTTGAGGAGATGCGACGAAATCAAGGGACCATCAACAACCAGTTCCAGAACATCACCACCAAATTTGGAGAACTAGACATCTGGAAAAGGGGAATTGAGACGCAAATAGGACAGATTTCTGCGCAGATCACACGACAGTCCGGCAAGCTCCCTGGGCAAACAGAACCAAATCCTAAGGGAAAGACTGGACACACAGCTACTGTAAAACTCAGGAGCGGGCATCAACTGCAAGAGCCAGAGGTCGGAAAGCAGCAGGACAACACTGAAGAACAACTCGATGTCGACAAGAATCTTGTCGATGTCGACAAAAAACTTCTCGATGTCGAGGACAGCCCTGATCGACCAACTTCTGCACTGAACAGCAACTCGACATCGAGGAAAGTTGTCGATGTCGAGGAACTTGTCGATGTCGAGAAGTCTCAAATAGATGTCGAGAAGTCTGCAACGCCTCCGACGTCTGTTCTGGCTCCGAGTCAGAAAAAGAAGCTACCTTTCCCCACGAAATCTCTAAAGGACCCAGCAGAGAAAAAGTTTCAGCGCTTCATCAAGATGCTTCAGAAGCTGAATGTCACCATACCCTTCACAGAAGCTCTCAATGAAATGCCGTCCTATGTCAAATTCCTAAAGGAGATTCTGAGCAAAAAGCGATCAATGGCTGAAATTACAGAGGAGTGCAGCCAGCTGGACATACTGGAAAAGCGGCCGGATCCAGGTAAGTTTGCTATAACTATTGGATTTGGTCCATACAAAATTAATGCCCTATGTGATCTTGGAGACAGTGTTAGTATTATGCCTTTAACGATTTGGTCCAAGATTAAGATAGGTGCCCTGGAGCCTGTGGATGCTAGACTTTACATGGCCAACAACACGGTGGTCATTCCAACAGGCATGGTGGAAAATGTCCCAGTACAAGTAGGTAAATTCTTTGTCCCTGCTGATTTCTTAATTATTGATATGCAAGAAGATCCTGCTTGTCCAATTATTCTAGGGAGACCATTCTTGGCGACGGTGGATGCCAACATAAGCGTAAGGAAAGGAGTGCTCACCTTCAACATCAGCGATGAAGTAATTGAGTATTCCTTCAACAAAACTGAAAGGCATACAGGTCCGATGGAAGAGGTCAAATCTATCTCAGCTGGCTACATCACCTGCGGGGAACCCAAGGTTAGGAATATGACCCCCGAAGAGATAGAAAAGAGGGATATGGAGGCCCAGGTGGAGGAGATCATGGCAATCCTCAAGGAGAACACAGGAACTAAGTATGGGGTCGTAGTCGACAAAAACTTCTCGAGATCGAGTAGTTTAATCAACATCGACAAAGGTCAGAAACCACCGCCAGCCTCGTCGAGCAAGCCACTGGAAGTCGAGAAAAATTTCTCGATGTCGACAAATCTTGTCGATATCGACAAGCACCAAGCTTCCTCGACTCCAACTTCATCGACGAGAAATCTACTGGAAGTCGAGAACAACTCGATGTCGACAAATCTTGTCGATGTCGACAAGATCTCGGTCTCCTCGACTTCTCCTTCCTCGACTTGCAGTCCACCAGATGAGCCAACTTCATCGATGTCGAGAAACACTGCTCGATGTCGACAAGATCCAGAGGTTCCCGAATCTGATTCCACAACGGTAAGCCAAGGTATGAATCTGTCTTCTCCTATTTCAATTAATGATTTATCTATACATGGGAGAGGTTTGCCTTGGTATGTGCGCTTATGCAAGAGTTCCGATGACGATCCAAGGGAATACGAAGTAGGAGATATGGTCTATGTCTCTAAATCAAAGGATCGTTGGTTTCCTAACAAATTCAATAAGAAGAAGATGGGACCATTCACGGTGAACAAGATCCATTCAGGAGGGATTCAGCTGAAAGATAAAAATGGAGTCTTGTTTGAAGCCCAGGCTACATGGGCTCTAAAGATGCCACCTTGAGCTTAACGAAGAAAGTCGGCCTAGCGACTATAAAATCTAGAGCTTGTAAATAGACTTTTAGGACATTGTTACTTTTGTTTGTTTTTTATTTTTAGATGTTGTTTTTAAGATTATTCTATTGTGGATATTTTTTGCCTATCGAATCTTGCAGGTACGAAGAAAACTACAGATCTCCTCGACGTCGAGATAAGAACTCGACATCGACAAGCCACATCGAGAAAGACAATGTCGAGGAGACGTCGTCGACATCGAGGAGTTCCATCGACCAGTGTTGTCGATGTCGACAACCCTACTACAACACCTTCTTCCTTCGATTTTTTCGACGATCTGCACTCATGTCTTGTGAGTTTCTTTCTTTACCCTTTACATTGTTTTTTATACAGTGAGGACACTGTAATGTTTAAGTATGGGGTGGGGGAAGGACTTACATTATGCATATTTTCCATACTTGACATTATGTGTGCATTATTTCTTGGAATTGCTACATGGCTATTTTGGAATGCATTATTTATTTATGTATGATTTATTTATGTGCTTATATGCATGTTTTCCAAAAATTTGAGAAAAATGACCCCCATTAAAATTTTTGAATAATGTCATGGAAGCTTACATTAAACTCGACGATGCAAAATTGGATTCATTAGAGATATAGCATGAAATTGCCTAGTAAAGGGAAGTCACAATGAAGTGCATTATTTCTTGAAAACCATGAAAGGAGGTAAAATTTGAAGTTGCTTTTGACATGTTACATGATAAGATGATGGAGGACTTTATATTTCCATATAATGCTCATTGTTTATAATTCCTAGCCTTACCTATGCTTATGCATCACAAAAGCCATAATATGCCTTATTTCAAATATTGCTCCACATGATCTAAATATTTGCCATTCTTTACCTTCTCCGGGGATTATGTTGAGAATGATGTTACATTATGGAGATGTTATATGGTTGTTGTGATTGTTATCATATTTGGAGTTTGGAAGGAAATTGCTTGAAATATATGGAAAATTTAATGAGTGAAAGAAAATCCAATCACCTCAGGAGATAAAGGTAGATTGACCCTGCTCTCTGAGATAATAGTTTGGAGAGATGGGACACATTGTGAGGAGTCCGACGCACTAAGTATCCGGGGCCATTCATGACACCCATGTTTGCGACTCGCGAGAAGGCAGTGCTGAGGTTAGAGAGGTAAAAACATTATTATTAAGAAAAGCAATATGAAAGGTGATGAATCAAATGGAGAAAGAATGTGGAATGAAACTCAAAGTTTGAAAGTACTCCATTTCCCCGGATCTTAAAAGCACCACATTGCCAAAAATTGCCCACCTTTTAAACCTTTTACCAATCTACTCCTTCATGAGCTTAAATTAAAGTCTTCTTGATTATCAATGCTTTGTCACGAATGAATGTTTTGCATAAACCTCCTTTTGTGAGTAGATGTTGCTTTTATATATTTTGCACATGCATGAATCGGTGACACTAGTACCTTTTCAAGGATGGTAATTGATTGCAGGGTTATATAACAATGAATCTGATATGTTGAGAGTTTGAATTCTTCCCCTGAATGACAATTAAAAGTATTGCTTGAGGACAAGCAAGCTTAAGTATGGGGTGTTTGTTGTGAGCCTAATTAGCCATGTTTTACATTATCTTTTATATCGATTTCTGCATGCATTTCATGCATTTGGGCTTGAATGATACAAAATATGTGTAGTTTATGCTTAGTTGTTATATATGGAGGTCTACACAAGTTTTTTGTCATATTTCGCAGAAATCGGACGCATTTTGGAGCTTAAAGGAAAGTCATGGAGAAGCCAAGAATGGTGCAGCTGGAGAGAAGGCCAATTTTCGGCTTTCATCATTCTGAATCAGGCTGTGATGTCTTCATGAGATTTGTAGCCCTCGGAAAGAGCTTTCCAACGCATGGTCATATACGTCAATCCGACAACCGAGGCATCGGGAAAGTGCGTTTTACGAACAGAGCTGGGAGCTGAGGAAAGTTATCGATGTCGAGGAGACATGTCGAGAAGATTGTCGAGGAGACATGTCGAGAAGATTGTCGAGGAGACATGTCGAGAAGATTGTCGAGGAGTCCGGAATCCGAGATCGAGGAGAAGTCCGAGCGGGATTGGATACTTGCAAGCTAAGATTCGTCCAATTCTATCAAGATCTATCAAGACCAAAGAAGATGTCCACACATTAGATATAATCCTAGTCTATCTACTTTATTTAAATACACTATGTTAATTATTTATCATTAAGTTTTAGATATAGTTTTAGATAAAGATAGATATCTTCTATTCTTGATTAGCGAGGATTAGAAGCCTATAAATAAGGTCCTAGGGGGCTCAGTTTTATTCATTCAATTTCAGTTAGATTCAAATTCAGAGAGGAGTAGTTAGTTCCATTCAGAGATACAGTTAGGAGTTTAAGGTTTTTAGGGTTTTGGCTTTTTGCGAAAGTTGATTGCCAAGATTGTAAAGGCTTTGAATTTAGTTTTATGCAAGTTTCTTCTTTTACATCAATGTCTTTTATTGCAATGAGGCGTGAGTAGTCCACCCACTTCTGGGGCTGGGGTGAGCCCGACGGTGGCCATGTGAGGCGATGCAATAAAGGTCAGATTTTTATGTGATTCATCTTCTATCCCTATGAGCATGATTCTTTTGCGAGAGTTGAAGGTGATCCTTGTTTGTGTTATTGAAGCGAAAGTGATCTTAATACAACTTGGATTAATTATGTGAAAAGGGTTAGTAACAATTAGGGTTTATGCGAAAGCCTCTATATTCCTATTTGTTAATAACGAAAGTTATTTAGATGGAAAGCATGATCTTTTGTGCCTTTATGTGTTACTTTGCATGGTTACCGTTGTGGTGTTGAAACCCTAGCTTTGGAAGTCTTTTAGTTTATTGAATTCATTCCGTTAAAATTCGTTTCTGAATCCGAAAGCTTTTGCACTTTAATTTTCTGTTCTTTATCGATTTCGGGAAAATCTAGTCGAGGTCGAACACACTTGTCGACGTCGAGTTCTTTTTGTCGAGATCTAGTTCTTTGCTTCTGTTGTCGATCTGTGTTCTGTGTCGAGGAGTTTTGTCGACATCGACAACCTTTGTCGACGTTGAGGAAACTCGGTCGAGTAATCTGGTCGAGTTCTTTGCTGTTGTCGACTTGTCTGCTGTTGTTGACTTGCTTCATTGAGATCGAATACTTCAGCTTGCTTCTGCCTTGCTTGCTTTTGCTTGTTTGCTTCTGTCTTTGCTTTTATTTTAGTTGCCCTTGCCGGGTTTATTTGTTTGCTTTTATTTGTTTCTTTCTCTGTGATTCTGTCTGTTCTACGCTGTTGTTGTGAGAATCTGATAGCTACCTGAGAACTGCTGACGTGCTTCCTCGTGGATCGATCCTGACAACCTTCTACTACAACGGGAGGAAGTCTTGTAATTATTTGCTGAGACAGGGAAGTCGTTCTAATCCATATTCTTATTCTATAGTTGACTTACTCCTGCAACAACACTTATCGAACATATTCAAAGTTCGCCCTTATCCTTTGACCTTATTTGATCTGGTCTTCGATTTGAAATTTTTTTTTTAGAATAAATGTTTATAGAAACAATCATCCTAAACGGGCGTTAGGGACAACATGAAGCTCGTATATGAGTTCAAACCTGAATAGGCTAATTAGGCGAACATCTTCACACGACGATCAACGTTTTTTTGATCAAACATTGACCGACCTTGAGAAGTACACATGTATTCCCATTGAAAAGGGAAAATTGGTGATGTTTTTTTTTTAGGCTGAATCTGACATTCTTGACTAGCTAGATTGCCTACGTACCCTCTTCATGAGGGACCAAGCCGTTCGTAGTTCATTTGGTCACCCTTGAAGAGGAGGGAGGGCTTGGGCACCCTTTCATTCACGTATATTGCAAGGTGCCTCAGTTTCAGGACTAACTTCCAGTCCATGGTTTTCTTTTTGTTGAATGGGGACTTGCTTTTTTTTTACCGCATCATTCAAATTGTTTGGGCCCATCTTCTAGGAAGGGTTTCCCAAACCCTTCGACTATCATTTGCGAACCCAAATTTTTTTTTTTTATTTTTTGTGCGACTGAATTTGACATACTTTGGTGTCAAACTTCCTACGTACTCTTTATTGGAGATCAAATCGTGACGTAGTTCTGTGCAATACTATTTGGTTTCCTGCCTGGATGGTACTTGATCATTTTGACACCGTTAGATGTTTTTAGGTGTCCATGACTCGTTTGAGCTTGAGGATGAGAGCTTTTGTCTATTTCTTCTGAAGTTCACGCTTTTAGTCCGTTTGACTTGTACTTTCTTGTTTCTAGGCTCATCAACTTTTCTGAGCCTTTCAAATATTAGAGCTTTAGATCCTCCATTTATTGAGGATAAAATACGCCTTTGAAACATGGAAGGTTTATATTCTTCATCTGACAAAGCCATCTCACGATTTTGAAACACTGAAGAATTAGATGTTTCATTCGTTGAGGGTAGCTCGAGTCTTTTAAGTGCTGGAGATTTTGATGCCTCACATGTAGAGGCTAGATCATGCATTTTGAACACTGAAGCTTTAGGAGTTACATTTGAAGCCATCTCGAGCCTTTCAAATGCTGACACTTTAGGCTCTATTACGCTTGCGGCTGAAACACCCTTTTCATATGAGATTTGGCAATTTTTGACACAAGTCTCATCGAGAAGTTTCTGCGACGCTTTATCCTTGAAAGATGGTTTTAACTTCAGCACCTGAACTTTATGCTTCTTGTGCATTTTTGAAGCTTCTCCGAAGCCTAACTTCTTTCCCCTTAATCTCCCTTTTACTTTTGAGGAGAGAAGCTAACGCTTGGAGCCAAGAGAAAGCTTATCGGCTTTTGCTTCATCTTTGCATACGTCATCGGTCCATGAGATCATACAACATTGAGCATTTTATTTGTCCTCCAAGGACTCAGCTTTCACCAACGCCTTAGGAACGGAATCCTTTAATGTAATCGGTGCCCGATTTGGTTGGGCACGTTGTTCGTTAGAATAAGTCTTGGAGTTTCTTTCTTTCTTGCTCTTCTTGTTGTTGTTGGGCTTCTTTAACCTCGGAGCTCTTGAGTTGTGAGTCACCGCTTGTTGTGATTTTTTGTGACTTGTATGAGTTTTCCACTCACAGTCACTTTCATTCGCAATAGTATCGTCATTGCAAGCGCACAACATCGATTCATATGAGATCGGTTGCCCCAGCCCATCTTGTGGCATGTTAGGGTGTTCCCATACAATTTGAATTTTACCTTCCGTAATAACTTTTACGGGTATTTCCATAGGAGGCCACAAAACTTTGGGTATGCCCCTAGCTTCTATATTGACGGAAGATTTTTTTTTGTGTTTGTGGAGACACGTGGAGTGAGAGGGTGGGCTCTGCAATGTCTACCATCGAAATGGTGTTTGATGAAGATGCTTGAGTCGTGGATGTTGCCCCCATCGATTTCAATTTCTCCTTTGTTATTCAACTCCTCTACCATGTCCTTGAGGACATAACAATCTTTGATTAGATGACTAATGAGCTGGTGCGAGCAATATTTTAGATTGCTTGTCTTGCCAACCCTCTAAGGCCTTTTTAGCCCTGGTGTGTTAAAATTTTCACGCTCATCAATTCATCGAAAATACCTTGTACATCATTATCATCAAAATGTTATTTCTTTTCCCTTCTTTCATGAAGGGTGAGTCCCTTGGTTGGCTCCTTACCCTCTGTTTTCTTTGAGCTTTGGAATCGTTTCCATTGACGAACTCTTGATCATATTTGGAAAAAATGGACATGGACTCTTCTCCATCTTGTATCTCATCGCCATCATCTTCATTAGTCTCATTATCCTGAGACCAATTGGATCTTTATGCGATTTGTTTTTCAGCATTGCACGCTTTTGACCCGAATTCATTAAATGAACGAGGTTCGACACTTCCAACATGTATCGCTAACTCTGGTATTATGTTTTTCATCCACATTCACTTAACTTTTCATGGCATTGGAGTCTTAAGCCCCTCCATCTGGTGATGAAGTTGTCTGCGAGCTCGTTAGGCCTTTGATTGGTGTTTGCAAGATCCAGAATGAAAACTTTTGCCTTGGAGCTCACAAATTAAGATAGGAATTCTCTCTGCAAATCTTCCCATGTTTGAATCGACCCTAATTGGAGTTGAGTATACCAGGTGAATGCCAATCCTTTCAAAGATTAGACAAATTGCCTAATTAACAAGGCGTTGTTTAAGGCAGTCTCACCACAAGCAGAATAGAAATGAGCTAGGTGCTCGTGGGGTGAACCGTGAAGGCCATCGAACTTTTCAAAGCTCAGTCTTTGGTAGTTTGGGGGAAATGGTATCGAATCATAGTGTGCTAGATATGGCTTTTTATACCTGAGCACAATTGGATTTTCTGATGCATAGATTTCTCTTATCCCATGAGCGATCATCTCTTTGATTTCTTGTGGAGATATCGATTTTACCCCCTGAACCTTCACTATTTGGCCTGGTTTGCTCTTGTTTATATTTTTTTTATCTTGAATATTGACTTGAGTGAGAAGTCCTACAATTTGAGAATCTTTCTCATCGAGATTTCTTTGCAACTCTTGAAGTTACTCTTCGACACTTGGTGTGCTGGTAGTCAATGCCGACACCACATCTAGTTCATCTTGTGAGATGTTTGCTTGAGATTCAACTGTTGAAGTGTTTGAAATTATTAACTTCAATCAGTCTCTTTCTCCTGCATCATTTTTGGAAACTTGGCATACTTTTTGAACCTCCTTACCCTTCTTGGATCTCGAAGACTTAACCTTTGTGCCCCTGGGTTCCATCCCCTCCGAATATGAGGTCATATTGACTTGTAAAACCTCTCTCGGATAGATAGGAATAGAATCAACGAGGATCATTATGGGAGAAACCATTTGAGACGTTTCTTTGGCCCTTGTAAACCAAGAAGATCTTTTGCCTCTTTTCGGAGGGTTGCATTGGCTTGCTCTAAAGTTGATGAATGAGCTAGCACACGGAGAGGTCCTGTCTTGCCATTTGATATCTGCCCCTGCGTCCCTTTTCCTTTATGTATTTTTTTGCCTTCTTGGCAATGGAAATGGGTTTTGCAAAAGTAACATTTTCCCGCTCATTCATTTTGATGGTACGAATGATAAGTCCTTGAGCGACTTCATTAGTGGGCTTGGTGCCCCTAGAACCACCCTCCTGCAATTTAATGTTGTTGCAAATGGGTTGGTTGTTGAACTTGTTACCGCCGAGCTGGGTGGTCTTGAACTTCTTGCCCCCATGACTTGGAAGTGCTTTAAGCTTCATGCCCCTTCCCTTGAGTGCGTTACTGGAGACTTTGACACCCACTTGGCGACAGCCTTGTTCTCTGAAGCTTGCAGATCCCCAAAGACATTTCTTTTTATTGGGATATTTGTAGACAATGAATCCCGATTGATATCAAATCAAGCTTCAAATGATTTGTTCATGATCCACCGACCTCCTTTGATGATTAAGGTTGATAGAAGCTCATCGATGTTAACAATCACTTGGGGAGCCATTTGGATCTTTCGTCCCAAACAAATAATCAATGATTAGTATCATTACAACTAAGAGATGAAAAGGCAAAAAGGGTTGCACTGGATGTGCCAAAAATATGTTGAACAAAAATGCGCGAATAATTGTAAAACATATTTTATTTAATTTTTTATAATTTTAGTTCGACCCCTTTTGGTTATCCTCTTGATTCGAAGTTGCACTGAAACCAAGACTTGAGTGGTTTTGGTGATTTGGGCTGCACCCTAATTTTAACGGGTTGCCTACGTATCTCTTGGAAGAGAATCAAGCCTCACGTAGTTCATATTGTTTGGAGTTTTGTGTTTGGTTTGATTTGGATTTTGTTTGGTTTGGGTAAATTTGGATTTGACTTTATTTGGATAGATATGGATTCGGTTTTTGTTTTCTTGTATGGATCAGAGGATGAAGGCCAAACCCACTTTCTAGGAATGGTAGCTTGAACAACAATCCACCCGAGTAACCTGAGCCCACCTTCTCGAAAGGGTAGCTCAAGTAACCCGCCTATCATTTGCATAGAAAATGGTTTGACTTTGATGTGGAGTTTAATTTGGAATTTGACTTGTTTTGAATTGAGCTTTGGTTCATAGGTCAATTTGAGGACTATGGAATTTGGTTTTTGATTTTTGGGTGTGGCTGAACTCGACGAGCAAAAGCTTTATATCGAGCTAGAGTCACTAGTACAAAAAAGGTCTTACACAACGGTTATTTATTAACATAGACAATATTTATTGCGTTGTTGTCTATGTAAGTGGCTTTTTTTATGAAACAACGGTTGGACCTATGACAACGGTTCTTATAAACAACGGTTATAACTGTTGTCTAAGATACTCTATAACCGTTGTCTACGAGACTCCAAAATTTTCAACAATCAATATTACACATTTATAACCGTTGTTTATGTGTCATACAACCGTTGTTTATGTGTCATATAACCGTTGTTTATGTGTTATATAACTATTGTTTATATGTACAATCCAATTGTTGTCTAGGTGGACTATAACCGTTGTCTATGTGCTATATAGCTGTTGTTTATATCCCATATCCCCGTTGTCTAAATTCCGTTTAATCGCTGTGTAAATACAATTGAACTGTTGTCTATATACAATCTAACCGTTGTATATGTATATATCAACCATTGTGTATGTACCAAGTAACCGTTGTCAACTCCATTTAGTCGTTGTCTAAATATAAATGAACTGTTGTCTACATACAATATAACCGTTGTATATGTATATTTCAACCGTTGTGAATAACATATTTTTAAATTTGAACGAACTAATGATAACGGTTAAACTAGCCTTTGTCTATCCTTGTTTTTTCCATATTGTTAATTTTAGCATATTTACACACAATAGTGCAAGCACCTGTAATAGATGCGCTCCAAATTATCTTTGAAAAATACCACAAGAAAATGACATTAATTACTACTAGTATATAATATGAATCACAAAACAACTAACATTTGTCATAGTCGTGGGAAAAAATGAGTATATATATCGCTACGGAAATCTAGCTATAACAAAGAGTATAAATAAACACATATATATATATATATATATATATATATATATATATATATATATATATATATATATATATATATATATATATATATGATTTAAACTTCTGTGCATACTCCATCGAACTTATATGTTGATAATGTTTGACGATTTCCCCTGATGAATTACCTGCATCAATATCACGATGTAAAAGTAAATAATAGTCAATTTTATTTGTCATAATTGTGCATCCCAGAACCAGAAAACCAGAAAACAAAAGTACATCACATAACATATTTCATTTCAGATGATATTACAACAAGGAAAATCAACATTTGAGTTCATCATTAAAGTCTAATGCTTACAACTTATGAACACTGATGGACGAAGATAATGACTCAAGAATTATCCCAGAGCCCTCACCCCCTACAAAAGAAAGCATATGCATCAGTGGAAAACATCACATCATGTGTCTTTAAACTCCACTTGCAAGCTCAACGGCTTTAGGATCAGCGAGGTAATCTCAAACAGAAAGTCAAAACAGCTATGCTCCTTCATAAGTTTAAAATAAGTTAAAGCACATGATAAAGAAAGATAGGAATTATAATACGGAAAGAAAGATAAGTACACATGATATCCAAAATACAGGTTATTTTTCATACTCCAATTTGACATTAATATACTGATATCATACAACCCAAGATGCACAAAAAAATTGAAGCTGAAACCATAACATAGAAGCAGAAAGGTGACAGAAAAGTGTAGAAGATTGTACCTCTCAGAAGGGTCTGATCTGATCTGCATGATTTAGTTTAAGTTCTTATCGTCAGAAAATAAATATCTTCTAATAATTCGGAGAAACACAAAGAATAATGGAATAAATCCAGACAAGCAAGATTTCTACCCGGATTTGAATGACAACAAGTATCATACTAAACAGTTAGTTTTATTTAACTGCCCAGAATCTTACATACACAGAAATGGATACCAAATAAATGTGAGTAGAAAAACATAAGCACTTGCATACATAGAATTGGAAGGATATTGGCCTGTTCATTATAATGCTGAAAAATAAGCACTTACATACAGTAATTCTGAAATGGATGTGGAATTATAATGCTGAAATATTTCATCTGCTTGGGATTTATAATCCTGGATCTAAACATGGATGAGAAATTAAGTTAAAAAAAAATGGGTATGGAATTAAACATTGATGTGCACATCTAAAAAAAGGATGTGGAATTAAGTTAAAATAGATATATAAATTACTGAAAGTATTCAATATCTGTCCAGAAAAGTGATGAATAAATAACAAATAGATAAACAAGATTTTTGAGGAGCTATTAGGCAAAATGATGAATAAATAAACAAGATTTTTTTTGTAGCTATTAGGCAAATTCAATTACCTAACAAATAGATAAATAAATAAAGTGATGAATCTTTCAAGAAAAGTCAGTTAGTAAGATGAAGTTTTTGAGGTGCTGACTCCTCAAAAAGACCATGTAATTAGTATCAAAAGTATTCAATATCCAAACATGAGCTCTGATATGTTGCAATATGAGCTTACATTCTTCCAACGTATACATGAAATCAATTTATGAGAGCACTATGACAGTTCATGACAATAGTACAACACTATTACAAAATTTGGAACTACTCTTAAATTTTTAGACCCTCCAAATGAATTACCAGCCATACCATAATATTAGGCTATTCAAGTATTAAGCAATCATGATTGAAATAGTCATATAGCTTCATAAATGTTTCCCTGTCAGATGTTTTCAATTGATTGCTTCTTATATGATTTCTTTGCAGATTCACTATCAGTGGTTTTAATCTTTCAACCTTACACAAACAATCAAGTAGGATAAAAGAATTCAACTACAGGTACTGAATTTTATCAAATTTGTTGAGCTGTTATCTTTAATTCAAAGATCAAACAATGACAGTCATCTCTAATTGAGGATTAGAAGCAAAGGAAAGAAGCAAATGAACGAAAATTGAGGTAATGCCTAAATCCCAACCAAACAGACAACAAATAGGAAGAGAGAAGGAAAGAGAGGAAGAGAGAGTTGGGGCAATTACCTCGGTGAGACAGCGAGAGGTGACGGAAACGGCGAGAGTTAGGGCACAAGCTACCTTCTCTGGGCAACCGAGCTTTGGCGGCAGGCTGAGGACGAAGCTGGTCAGCGAAGACGGCGAGAGCTAGGGCCCTTCGGCAACAGGCGAGGATGGAGCTCCCTTCGTGATTTCCCTTTAGCGGCAGGCGAAGGAGGTAGGGAGAAGGTGAGATCGAGAGGAAGACCGAAACCAAATCTCGATCTGGACTGCAATTAATTTCAAACTAGTCTTGCAAGGGACATCGTGATTAAGATGAGACGGGGAACGGCCTGGGAGATCGAGAACCGGAAGGAAGAAGGCATCGGCTCCCTGCTCTGTTTGAGCTCGAAGACGGGGGGATTCGGCAAGAAGGAGCAGAAATTGGAGCTTGAGGTTAGAGGAAGCGAGAACAACGAAAGGTCTTTGACCAACCTTCAACTGTAAAAGGGATTCGGCAAGACGGCGATGGATGTATGGAACCCTCATCTGGATAAACGGGAGACGGAAGAGAAAGCCAGGGTTTTATTTTTTCAAGGGTCGGATTTCCTTAGGCGGGTTTTTAAATTAATTCAACATTTCAGTTCTGCGCTTTACAAATTTGTTTGAAATTTTTTTTTAAGATCGGTAAAAAAAATGTAGTGATTTCTTTTTTATTTTAGACATCTCAAACTTAAGAAATAATTTTAAAAATCTATTTAACATCGCGTGTTTTACTGATTGATGTTAATCCACCAATGTTAAATAACATAATTCTAGTGGTGGCATAAACCACGATTTCATTTGGACAAATACAACAGTTCTATCAACCATAGTATTTGGGATGTCCTTTATATATATATATATATATATATAACAATGGTTATTTATATATTCGTTGTCTTTATAATTAAAAAGACAACGGTTTTAATTAAGCATAGACAATGGTTATGTCAATCGTATTATTGAGATTCCTCGATATCTATGACAACGGTTCTTACTATATTCGTTGTCTTTATAATAACCAAGACAACGGTTTTAATTGGTCATAAACAACGGCTCTGTCAATCGTACTCTTTGATATGTCCTCTATATCTATGACAATGGTTATTTGTATATTAGTTCTCTTTGTAATTACAAAGACATCGGTTTCAATTGTACATAGATAACGGTTGTGTCAACCGTATACTTTGAGATGTCTTCTATATGTATGACAACGGTTCTTTATATATACGTTGTCTTTGCAATAACAAAGACAACGGTTATAACAAATAACCGTTGTGCGTTCCCAAAAACTCTAATTTATGCCAATATATACAACATTATTTTCAAAAACCGTTGTCTATAAGGTGTTGTCTAAAACCATTTTTGTACTAGTGTAGTAGACACTTTGGCTTTGATGAAAATTTGATATTTGGGACGACTAGGGTCGACAAATGAATTTGAGGAGATTTTATAGAAATTTTGGATGTGACTGGACTCGGTGACAGTTTGATTTCCACTGAGTTTCCTACGTATCCACTTATTTGGTGGAATCAAGTCATCGTAGTTCGGGACAAGAATGGATTTTGTATTTGAGTTTGATCATGGGATGATTTGAGGGTGGTGATTAGACTCGATGGGCTCTGGCTTGACACCGAATGTCTTGTTTATCTCTTGAAAGAGAATCACCTAAGTTGTAGTTTTAAACGAACCAATTTGTTTTGAATTTGGTGATTGAACCCGACGAGCTTTAGCTTTGGGTCGGGAATCAAATCTTATATAGTTCTTTTGAGAACAAATTTAATTGGATTTGAAATGGGCGACTGGATCCAATGTATATTTGAATTTTCACATCAGATTTCCTACATAACTCATAAAAGAGTATCAAGTCTTCACGGAGTTCTTTTTAGAACTAATTTGATTTTTTTGGTTTGCCGATTGAACCAGCCGAGCTTTAATTTAGCTTTATGTCGGGTGGCCTACGTATCCGACAACTCGGACTTAAATCGGGCATAGTTCATTTATGAACTATTTGATATAATTGGATTGGACTTTGACCTCTTATTCATTTAAAAGTGAATTTAGAGGTTGACGACTGCGCCCGATATATTTTAAGGATTTAATATTGTGTTACCTATGTAGCCGCTATAAGGCGTCAAGTCTTTACGTTGTTCTCTTTAAAACTAATTTCATTTCTGATTTTTGTCTGCCGATTGAACCAGACGAGCTTTAGCTTTATGTCTGGTGGCCTACGTATCCGACAACTCGGAATCAAATCGACCGTAGTTATTTTTTAAGAACCTGAATTTGGAGAAATTTGATTTGAGGTTTTGACTCCGTTTTCTTTTTTCCCCGTTTAGAAGTCAATTTTGAGATCGGCCGGCTAGAATAAATTAGCAACGAAATTTTACGAGTTTAACTTTATGATTTTGTTAAACTCATTTTCTAATTTGTGCCAATTATAATTCTTATATTTTATGGGTAAATTTTGTAATTAACACAATATCCTGCACGTCACACGTGTGTTGTGCAGGATGTTCTTTCCAAAGAACAAAAGCTTTGTTAATTTCGTTCTTTTTTCTTTGCCACAATATGAAAAGCTCAATTCAGTATTGTTTAAATTGAGCCCAATCTCATTTTGCCCAACCCATATTTACTCATCATTTTTTATCTTTTCATTTGTTAATATTTTTTTAACAAAAGCAAGATGTCGTTTTCTGGCTCTTGCAAAACCTCTACTCCCATCATCTTCATTCTTGTTTTTTTTTTTCAGAAGCGAGACTAGTAGCTCATCCTCTCTCGCTCGTCGTCAATGGCCGCCCAGGAATTTGGGGCTCGGTCAATCGGAAATGAGGGCAAAGGAAGGAGAGGTTGAGTCTCCTACCCGACGCAAGTCCCAGTTCGAATCTCTGCTCAGGTCATTTTTAGGGTTTCTTCTTGTGTTTAATTTCTAACCCAAAATCTCCCATTTGGGTGATTATTAGTCCCAATTTCGAACCCCCCTTTCAATTTAGTGTTTAATTTTTACACTCAACTGATTTTCTCAAATTGTGATTCTAGGGGTTTTTTTTTATTTGTGCCATTTGGGGGCTCTCTGGTTTGAGTATTTGAAATTGGAGCAGCTCAGTGGGAAAGCTGAGAAGAGGCTGAGAGAAGACCGAAAATGGGCTCTTAAAGACGGACGTCCGGGAGCTTCGGCCATTTGAGGAACAAGCAGGTTTTCCCATCTTCCTTTCCCTCATATTTGCCCACTGTTTGATTTGATCGATTTGGGTCGAGTTTCTTGATTTGTAATTTGAGTTTTTTTTGTTTGGAGGCTTTTGAATTTGGTACAATAACTCAGTTTCTGGGCTGCTGTCATGAGCCCCAGAGAGTCTTGACTTGGAGCAAGGCAACGCAACACGAGGCGCAATCCCTAGCTTCATTTTCCGACTTGGTATGTCAAGCTTAATTTTTTGCCCTTTCGTCTCTTCAGAATTGGGACATCAGCATGTGATAGACAATGGCTAGTCTTGATTTGAGTATTTTGATTTGGGGTTCTAAAGGTTGGTTGCAATTTAGTAGTTACCATTGAGGGTTTAGGGTTTGCTTTGGGTGATCAGTTTCCCATATTTCGGATTCCCTTTGCGCTAACTGGCAATTCTGATTCTAATTGGAAACTCCCATTTCATTTTTTTAGCAAAAGGCTGAGAACTTGGGGTACTCTTGATTTAGGGGAGGGAGACAAAGGTTCCGGGAGATCTGAATTAAGGATTGGGCGTGTTGGCTTTGAACAAATCGATGGAGAGGTACCCTTAACTCTTTTTTTTAACTGAGTACTTGAACTTCCCCTTTAAGCTTTTCCTTTTCATGTCTGTTTGTTTTCTCTTTACACTCGACAAAGAGATGGCACATGTTGTGCTTGATTTTTCTTCTTCAGGAATTTAGATTGTTTAGGATGGTGTAATTTGTGGTTTGCAAGCCCCTCATCAACTCCCTGAATCTTTTTTATTTGGAGACTTGATTCCTTGTTTGAATCTTTGCCACCATGAGGGTGTTTCGCTAGGGCTGCTGAGACTTTGAGTTTTGTGTTGTATCGTGTTTTTCCATTGGATGATTAGCAACCCTTTTACATCAACATTTATGAGTAGATTTCAGCAGAATTCTGCCTTGTTTTACTTTTAGGCAAATTGTGATTCTGGAGTCCGCTGCAATGGAGTTTTTTTTTCCTTTTGCTTGCTTCAATTTGCTTGCAATTTGTGTGCTTGCCTTGGTTGGTTAGCTTAGGAAAATCCAGCAGCAGTTCGCCCCTTTTTAGGGCAATTTGACGATTCCGAAACCCAGGCCACAAGCAAAAGTCGCGACTTTGCAAGGGCGGGGTTTCGAGAATCTATTTCGGCAGAGCTTCTTCCTTGTTTGAGGGCTTTTGCTAACTCCGAAACCTAGGCTACAAGCGAAAGCCGCGACTTTGCAAGGGCGGAGTTTCGGGATTTGATTTCAGCAGCACTTCGTCATCGTTTGAGGCGATTTGACGACTCCGAAACCCAGGCCACAAGCGAAAGCCGCAACTTTGCAAGGGCGGCATTCCGAGAATCGATTTCGGCAGCGCTCCGGCTTGGTTTGAGGGTGTTGTCTGCCTCCGAGACCCAGGCCAAAAGCGAAAGCCGCAACTTTTCAAGGGCGGGGCCTCGGGAGCCGCAACTTTTCAACTTTAATAAAGGATGCATATTTGCACCCAAACAGATGCCCCCGAACTTTGAATTTGTGAGAAGCTTATCGAACATATTCAAAGTTCGCCCTTATCCTTTGACCTTATTTGATCTGGTCTTCGATTTGAAATTTTTTTTTTTGAATAAATGTTTATAGAAACAATCATCCTAAACGGGCGTTAGGGACAACATAAAGCTCATATATGAGTTCAAACCTGAATAGGCTAATTAGGTGAACATCTTCACACGACGATCAACATTATTTTGATCAAACATTGACCGACCTTGAGAAGTACACATGTATTCCCATTGAAAATGGAAAATTGGTGATGTTTTTTTTTGAGGCTGCATCTGACATTCTTGACTAGCAAGATTGCCTACATACGCTCTTCATGAGGGATCAAGCCGTTCGTAGTTCATTTGGTCACCCTTGAAGAGGAGGGAGGGCTTGGGCACCCTTTCCTTCACGTATACTACAAGGTGCCTCAGTTTCAAGACTAACTTCCAGTCCATGTTTTTTTTTTCGTTGAATGGGGACTTACTTTTTTTTTTCACCGCGTCATTCAAATTGTTTGGGCCCACCTTCTAGGAAGGGTTTTCCAAAGATTTTTTTTTGCGCGACTAAATTTAACATACTTTGGTGTCAAACTTCCTACATACTCCTTATTAGAGATCAAGTCGCGACGTAGTTCTGGGCAATACTATTTGGTTTCCCACCTGGATGGTACTTGATCATTTTGACACCGTTAAATGTTTTCAGGTGTCCATGACTCGTTTGAGCTTGAGGATGAGAGCTTTTGTCTATTTCTTCTGAAGTTCACCCTTTTAGTCCATTTGACATGGACTTTCTTGTTTCTAGGCTCATCAACTTTTATGATGAGCCTTTCAAATATTAGAGCTTTAGATCCTCCATTTATTGAGGATAAAATACGCCTTTGAAACATGGAAGGTTTATATTCTTCATCTGATAAGGCCATCTCACGCTTTTGAAACACTGAAGAATTAGATGCTTCATTCGTTGAGGCTAGCTCGAGTCTTTCAAGTGCTGAAGATTTTGGTGTCTCACTTGTAGAGGCTAGATTGTGCATTTTGAACACTGAAGCTTTAGGAGTTACATTTAAAGCCATCTCAAGCCTATACAATGCTGACACTTTAGGCTCTATTACGCTTGCGGCTGAAACACCCTCTTCATATGAGATTTGGCAATTTTTGACACAAGTCTCATCGAGAAGTTTCTGCGACGCTTTATCCTTGAAAGATGGTTTTAACTTCAGCACCTGAACTTTATGCTTCTTGTGCGTTTTTGAAGCTTCTCCGAAGCGTGACTTCTTTCCCCTTAATCTCCCTTTTACTTTTGAGGACAGAAGCTAACGCTTAGAGCGAAGAGAAAGCTTATCGGCTTTTGCTTCATCTTTGCATACGTCATCGGTCCATGAGACCATACAACATTGAGCATTTTATTTGTCCTCCAAGGACTCAGCTTTCACCAACGCCTTAGGAACGGAATCCTTTAAGGTAATCGGTCCCGATTTGGTTGGGCACGCTCTTCGTCGGAATAAGTCATGGAGTTTCTTTCTTTCTTGCTCTTCTTGTTGTTGTTGGGCTTCTTTAACCCTGGAGCTCTTGAGATGTGAGTCACCGCTTGTTGAGACTTTTTGTGACTTGTATGAGTTTTCCACTCGCAGTCACTTTCATTCGCAAAAGTATCGTCATTGCAGGCGCACAACATCGATTCGTATGAGATCGGTTGCTCCGACCCATCTTGTGGCATGTTAGGGTGTTCCCATACAATTTGAATTTTACCTTCCGTAATAACTTTTACGGGTATCGCGATAGGAGGCCACAAAACTGTGGGGGCACCGAGTGAGAGGGTGGGCTCTACAATGTCTACCATCGAAATGGTGTTTGATGAAGATGCTTAAGTCGTGGATGTTGCCCCCATCGATTTCAATTTCTCCTTGGTTAATCATCTCCTCTACCATGTCCGTGAGGACATAACAATCTTTGATTAGATGACTAATGAGCTTGTGCGAGCAATAATTTAGATTGCTTGTCTTGCCAACCCTCTTATGCCTTTTTAGCCCTGGAGTGTTAAAATTTTCACGCTCATCAATTCATCAAAAATCCCTTGTACATCATTATCATCAAAATGTTATTTCTTTTCCCTTCTTTCATGAAGGGTGAGTCCCTTGGTTGGCTCCTTACCCTCTGTTTTCTTTGAGCTTTGGAATCGTTTCCATTGACGAACTCTTGATCTTATTTGGCAAAAATGGCCATGGACTCTTCTCCATCTTGTATCCCATCGCCATCTTCATTAGTCTCATTGTCTTGAGACCAATTGGATCTTCGTGCGAGTTATTTTTTAGCATTGCACGCTTTTGACACGAATTCATTAAATGAACGAGGTTCGGCACTTCCAACATGTACCGCTAACTCCGGTATTAGGTTTTGCATGCACATTCACTTAACTTTTCTGGGCATTGGAGTCTTAAGCCCCTCCATCTGGCGATGAAGTTGTCTGCGAGCTCGTTAGGCCTTTGATTGGTGTTTGCAAGATCCAAAACGAAAACTTTTGCCTTGGAGCTCACAAATTAAGCTAGGAATTCTCTCTGCAGATCTTCCCATGTTTGAATCGACCCTGATTGGAGTTGAGTATACCAGGTGAATGCCGATCCTTTCAAAGATTGGACAAATTGCCTAATTAACAAGGCGTTGTTTAAGGCAGTCTCACCACAAGCAGAATAGAAATGAGCTAGGTGCTCGTGGGGTGAACCATGAAGGCCATCGAACTTTTCAAAGCTCAGTCTTTGGTAGCCTGGGGGAAATGGTATCGAATCTTAGTGTCCTGGATATGGCTTTTTATACGTGAGCACAATTGGATTTTCTGATGCATAGATTTCTCTTATCCCATGAGCGATTATCTCTTTGATTTCTTGTGGAGAGATCGTTGTGCTACCCTCTGAACATTCACCATTTCTCTTTGTTTTCTCTTGTTTATATTTTTTTGATCTTCAATATTTGAGTTGAGTGAGAAGTGCTACAATTTGAGCAACTTTCTCATCGAGCTTTCTTTGCAACTCTTGAAGTTGCTCTTCGACACTTGGTGTGTTGGTAGTCAATGCCGGCACCACATCTAGTTCATCTTGTGAGATTTTTGCTTGAGATTCAAATGTTGAAGTGTTTGAAATTATTAACTTCAATCAGTCTCTTTCTCCTGCATCATTTTTGGAAACATGGCATACTTGTTGAACCTCCTTAACCTTCTTGGATCTTGAAGACTTAACCTTTGTGCCCCTGGGTTCCATCCCCTCCGAATATGAGGTCATATTGACTTGTAAAACCTCTCTCGGATAGATAGGAATAGAATCAACGAGAATCATTCTGGGAGAAACCACTTGAGAAGTTTCTTTGCCCCTTGTAAACCAAGAAGATCTTTTGCCTCTTTTCGGAGGGTTGCATTGGCTTGCTATAAAGTTGATTAATGAGCTAGCACACGGAGAGGTCCTGTCTTGCCATTTGATATCTGCCCATGCGTCCCTTTTCCTTTATGTATTTTGTTGCCTTTTTGGCAATGGAAATGGGTTTTACAAAAGTAAAATTTGCCCGCTCATTCATTTTGATGGTACGAATAATAGGTCCTTGAGCGACTTCATTAGTGGGCTTGGTCCCCCTAGAACCACCCTCCTGCAATTTAATGTTGTTGCAAATGGGTTGGTTGTTGACCTTGTTACCGCCAAGCTGGGTGGTCTTGAACTTCTTGCCCCCATGACTTGGAAGTGCTTTAAGCTTCATGCCCCTTCCCTTGAGTGCGTTACTGGAGACTTTGACACCCACTTGGCGACAGTCTTGTTCTCTGAAGCTTGCAGAGCCCCAAAGATATTTCTTTTTATTGGGATCTTTGTAGACAATGAATCCCGAGTGATATCAAATCGAGCTTCAAATGATTTGTTCATGATCCACCGACCTCCTTTGATGATGAAGGTTGATAGAAGCTCATCGATGTTAACAATCACTTGGGGAGCCGATGTTAACAATGATTACAACTAAGAGATGAAAAGCCAAAAAGGGTCCCACTGGAAGTGCCAAAAATATGTTGAACAAAAATGCACGAATAATTGTAAAACATATTTTATTTAATTTTTTATAATTTGAGTTCGACCCCTTTTGGTTATCCTCTTGATTCGAAGTTGCACTGACACCAAGACTTGAGTGGTTTTGGTGATTTGGGCTGCACCCGAATTTTAACGGGTTGCCTACGTATCTCTTGGAAGAGAATCAAGCCTCATGTAGTTCATAGTGTTTGGAGTTTAATGTTTGGTTTGATTTGGATTTGGTTTGGTTTGGGTAAATTTGGATTTGACTTTATTTGGATAGATATGGATTTGGTTTTTGTTTTCTTGTATGCATCAGAGGATGAAGCCCAAACCCACCTTCTAGGAAGGGTAGCTTGAACAACAATCCACCCGAAGTTGCACTGACACCAAGACTTGAGTGGTTTTGGTGATTTGGGCTGCACCCAAATTTTAACGGGTTGCCTACGTATCTCTTGGAAGAGAATCAAGCCTCATGTAATTCATAGTGTTTGGAGTTTAATGTTTGGTTTGATTTGGATTTGGTTTGGTTTGGGTAAATTTGGATTTGACTTTATTTGGATAGATATGGATTTGGTTTTTGTTTTCTTGTATGCATCAGATGATGAAGCCCAAACCCACCTTCTAGGAAGGGTACCTTGAACAACAATCCACCCGAGTAACCGGAGCCCACATTCTCGGAAGGGTAGCTCAAGTAATCCGCCTATCATTTGCATAGAAAATGGTTTTACTTTGATGTGGAGTTTAATTTGGAATTTGACTTGTTTTGACTTGAGCTATGGCTCAAAGGTCAATTTGAGGACTATGGAATTTGGTTTTTGATTTTTGGGTGTGGCTGAACTCGACGAGCAAAAGCTTTATATCGAGCTAGAGTAGACACTTTGGCTTCGATGAAAATTTGATATTTGGGATGACTAGGGTCGACAAATGAATTTGAGGAGATTTGATAGAAAGTTTGGATGTGACTGGACTCGGTGAGAGTTTGATTTTCACCGAGTTTCCTACTTATCCACTTATTTGGTGGAATCAAGTCATCGTAGTTCGGGCCAAGAATGGATTTTGTATTTGAGTTTGATCATGAGATCATTTGAGGGTGGTGATTGGACTCGATGGGCTCTAACTTGTAGTTCTAAACTAACCAATTTATTTTGAATTTGGCAACCCGACGAGCTTTAGCTTTGGGTCGGGAATCAAATCTTATATAGTTCTTTTGAGAACAAATTTAATTGGATTTGAGATGGGCGACTAGATCCAATGTATATTTGAATTTTGACATCAGATTTTCTACGTAACTCATAACAGAGTATCAAGTCTTCACGAAGTTCTTTTTAGAACTAATTTGATTTTTTTGGTTTGCCGATTGAACCAGACGAGCTTTAATTTAGCTTTATGTCCGGTGGCCTACGTATCCGACAACTCGGAATCAAATCGGGCGTAGTTCATTTAAGAACTATTTGATATAATTGGATTGGACTTTGACCTCTTAATAATTTAAAAGTGAATTTAGAGGTTGACGATTGTACCCGATATAATTTTAGGATTTAATATTGGGTTACCTATGTAGCCGCTATAAGGCGACAAGGCTTTACGTAGTTCTCTTTAGAACTAATTTGATTTCTGATTTTTGTCTGCCTATTGAACCAGACAAGCTTTAGCTTTATGTCTGGTGGCCTACGTATCCGACAACTCAGAATCAAATCGACCGTAGTTCTTTTTTAAGGACCTGAATTTGGAGAAATTTTATTTGAGTTTCTGACTCCGTTTCCTTTTTTCCCCCTTTAGAAGTCAATTTTGAGATCGACCCACTAGAATAAATTAGCAACGATATGATTTTGTGAAATTTTATTTGAGTTTAACTTTATGATTTTGTTAAACTCACTTTCTAATTTGTGCGAATTATAATTCTTATCTTTTGTTGGTAAATTTTGTAATTAACACAATATCCTACACGTCACACGTGTGTTCTGCAGGATGTTCTTTCCAAAGAACAAAAGCTTTGTTAATTTCATTCTTTTTTCTTTGCCACAATCTGAAAAGCTCAATTCAGTATTGTTTAAATTGAGCCCAATCTCATTTTTTCCAACCCATTTTTACTCATCATTTTTTATCTTTTCATTTGTTAATATTTTTTTAACAAAAGCAAGATGTCATTCTCTGGCTCTTGCAAAACCTCTACTCCCATCTTCTTCATTCTTGTTTTTTTTTTCCAGAAGCGAGACTAGTAGCTCAACCTCTCTCGCTCGTCGTCAGTGGCCGCCCAGGAATTTGGGGCTCGGGCAATCGGAAAAGAGGGCAAAGGAAGGAGAGGTTGAGTCTCCGACCCGACGCAAGTCCCAATTCAAATCTCTGCTCAGGTAATTTTTAGGGTTTCTTCTTGTGTTTAATTTCTAACCCCAAATCTCCCATTTGGGTGATTATTAGTCCCAATTTCGAATCCCCCTTTCAATTTAGTGTTTAATTTTCACACTCAACTAATTTTCTCAAGTTGTGATTCTAGGGTTTTTTTTGTGCCATTTGGGGGCTCTCTGGCTTGAGTATTTGAAACTAGAGGAGCTCAGTGGGGAAGCTGAGAAGAGGCTGAGAGAAGACCGAAAATGGGCTCTTAAAGACGGACGTCCAGGAGCTTCGACCATTTGAGGAACAAGTAGGTTTTCCCATTTTCCTTTCCCTCATATTTGCCCACTGTTTGATTTGATCGATTTGGGTCGAGTTTGTCGATTTGTAGTTTGAGTTTTTTTTGTTTGGAGGCTTTTGAATTTTGTACAGAAACTCAGGTTTCTGGGCTGCTGTCATGAGCCCCAGAGAGTCTCGACTTGGAGCAAGGCAACGCAACACGAGGCGCAATCCCTAGCTTCATTTTCCGGCATTGTATGCCAATCTTAATTTTTTGCCCTTTCGTCTCTTCAGAATTGGGACATCAGCATGTGATAGACAATGGCTAGTCTTGATTTGGGTATTTTGATTTGGGGTTCTCAAGGTTGGTTGCAATTTAGTAGCTACCATTGAGGGTTTATGGTTTGCTTTGGGTGATTACTTTCCAATATTTCGGATTCCCTTTGCGCTAGCTGTCAATTCTGATTCTAATTGGAAAGTCCCATTTCATTTTTTTAGCAAAAGGCTGAGAACTTAATGTACTCTTGATTTAGGAGAGCGAGACAAAGGTCCGGGAGATCTGAATTAAGGATTGGGTGTGTTGGCTTTGAACAAATCGATGGAGAGGTACACTTAACTCTTTTTTTTTAACTGAGTACTTGAACTTCCCCTTCAAGCTTTTCCTTTTCATGTATGTTTGTTTTCTCTTTACAGTCGACAAAGAGATGGCACATGTTGTGCTTGATTTTTATTCTTTAGGAATTTAGATTGTTTAAGTTGGTGCAATTTGTGGTTTGCAAGCCCCTCATCAACTCCCTTAATCTTTTTTATTTGGAGACTTGATTCCTTGTTTGAATCTTTGCCACCAAGAGGCTGTTTCGCTAGGGATGCCTAGACTTTGAGTTTTGTGTTGTCTCGTGTTTTGCCATTGGCTGATTAGCAACCCTTTTACAGCAACATTTCTTAGCGGATTTCAGCAGAATTCCGCCTTGTTTTACTTTTAGGCAAATTGTGATTCTGGAGTCCTTTGCAATGGAGTTTTTTTTTCCTTTTGCTTGCTTGAATTTTCTTGCAATTTGTGTGCTTGCCTTAGTTGGTTAGCTTAGGAAAATCCAGCAACAGTTTGCCCCTTTTTAGGGCAATTTGACGATTCCGAAAGCCAGGCCACAAACGAAAGCCGCGACTTTGCAAGGGCGGAGTTTGGAGAATCTATTTTGGCAGAGCTTCTTCCTTGTTTGAGGGCTTTTGCTAACTCCGAAACCTAGGCCACAAACGAAAGCCGCGACTTTGAAAGGGCGGAGTTTCGAGAGTTGATTTCAGCAACACTTCGTCTTCGTTTGAGGCGATTTGATTACTCCGAAACCCAGGCTACAAGCGAAAGCTGCAACTTTGCAAGGGCGGGGTTTCGAGCATCGATTTCGGCAGCGCTCCGTCTTGGTTTGAGGGTGTTGTCTGCCTCCAAGACCCAGGCCACAAGCAAAAGCCGCAACTTTTCAAGGGCGGGGCCTCGGGAGCCGACTGGAACCCCCACGCAGAGAGAGAGAGCTCCTTGCTCGCCCTCCTTCTCTTCTTCTTCTTGCTTGGTTTGTGTGCTCTGCTGCGCTGTGCTTTGTGCTTTCTTTTTCTTATGTTTCTGCTGGTGTATTTGTGTGGCTTTGAGGTGGCTTTTTCTTTCTTTCCCTCTGCCTTTTTTTCCTGCAGCCGTATGAATTCGCCCCCCCCCCCCCCTTGTGCCTAGGAAACCAACAACTTTTATGGGGAAAAATTAGGAGGGAGATGGATCCCTACTTTCCTTCTTTTCCCTGTGTATAATTATGTTCTCTTTTTTTTTTCTTTAAGAGAATATACATAGTTGCTTTTTCTGCCCTTTGTATCACTGGTTTCCTTCCTTGCTTTGTTTTTCCACGTACACGGATATGGCTGGCTTATCTCACTTCATTTTTTTTTTGTTTATCTATTTTGTTGATAAAACATTGGAAGCCATGGCCCAACCCTTGGATTTGGCCTTTCTTTAGTGGATTACCTTGGGCCTGCCCTCCAATTTAAAAGGCTCAACCTTCTAATATTTGTGTGGATATATATTCTTTTTGTTTTTAACCCACTAATTCAACTTTGATCTTATTTTTGCAGATTGAACGAAAAGTTGGAGCCAAGGTTAGATTTCGAGAAACTTGCTACCCATGTGACAGGATATTTGCTTTCGGTAGCTTAACTATATATTTTTTTATTGTATGCTTGACTATTGTATTAAATTTATATACTTTAGTTTACTAGCTTATGGTACACTAAAATGATGTATTTGATATGTAACACACCCCGCGCACTTCCTTTGTTTGCTTGTAATCATCGTCACCAAACTTGCTCTCGCATATCATATACGAACTATCACGTGAAGTCTTTCACGAAAATAAAGGATGAATATTTGCACCCAAACACTACCAATACCAACGATGTCACACTTTCCTTTGTCACCAAGAGTGATTGTTCGAGTGGATTGCTTCATTAGATCATGGAAGTGAGACCTCTTCCCACTCATATGTCTCGAGCATCCACTATCAATAATCCATTTTTGCTCTTTCACCTTGGTGATCTCCTGCAAGACAAACATCAACCTTTGTGGCTAGACCAATAAGCAAATTTAGATCCATTATTGGGATAAACCATATTTGGTAAAATAGTGCATTTGGGGACCCAAACTTGTGTTATCCGTTCTTTTCTCAAGTGAACAGGAAATGTATTTCGAATGATATGTGGATCCTTTCTTCTATAGGGGCGGGTCTCTTTTACATGTCCCTTTCTCGCACAATTGTGACATATAGGAGAGGTTCTGCTTCCTTTTGCCTTTACAAAAGTGGTAATGTGCTGCTTCTTTAAAAACCTTGGATTGTAACCAATACCACTTTTGTTTAGAGAGCTTTGTTGCTCACCCAACATCTTATCAAGAGTGCATTTGGACTTGGTATAACTTATGAGGGTTGTCTGTTGGTCTTGAATCTTCTTATTCAGGGAGATCTTCTCGTTCTCTAAGTCATGATCTTCACTTCTTAGAGACGAGAGATCTTGCTTGAGTTCAGATTTCTCTAAGTCAAGAGTCTTGACTTTAATGTTAAGAACTGAATAAGAGGTTTCATGACTTTTGACCCTTGTAGACAGTTCCGCAATAGTTCCTTCTTGGTCCACGGTATTCTTAATAAGAATGTTGGTTTGGACAATAAGTTTCTCTTCATTGGCAATCATATTAGAAAGGAATTATGATAGTACCTCTTTTGGACTTTCCATAAGTTCTCTTACAGCTACCTCAAGTTGCTCATCGTGGGATTCATCTCCTAAGGCCATGAGACAAATGTTGGCCTTCTCATCATCGGAGTTTGTGTCAGAATCACTTCAAGTTACCACCACGGCTTTCTTTTTCCATCTATCATCTTTCTTTAATTGTCTCTTCGTCTTTTGAGGGCAGTCTTTCACAAAATGGTCTGTTTCACCACATTCAAAATAAGACAAAGGTTTAGTCTTCTTGTCATATTTGTTGTATTGAGACTTACCTCAAAATTTAGAAGACTCTGATCCATCTTTGTTGTTGAATTGCTTCTTCTTTTTTAGGATTCGAGAAAGACCCCTTGTAATAAGAGCAAAGGGATCATCCTCATCATCATCCTCTTCTTCAGAATCTGACACATCTTTGGGCTCATACTTCTTAGACTTAAGCGCCAAGTTCTTAGTGCTTGTTGGAAGTTCTCGATCGTCTTCATTGAGAATCATCTCATGTGTGATCAGCTTTCCAAGGAAATCATCAAGGGGCATAGTGTTGAGATTTTGGCCTTCTTCTATGGCTGTCACGTTCGGACCCCATTTGTCTTTTGGGAGGCACCTCAATATCTTCCTCACTTTCTCAACATTCTCAAAGGTCTTGCCGAGAGAGTCAAGGTTGTTTTTGATTTCCGTGAACTGTGTGAACATAGCCTTGATAGACTCATCTGGCTTCTTTTTCAAGAGTTCATACTTTCGAAGGAAAATGCTAATCTTGGTGTCCTTCACTTGACTGGTTCCTTCGTAGGTGACAACCAGCTTGTCCCAAATCTCTTTAGCCGACCTACAAGATGAAATACGGTTAAACTCATCAGTGCTAAGACCACAGCATAGTAAGTTAATAGCCTTGTAGTTCTTGGAGACGAGTTCAAGATCCGCTTGGATGAACTCAACCTTGGTATTTGCGACTTTGGTTCCATTTGGTCCGTCTTTCACTAGAACCTTCGGACCAGTCTCTATAATGTTCCACAGTTCCAGATCTTTATTTATAATGAACATTTTCATCAAGGACCTCCAATGGACGAAGTTGTTTCCTACAAAAAGTGGTGGTCTACTGGTGGACCTTCCTTGAGAAAATCTTCCGCTTGCTTCACCAGACATGATAAAAAAAAAACTCACAAGATTGTTAGATCAAAAGCAGCGAGTAAAGCTCTGATACCAATTGCAAAACCCTTTAAGAAGATACTCTAGAAGGGGGTTGAATAGAGTATGCCAACTTTTCGCTGATAATCTCAAGACTTTTGAAACACTTGCAAATCCCTTAGAGATTGGACTTAATTCTTTCCTCTTGGAAAACCTGAATCACAAAATAGTTATACAATTCGAAACAAGTGCGAAAATATGGTAAAGCAATAAGTAAAGGACGCAATGAATTGTTGACGAGGTTCGGCATGAACTTGGCCTACGTCCCCGTATAGGGTTCTTCCACAATCCTAGGATTCAACCGACTTTATTGATTCACAAGACTTAGGATCCTAATAGCTCACCGAGAAGCCTCTCTCCTATATAATTGCAATCTAGTCAACTCACTTTCCCTTGGAGTCCTAGACCAATCTAGAAGAGCCCCACCTCTCTCAGCTATCTAGTACAATCCTCTTACACTTCATGAATCAATCGCCTAGTGCTCACTTCCTGAGTTATAAACTCTCGAGTGTAACACTCTCTCAGAATATATCCTATAAGCTCACTGTGTAACTCTCAAATGCTTTGAAACAAAATATAAGACTCTTAAGAACAAGCAGAGAGAACACGCTAAAGAGAGATCGTAAACTGAGGGCCGAGTGTGCAATATAGAGCGTTGATATTCGTAAGTGTCCGTCAGTCCTCTCTCTCTTCTTCATCTCCTTTTATACTTGATCAAATCGGTGCCAATTGCAGAAAGAATCTTTGCCCAACGGCTACTTGAGATCATGGCCAAGGATGGACTTCGTAATCTTCTAAAGATGGAAACTGCAAAGCCATAATCTTCGAGATTTGATCTTCACGTCTTTTAGTTTAAGAAAGGAGATTTCATTCGAAAATCTTGCTGCATTTGTTAGTGCATAATATATATAATAATATCTAGAAATATATATAATAATAACATATAATAACATCCAAAAAATAATATGCACATAATACAGGTTTTGTGTTTCATCAACACAGCTGTAGCTTCAAGAACTTTGACACACGCTATGTGTCAAAGCCTTTGAAACCTTTTCCGATTTTCATCAAGGGAGTGGAGTTATCAACAAGCAAAAACACGAACACACTGATTTTACGTGGTTCGGCAAAATGCCTACATCCACGGGGCCTCAAGAGTTGGCCGAATCCACAGTAGAGAGTTCGTATAATGGATGATACAAGCAACAATAGAAAACAAAACTAAATCTAACATGCATGTGAATCAGAGGTACAAGGAAGGAGAGAAAGTCCCCCTGTGTGGGAAAAAACGAAGATCGAAGAAGGATTCGATCTTCAAGAACCCTAGATCTCAAAAGGCATATGAGAGCGGGCACCAAGGAGGATGCTGGAGCTCGATCCACCTTCACAGAGACGCCAACAACAACCTTTCTTCTCCGAGCGCTCTCAAGCCAACGGCAAGAGCAGGAAAACCCCAAACCCTAGAAACCCTAGCAGAGTGTTTTTGAGGAGAGAGCAAGACGAAGTCTGAAGTGAATAGCTCCAACGAAGGATAGGAACTTATATGGCTAGGTCAAGCCCGAGCTCCGAAAATGCAGCGCTCCACAAATGCAAAGGCAAGGTAAGCTCGACACCTCTCCACTGAGCTACCAGGCTCAATCCGGCGTGCCAAGATCATGGGAAGGACATTGGGCTAAGGCCCAATCCGATATAAACCTCCTCCTATAACATACCTTATACAAAAGACATACATAATATATGTTACACATATATGTTAGACCCCACTATCGAATTAATCCCGTTAGAGGATCAAGCTTACCAAGTTCAATTATACTCTAAGAGATTAATTCTGATGGTGCATCATATATGCATACTATACACTATACATCACTTATATAATCATGATACACATATACATGTCCATACACACATAAAACAATATTACATGCCAAAGAAAAGACTAGGAAAGTAAACACATATTGATGCGGATCAAGATGGCCTTTTGTGGGTCAAACAATGATCTTGATCCAGGCGAGCTCTCAAGACCGATTCGAGGGCCATTGATAGCAAAGAATGTATTCATCAAGAGGAAGAAGAAGGTGCCACCATGGAGTGAAGAAAAGAAATTTTATTTATTTAATTATTATTATTATTTATATTCTTTCCGTATTAGTTACTCCTATGTTAGTTGGAGCTATTTATGGAATGTCTTAATTTTAGTAATACTTAGTTAGGTGAATAAAAGGAAAAAAGAAAGTTTATCTCTTCCAGATATTTTCCTTGTCCACTAAGTAGGAATATTTATCTAGGATTATTATTAGGATTTAATATTTATTTATCTAAGCCAAAACTCTATCTTTTGCAAAGATAGAATTGGTATAGTTCCCTATTTAAACTCTTGTATTTGCATTGATTTAATTAGATTGGAATTAAAATTGAGGAACCCTTTTAAGGATTAAAAGGTTCCCTCGATTCCCAATCCAAAAGCCTTCGCAATCAATTTATGTTCTTGCTCATCCGATACCAAATCAAGATCTAAACACAATTATAAACCACACACAAAGGAGAAACCCATCATGAGAAACCGTTGCTGCATCAGAGAAGCTGTCGCTGAGTCTGCCCAGAACCGTCGCCACTATCCGGGCCGCCCCGCGGCTTCCTTGGCCGCCCCGCGGCCATCCCAGCGACCGTCGCTGCATACTTCCAGCTTCCGCCGCTGTTGCCCTTTTACTTAGATTTAATTACTCGTTCTTCTTTCCTCTTAGTATAGTTCAAAACCTTTTATTGTAACTACTTGTAAACATCAAGGATATCAAGAATATTGCAAGATCGGGCCATCAACAGTTTGGTGTTCTTGATCCTGAACCCACAGGCGAAGGATCGGGTATTCCAAACGTATGAAGTGGTATCAGAGCCGTAGGTTTCGCAAGTTCTTGTTTGTTTTTTCTTGATGTTATTTACGATTTGATTCAATGGTTGACATTATCTGGGGAGATTGGGATGATGATCCCGATCCATGGGCTGCACAACAACAACGTCGCCGAGAGTTGCAGAGACGAGCTTTGCAACAACAACAAGCTTTAGAGCGACAACGAGAGGCACAAAGGCGCCGCCTTTGGCTTCAATGGAAAGCGGAAATCGAAGAGGAGAGGTGTCGACAACAACGTCGCCGTCAAATTTGGCTTCTCCAACAACAAGAGGCCGAGGAGGCACGACGACGAGAGGAAGAGGCACGACGACGAGAGGAAGAGGCACAATTCCAGGCCGATCTTTCCGCCATATGGGCCGAATTCTGGAAGGGTTTGAAGGAGGACTTATTAGATTGCTATCGTCAAGCTCTTGCTTTAGCCCTCACCCCTGCTCCAGCGGCTATAGTTGCCTCAACCGACGATGAGGTAATTGAGCCTAAGGAGCATTCTGTTGATATCGTTGCCCAGAAAACAGCACAGCGCGTCAAAATTGTTTCGCAAATTCCCGTTGACTCCGACCTCAGAATTGAGTCAACCCAGTCTTGTTGCGGAGCTGACTCAACAAGCTTTCCAACGGTGGGTCACACGCTGCACGATTCCTCCCGGAAGGCATCCGAATCTGATCTACAAGCTGGCTGTAATTTTCAGCAAGATGATGTGGTTGCTTCTGACGACAACGATGAGGACGTTGGGGACACTTCTCTTGAGTTAGCTATTGTACCTCTTGAGAATGTTCCTAATGTTGAGAATTCCGAAGTTCATAGGGTTATTGAGTCTATTGATATTGTTCCTCTTGATTGCTCAATGTTCCCTATGACAGGTGTTGTTTTTGAGGTTCCTTTGCGTCAAATTCTGCTGGCGCCATCTCAAGTTGATTGTCAAGGAAGTTACTTTTTGGTGGTTGCTCCTTCCCCTTTGATCATCAACGACTTGATTCAAGGACGAATCGAAGCTAAGAAGGGGAGAATGATGCGGATCAAGATGGCCTTTTATGGGTCAAACAATGATCTTGATCCAGGCGAGCTCTCAAGACCGATTCGAGGGCCATTGATAGCAAAGAATGTCTTCATCAAGAGGAAGAAGAAGGCGCCACCATGGAGTGAAGAAAATATTTTTTATTTATTTAATTATTATTATTATTTATATTCTTTCCATATTTAGTTACTCATATGTTAGTTGGAGCTATTTATGGAATGTCTTAATTTTAGTAATACTTAGTTAGCTGTATAAAAGGGAAAAGGAAAGTTTATCTCTTCTAGATATTTTTCTTGTCCACTAAGTAGGAATATTTATCTAGGATTATTATTAGGATTTAATATTTATTTATCTAAGCCAAAACTCAAAAGATAGAATTGATATAGTTCCCTATTTACACTCTTGTATTTGCATTGATTTAATTAGATTGGAAAAGAAAATAATACTTTGTGAAGGCCAACTTACGTCAATGTAACAGGTAAAAGAAGGCAAAACTGATCAGTCCATGTATATTTTACAGATCCAACAGATGCAGTAATAGATCCAACGGATGCAACCATTAGTATTAGATAGAATAGAACTATTTTATTATAGAAGCAGAGTGGAACTAGGGAAAAAAACAATGTCTTAAACAAATGCATAGTTCTATTTTAGTAAATAGAATAGGACTAGGAAAAAAAGAATGTCAAATGGTAAAAGAAAAAAGAACCTAAGGCAAAAGATTGCCTAACTCAAACAAATCTCTTGGCTTTGTGTGAATAACATGAAACCAGCCCTTTTGTAACTCATCTTCAACAAAGAAAACTTGCTTAGCTTGAGATGATAAAATGAACGGGTCATCTTCCAACAATCTACCCGTATGTATTAGCTTAGAGAAGTTAACACAAGCGCCTCCATTTCCATATATCCTCAAACCCCTATTTATATCAACCCTTTCACAATGGAAGACCACGACTTTATATGCTCCATAGTAATCCAATTCATATATATCCTTGACCTTCCAATAATATGCTTGCCCATTTGCTTCCACCATAACTCCTGAATTTTGTGTCTTTCGAAATTGTTCTCGGTCAATGGTTTCAAATTTATACCCATTGATCCTAAAGGCTTTGAATCTTTTTGCATATTGATTCAAACCTCCAGCTAATGCCTTTCTCAATTTTCCTTCTTCAGTACTTGCATCTATATTGTGAACCTATTAAATTAGAAAGAAAATTGATGTCAAATACTGATAGTAAGCAATTCAGTTTTCAATGTTACTACAAACTAAGTAACCTGATTTCGAAGCCATTCTGAAAACTCCTTTACAATCCACTCATTCTGAATGCCTTCGTCAGCTATAAAGATTTGATCTTCTTGGTGCTTTTGGTGAATGAATTGACTTCATGTGTCGAAAAATAGTTAATATTGTATAAAAGTTATATTTCATTAAAAATAGTGTATAAATATTTAGTATCACTTACGATTTTAAATCATTTATCTCATCGGAATGTAATAAAACATAACGATGTGCTTGCTTCAAACTTCTTTCTCCAAGGCGAACCCTCTTTGTCATTCCAACTACTCGGCCACCAGAGTTAAATAGATATACATTCATATTGTCCACACTATCGTCATTCCTTTTAGACTTGTTGAAGATTGTATCAACACCTTGTAAGTATCTCGAACAAAAGATGGTTGTATCTTCCAAAATATATCCTTCTGCAATAGTGTTGTGAGCTGAATCTGCCATGTTTTACAGTAACTTTTATATCGATTTCTGTATACATTGCATTCATTTGGGTTTAGATAGTACAGAACTTATGTAGTTTATGTTTATTTGCAAAATTATGGAATCTACACCAGTTTCTGTTTAATTTGCAGAAATCGAGGCATTTTACAGCAATTTTACAGAAGGTCGGAAAAGCTCGGAAAACCGCTACAGAAGTCCAAGGTCAAAGCAGCGGAACAAGTCTGAGAGTCAAGGCTAATCGATCTCGAGTAGGCCTTACTCGACCTAGACGAGCTTGGCCGAGCAGCCTTGGTCGACAAGACCTGATCGGGAACCAGACCAAGCCGGGCTCCGAAGTCAACTCGATCTCGACAAGCCCTAGTCGAGATCGACGAAGCCCAGACACCACACCCGGAGTCGACGAGGAAAAGCTGCCCGAGAAGCCGAGCAACCCTACTCGATCTCGACGAACCCTTGTCGAGATCGACGAGACCTTGAGCCATGTCCGAGCTTGCCGAGGAGAGCCACTCGAGGAGGCCCAGTCGACGATCATCTCTACTCGAGGTCGACGAAGGCTAATCGAGGTCGACGACGCCCAGAGTCCAGATCTAGGCTTGTCGAGCATGCCAACCCGAGGAAGCTTCGTCGATGACCTAATCCTACTCGACATCGACCACCCCTTGTCGAGGTCGACGACCACCTGGAGTCCTGTCTGAGCCTGTCGAGGACCAGCAAGCCGAGACGACGAACCAATCCAGTCGACCAAGACCTTTACTCGAGATCGACAACAGTCTTGTCGAGGTCGACTAGGATTCCAGAAGGTGTTCGACGCGGATTGATCAATTCTACTCAACTTGGCTTTGCTTGGGCGCGAAGTTGCTTGGGCGCGGATTTATCCATGGAAGACTTTTAGATATAATTCCTATTTTAGATTTAATTCTTTTATGTCTTTTATTTATCTTTTAAAGCTTTTTAGATATAGATAGATATCTTCTTTCCTAGAATAGCTAGGGAATGAAGGCTATAAATAAGGCCCTAGGGGGCTCAGTTTTATACAATTCAATTTCAGAGGAAGACAAGTAGTTCGACAGAGAAGTTTAGGAGTTCTAAGGTTTTTAGGGTTTTGGCTTTCTGCGAAAGTTGATTGCCAGGATTGTAAAGGCTTTAAATATAGTTATTTCGATGAAGAGAAGAAGAGTTATTTCTTTTCATTCAATGTCTGTTATTGCGATGAGGCGTGAGTAGTCCACCCACTTCTGGGGCTAGGGTGAGCCCGACGGTGGCCATGTGAGGCGATGCGATAAAGGTCATATCTTTTTGTGCAATTCATCTTCTATCCCTATGAGCATGATTCTTTTGCGAGAGTTGAAGGTGATCCTTGTTTGTGTTATTGAAGCGAAAGTGATCTTAATGCAACTTGGATTAATTATGTGAAAAAGGGTTAGTAACAATTAGGGTTTATGCGAAAGCCTCTATATGCCTATTTGTTAATGACGAAAGTTATTTGATGGAAAGCATGATCTTTTATGCCTTTATGTGTTACTTTGCATGGTTATCGTTGTGGTGATGAAACCATGGCTTTGGAAGTCTTTTATTATATTGAAGTTTATTTCTGTCGAAATTCTGCGTTTGTCTTTAAATTCTACAATTTACAGTTTTCTGCATAGTTACTCGATACAGAGGAGATCTTGTCGATCTCGAGGAGGACCTTTGTCGAGATCGAGTACGCCTTTGCTTGGCTTTTCGTTTTTGCTTTGTCTTTGCTTCTTGCTTTGTTCTTTGCTTTTGTTTTAGTTGCCCTTGCCGGGTTTATTTGTTTCTTTCCTTTCTGTCTTTCTGCTGCTTCTGTGAGAATTTACAGCTACCTAAGAACTGCTGACGTGCTTCCTCGTGGATTCGATCCTGACTATTCTCTTACTACAACGGGAGGAAGTCTTGTATTATTTATTGAGACAGGGCAGTCAGTCTGAACTTTATTTCATATTTATTTCAATACTCGATTTACTCCTGCAACAACAAATTGGCGCCGTTGCCGGGGAAGCTATCATTCGCGCCTTAGGTAGTCAGTTCTCACTTTTTCTCTTGAGTGAATTCGCAGGTGTATGCGTCGTTCTGGTCAAACACCTGAGTTTGACAGCTTAGATGAACCGGAGCGCTACCTACACATCCACTCCAAACTCAAAAGGATCATGGCGGCTGCTGAAACACAGGAACAGCTGGTCGCTAGGCTTACCAGGGAATTAGCCGCAAAGGATGCTGCTATCGCCGATGAGAGAGCAGAAAGGGAACAAGCACAGGCTGAGCTTGCCCAGTATCCAACCACGGCAGAGGACTACATGCACCCAACTCTCGTCGTGCCTGAATCGGCGATTCTAATCCCTGAAAACTCTTTTGAAATTCGCACTCAGTTTCTTATAGAGCTTAAAAATAATGCCTTTTACGACAGATTTAATGGGTGTCCTCTTGAACATATTACTAATTTTCATGATATGTGTCGTACTCTTGCAGAAGGTACAACTCTGGAATATGTCAAGATGAAAGCTTTCCGTTGGTCGCTCGCTAGACCTGCACTGAAGTGGCTACAAGGGCTGAAACCAAAATCACTGACCACATGGGCCCAAGTAGAGCAAGAGTTTCTCAACAAATTCTTCCCACCTGCCAAGACAGCACTTCTCCGCCAGAAAATCACCGCCTTTAAACAGCAGAAAGGGGAATCGCTGGCAAAGGCATGGGAGCGCTACAAGGAACTTCTGCGATCTTGCCCTACTCATGGACAGCCACCCTACATCATTCAGGAGATCTTCTTCAACTCTCTTGATCAAGTCACTAAGGACAGAATCAACAATTATACTCGCTATGAGTATCTGACGATGCCGCCAAGTGAAGCATGGGGTGTGCTGGAAAAGCTCACTAACTACGACAACAAATATGGGTCTACTGCAAACTATGAGGAGAACTCCTACGCCAGGCCAGCACCATCTATGCCACTCTATGAGCCAGCAAAGGAGATAGACCCGGATGTCAGGGAGCAATTCTACAGAGACCAGAATCGCAAGATCCTCAAGCAAGTCAAATATCTGTTTGTCAATCAGCCTTGCATCGAATGCGGATCACAGAGGCACACCACTACTGAGTGCCCACACACAGAGCAAGTCAGGGTGGCAGAAACACATGAGGAGGCAGCATATGCTGGGGGTCCCAATCGCTATATGGGAGATCAAAGGCCCTATCAACCACAATGGAACCAATGCCCCCTAGGAATCCCCCACCCTACAGGGCTCCAGGACATCCAGAAAGAGATCAAAAGAAGGACGATCTGCAGGTGATCCTTGATGAGATACGCCGAAATCATGCACAGAACCTGCAGGCTACAAACACCATCAACAGTCAGCTCCAGCATGTCAACACAAAATTTATAGAGTTGGATATCTGGAAAAAGGGCATTGAAACTCAGATGGGACAGATCGCTGCACAGATCCCACGACCATCCGGACAGCTCCCGGGGCAGACAGAACCAAATCCTAAGGGGAAAACCGGACATGTCGCAGCTATCAAACTCAGGAGTGGGCATCAACTACACGAACCAGAGGTCGGAAAACAGCAACTCGAGACAGAGCAGACACCGGTCGATCTCGAGGAGCCCGTGGTCGATCTCGACAACCCCGTACTCGACCAAGACCATAAGCAGAGCTCGGACTCCGCTGCGCAGACCAGCAACCCGAGGTCGACAAGTTAACTCGAGGTCGACAAGCCTCTGATCGATCTCGACAAGCCTGTGGTCGAGGTCGAGGAGCATCTGGCCGACGTCGACAACACTGCAGCTTCTCCGACGGCTGATCGGGCTTCGAAACAGAAAAAGCCACTTCCTTTTCCTTCTAAATCTCTTAAAGATCCCACTGCAGGGAGATTCAATAGATTTGTTAATATGCTGCGAGAGATGAACTTTTCTATTCCTTTTACAGAAGCCCTGCAAGAGATGCCTGGATATGTCAAATTTCTGAAGGAAATCCTGAGCAAGAAGCGATCCATCTCAGAGATCGCAGGCGAATGCAAAGTACTCCACTTCCCTGAAAAGAGGCCTGACCCAGGTAAGTTTTCTGTTACTGTGAGTTTTGGACAATACAAATATGATTCTCTATGCGATTTAGGAGCAAGTGTGAGCATCATGCCTTTATCAATCTGGCGAAAGGTTAAGATAGGATGCATAGAACCTGTGGATGCTAAATTATACATGGCAAACAATATTGTGGTCATCCCTACAGGTATAGTTGAGAACGTCCCTGTCCAGGTCGGTAAATTCTTCGTTCCGGCTGATTTCCTTATTATTGATTGTGCTGAAGATCCTACTAGCCCTATTAATCTTGGTAGACTATTTTTAGCTACTGCAGATGCCAGGATTAGTGTTAAGAATCGATCGCTCACCTTCACCATAGGCGATGAGGTTTTGGATTTCTCTTTTGGCCATGCAAAAGAGGAGATTTCTTGGCTGGAGGTGAAAAGCATCAGCATCGACGGGACTAAGCAAACAGCGGAGGAGGGAGCGAAAACCGTACTCGAGGTCGACAAGCCTTACTCGACCTCGACAAGCGCCCTACTCGACTTCGACAAATCTTTGTCGATCTCGACCACCACTGCTGAGCCAGAGACTTGCCCGGAGTCTAAGTACGGGGTCCCTGTACTCGAGGTCGACCAGCTGTACTCGACATCGAGTAGACCCCAGCCCAAAAATTTCTGTTTTGGGTCCGAACAGGTAAGTTCAGGTATGGATTCTATTCCCCCTCAGTCCATAAATAAAATTTTTAATGATTTAAAGGGAGCTAAAACACCGTGGTGAGAAAATTTGCAGAAACTGAGGGCTACAAAGAAAAAGAAGAAAGAGAAGAGAGATGAGGCAAGCAACCACCTATCAGTTGAGCCTGCATACTACCATCAGGACCTAGATGATCCAGGAGAAGGGCCAAGCATGAGCGGGCCCCACAATAGTGGTCCTTGAGTGCAAACGGAGAAGTCGGCCTAGCGACTCTAAAATCTAGAGCGTGTATATAAATTTTATTGAATTCTTTTGAATTTTCTTAGTTTTTGTTTTTTTTTTGTTTTTTAAAAATAATTCATATGGATAGTCTTGTTTTTGTGGAATCTAATACTTTTTTGATCGGCAAGCATATAAGGATCGCGAAAAGTGGAGGAAGAAGTCCCTGAGAACCAGTCAGAATCGACGAAGGCCAAGTCGACGACGACGAGGAGGAGAAGCCAGGAGCTACTCGACCTCGAGTAGACGTACTCGACCTCGACAAGCACCAGACACTGCTTGACTTCAGAAACCACCAGACACAGACGAGCTTACTCGAGATCGAGTACACCGCACTCGAGATCGACGAGCAACTTCTACTCGACATGACCAGTTTAGCCTTCCTCGATGCATTATCCTGTGATTTTCTTGAAATAGATGTTGTTATCGACATGACCAACAAGGGAATATAGCATGACCAACAAGGGAACAAGCTCATCCTGTGCTTGCTCCCTTGTTGTTGCAGGAGTAAATCGAGTATTGAAATAGATATGAAATATAGTTCAGATTGACTTCCCTGTCTCAGCAAATAAATACAAGACTTCCTCCCGTTGTAGTAAGAGAATAATCAGGATCGAATCCACGAGGAAGCACGTCAGCAGTTCTTAGGTAGCTGTAAATTCTCACAGAAGCAGTAGAAAGGACAGAAACACAGAAAGGAAAGAAACAAATAAACCCGGCAAGGGCAAACAAAATAAAAGCAAAGAACAAAGCAAAGCAAGAAAAGACAAAGCGAAACAGCAAATAAAACGAGAAGCAAAGAGAAAACAGAAAGTAACTCGAGGACACAAAAGCTACTCGAAGTCGAGTAAGCTGTCCTCTAGATCGACAAGAAAAGTGTGAAAACAGAAAACAGAAACGAAAGCAAACAACTTGACAGACAAAGCTCTACTCGATCTCGACAAGAGGTACTCGAGATCGACCAGATATGCAAAGACAGAAACTGAAAATCGACAAGAAACAGAAGCAAATCAACTCGACTAAGACCAGTCTTACTCGAGATCGACAAGATGGTACTCGATCTCGACAAGCCTTCCTCTGTATCGACTAGAATGCAGAAACTTAAAATTGCATAATTAAAGACAAACGCAGAATTTCGACAGAAATAAACTCAATATATTAAAAGACTTCCAAAGCCAGGGTTTCATCACCACAACGATAACCATGCAAAGTAACACATAAAGGCATAAAAGATCATGCTTTCCATCAAATAACTTTCGTCATTAACAAATAGGCATATAGAGGCTTTCGCATAAACCCTAATTGTTACTAACCCTTTTTCACATAATTAACCCAAGTTGCATTAAGATCACTTTCGCTTCAATAACACAAACAAGGATCACCTTCAACTCTCGCAAAAGAATCATGCTCATAGGGATAGAAGATGAATCGCACAAAAAGATCTGACCTTTATCGCATCGCCTCACATGGCCACCGTCGGGCTCACCCCAGCCCCAGAAGTGGGTGGACTACTCACGCCTCATCGCAATAATAGACATTGATTGAAAAGAAATAACTTGCATAAAACTATATTCAAAAGCCTTTACAATCCCGGCAATCAACTTTCGCAGAAAGCCAAAACCCTAAAAACCTTAGAACTCCTAAACTTCTCTGTGGAACTAACTAATTGTCTCTTGAATGATGAATAAAACTGAGCCCCTAGGGCCTTATTTATAACCTTCATTCCCTATCTATTCTAGGAAAGAAGATATCTATCTCTATCTAAAATTATATCTAAAACTTGAATGATAAATAAATTGTTTTAAGGAAATAAATCTATTAGGAAAAGATAAAAGTAATTAAGGTAGGTCTTCATGATGTGATAGATCTTGTCTCCTTGATGATAGAACTTGATGGAATCGGATAGAATCTTCCGCCTTCGGCCCCAAGGAATCCCAAGTCTAGTCGGACAAGTCCTCGTCGAGAAGCTGCTAGACACGTCTCTAGTCGACCTCGAGTAAGGCTCGTCGACCTCGAGTAGAGCTAGTCGATGTCGAGTAGGGTTAGGTCATCGACAAAGCTTCTTCGGGTTGGCGTGCTCGACAAGCCTGGATCTGGACTCTGGGCGTCGTCGATCTCGAGTAGCCTTCGTCGACCTCGAGTAGAGATGATCGTCGACTAGGTCTCCACGAGTGGCTCTCCTCGGCAAGCTCGGATCTGGACTCAAGGTCTCGTCGATCTCGACAACGGGTCCTCGAGATCGAGTTGGGTGGTGTCCTTCCTTTCCGCTTCCGCGAGTTGCCTCATCCGCTGGCAGCGAGTTTTTCCACGACAGCGAGTGGTCTGCTGCAGCGAGTCGAGTCGCTGGCAGCGAGTCTCGCCTGGTCGTCCTCGGCTTCGTCGACCTCGACCAGTGCTTGTCGAGATCGAGTAGGGTCCGGAGCTCGGGTTGGTCTGGCTCTCGATCAGGCTTTGCTCGACCAAGGTTGCTTGGACAGGCTCGTCTAGGTCGAGTAGGCCAACTCGAGATCGAGTTGGCCTACTCGATCAGGCTTTGCTCGACCAAGGTTGCTCGGACAGGCTTGTTCCGCTGCTTTGACCTTGGACTTCTGTAGTGGTTTTCCGAGCTATTCCGACCTTCTGTAGAATTGCTGTAAAATGCCTCGATTTCTGCGAATTAAACAGAAACTGGTGTAGATTCCATAATTTGGCAAATAAACATAAACTACATAGATTCTGTACTATCTAAACCCAAATGAATGCAATGTATACATAAATCGATATAAAAGTTACTGTAAAACATGGCAGATTCAGCTCACAACAAACACCCCATACTTAAGATTGCTTGTCCTCAAGCAATACTTTTAATTGTCATTCAGGGGAAGAATTCAAAACTCTCAACATATCAGATTCATTCTTATATGTCCCTGCAATCAATTACCATCCTCGAAAAGGTACTTGTGTCACAGATTCATGCATGTGCAAATATGTAAAAGCAATATCTACTCACAAAAGGAGGGTTATGCAAAAACAATTTTTATGTGACAAAGCATTAATAATCAAGAGGACTTTAATTTAAGCTCAAATAAGGAGTAGATTGGTAAAAGGCTCAAAGGTGGGCAATTTCTGGCAATGTGGTGCTAATGATCCGGGGAAATGGAGTATTTCCAAACTTGATTTCCACATTCCTTCTCCGTAACATTTATCACCTTTCATAATGTTTTTCTCAATAATAATGCTTTTACCTCTCTAACCTCAGCACTGCCTTCTCGCGAGTCGCAAACATGGGTGTCATGAATGGCCCCGGATACTTAGTGCTTTGGACTCCTCACAATGTGTCCCATCTCTCCAAACTATTATCTTAGAGAGCAGGGTCAATCTACCTTTATCTCATGAGGCGATTGGATTTTCTTTCACTCATTAAATTTTCCATATATTTCAAACAATTTCCTTCCAAACTTCAATAATGATAATAACAACACAAACACCATATAACATCTCCATAATGTAACATCATTCTCAACATAATTCCCGGATAAGGTAAAGAATGGCAAATATTTAGATCATGTGGAGCAATATTTGAAATAAGGCATATTATGTCTTTTGTGTAATGCATAAGCATAGGTAAGGCTAGGAATTAACAATGAGCATTATATGGAAATATAAAGTCCTCCATCATCTTATCATGCAACATGTCAAAAGCAACTTCAAAATTTACCTCCTTTCATGGTTTTCAAGAAAATATGCACTTCATTGTGACTTTCCTTTACTAGGCAATTTCATTGTGACTTCCTCGATTTCATGCTAGGCTTACCAGGGAATTGGCCGCAAAGGATGTTGTTATCGCCGCTGAGAGAGCAGCAAGAGAACAAGCACAGGATGAGCTTGCCCAGTATCCAACCACGGCAGAGGACTACATGCACCCAACTCTCGTCGTGCCTGAATCGGCGATTCTAATCCCTGAAAACTCTTTTGAAATTCGCACTCAGTTTCTTATAGAGCTTAAAAATAATGCCTTTTACGGCAGATTTAATGAGTGTCCTCTTGAACATATTACTAATTTTCATGATATGTGCCGTACTCTTGCAGAAGGTACAACTTTGGAGTATGTCAAGATGAAATCTTTTCGCTGGTCTCTTGCTGGGCCTGCACTGAAATGGCTGGAAGGGATGAAAGCAAAATCACTCACAACCTGGGCCCAAGTAGAGCAAGAGTTTCTGAACAAATTCTTCCCACCTGGCAAAACAGCACATCTCCGCCAGAAAATCACCGCCTTTAAACAGCAGAAAGGGAAACCGCTGGCAAGGGCATGGGAACGCTACAAGGAACTGCTACGATCCTGCCCTACTCATGGACAGCCACCCTACATCATTCAGGACATCTTCTTCAACTCTCTTGATCAAGTCATTAAGGACAAAATCAACAATTATACTCGCTACGAGTATCTGACGATGCCGCCAAGTGACGCATGGGCTGTACTAGAGAAGCTCACTACCTACGACAACAAGTAATGGGTCTACTGTAACCTATGAAGAGAACCCATACGCCAGGCCAGCACCATCTATGCCTCTCTATGAGCCAGCAAAGGAAATTGATCCTGATGTTAGGGAGCAATACTACAGAGATCAGAATAAGAAGCTCATCAAGCAAGTCAAGTATCTCTCTGTCAACCAGCCTTGTATTGAATGCGGATCGCAAAGGCACACCACTCCTGAGTGCCCACACACAGAACAAGTCAGGATGGCAGAGCATCATGAGGATGTAGCTTACGCAGGGGGTCCCAATCGCTACATGGGGGACCAAAGGTTTCAGCAACCACAGTGGAACCAAGGTGTCCCTAGGAACCCCCCGCCCTACAGAGCTCCAGGACATCCAGAGAGGGAGCAGAAAAAGGATGATATACAGACAGTCCTAGAGGAAATACGGAGGAACCACTCAGAAACTAGGCAATCTTTCAACTCCGTCTATACTCATATGCAAGGTGTCAACTCTAGGCTTGGGGAAATTGATATATGGCGGAAATCAGTTGATACACAGATTGGTCAGCTAGCAGCTGGAATCCCTAGACAGTCAGGGACACTTCCAGGATCTTCAGAACCAAATCCTAAGGGAAAGACTGGACACATCGCTGCTATAAAACTCAGAAGCGGCCATCAACTGCAAGAGCCAGAAGTCGGAAAGCAGCAGAACGACGAGGAACAGCAAGTCGATCTCGACAAAGCCGTGGTCGATCTCGACAAGACCTTCGTCGACCTCGATGAGCCACTTCCAGAATCTTCGTCTGCACCACACAGCAACTCGACTGGGCCCAATCTGGTCGATGTCGACAAAGGCCTTGTCGATGTCGAGGAGCCCCTGGTCGACATAGAGCAGCCTGCAGCACCTCCGACGTCTGTTCCGGCTCCGACTCAAAAAAAGAAGTTGTCTTTCCCCACAAAATCTCTAAAGGACCCGGCAGAGAAAAAGTTTCAGCGCTTCATCAAGATGCTTCAGAAGCTCAACGTCACCATCCCCTTCATAGAAGCTCTCAATGAAATGCCATCTTATGTCAAGTTCTTGAAGGAGATTCTGAGCAAAAAGCGATCAATGGCTGAAATCACAGAGGAGTGCAGCCATCTGGACATATTGGAGAAGAGACCAGATCCAGGTAAGTTTGCTATAACTATTGGATTTGGGCCATACAAAATTAATGCCCTATGCGATCTTGGAGCTAGTGTGAGTATAATACCTTTAACAATTTGGTCCAAGATTAAGATAGGTGCCTTGGAGCCTGTGGATGCTAGACTTTACATGGCCAACAACACGGTGGTCATCCCCATAGGCATGGTGGAAAATGTCCCAGTACAAGTAGGTAAATTCTTCGTCCCTGCTGATTTCTTAATAGTTGATATGCAAGAAGATCCTGCTTGTCCAATTATCTTAGGAAGACCATTCTTGGCGACGGTGGATGCCTACATAAGCGTAAGGAAAGGAGTGCTCACCTTCAACATCAGCGATGAGGTAATTGAGTATTCCTTTAATAAAACTGAAAGGCATACAGGTCAAATGGAAGAGGTCAAATCTATCTCAGCTGGCTATATCACCTGCGGGGAACCCAAGGTCAGAAATATGACCCCTGAGGAAATAGAAAAGAGGGACATGGAGGCCCAGGTGGAGGAGATCATGACAATCCTCAAGGAGAACACAGAGAATCCAATCGACACAAACCAAGGTAAATCGTTGTGGATTCATTATTTTTCGGATGCCTTGACAGGGACTAAGTATGGGGTCAAGATCGACCAGGGCTCCTCGACACCGAGTAGAACCCTAGTCGATCTCGACCAGACCAAGGCGACTCCACCAGCACCGGCATCGTCGAGCAGCAAACCAGTCGGCAAGCCACCCTACTCGATCTCGAGTACGCTAGTCGAGATCGACCACCAAACGAGGAGCCCAGATCCACCCTCCTCGACGACGGCGACTCCAGGACCAGAACCCTACTCGACCTCGAGTAGGCTTGTTGCTGTCGACCACAACCAGTGCCCTAGCTCGACTCCATCTTCCTCGACACAGAAGTCGCCTGACGAACCAGCCTCGTCGATCTCGACTAAGCTTGTCGAGATCGACCACCACCCGTCGCCACCAGATCTGCCTTCGTTGATGAGCAAACCACCAGGAGGAGAAGGCTACTTGATCTCGAGTAGCCTTGTCGAGATCGACAAGACCACATCTTCCTCGACGGCACCTTCCTCGACGCTGCAGACACTAGGAGCAGAACCCTTGTCGAGGTCGACTAGCCTTGTCGATGTCGACCAGACCTGTCCTTCGTCGACTTCTGAATCTTTGAGCAGACCACCACCAGAGCCAGCAGTCTTGTCGAGATCGACTAGCCCTAGTCGAGATCGACTAGCCCTAGTCGAGATCGACCAAACACAGTTGTTCCCGATTCCGTCTCCGCGAAGGTAAGCCAAGGTATGGATCTTTCTTCTCCTATTTCCATTAAAGATTTATCTATACATGGGAGAGGCCTGCCTTGGTATGTGCGATTGTGCAGGATTTCCAATGATGAGCCTAAGGAATATGAAGTTGGAGACAAACTCTATGTCTCTAAATCAAAGGATCATTGGTTTCCTAACAAATTCAACAAGAAGCGGATGGGACCGTTCGTGGTGAACAAAATCCATTCTGGAGGATTGGAGCTGATGGACAAGAATGGAGTCTTATTTGAGGCCCAAGCTACATGGGCCCTGCAGATGCCACCTTGAGCATTAATGGAAAGTCGGCCTAGCGACTATAAAATCTAGAGCATGTACATAGACTTTTTAGGACATTTGAGACTTTGTTTTTTGTTTTTGGTTTTTGAACACTTTTAGTTTTTCTATTGTGGGTATATGTCTTCTACACTTTTCAGGTCCATGGATAGAAGCACGCTATATTCAGACTCGGCTAGGAGATGCTCCATTCGAAATTTTGAGGCCCTGCACATCTGTCTTGTGAGTTTCTTTCTTTACCCTTACCTTGTTTTTATACAGTGAGGACACTGTAATGTTTAAGTATGGGGTGGGGGAAGGGCTTACTTTGTGCATATTTGATCATATTTGACATGACTTGTGCATTATTTCTTTGAATTGCTACATGGCTATTTTGGAATTCATTATTGATTTATGTGCTTATATGCATGTTTTCCAAAATTTGAGAAAAATGACCCCCATTGAAATTTTTGAAATAATGTCATGGAAGCTTATATTGGACTCGACGATGCAAAATTAGATTCATTAGAGATATAGCATGAAAATTGCCTAGTTAAAGGAAGTCACAATGAAGTGCATATTTTGATGAAAACCATGAAAGGAGGTAAATTTTGAAGTTGCTTTTGACATGTTGCATGATAAGATGATGGAGGACTTTATATTTCCATATAATGCTCAAATTGTTAATTCCTAGCCTTACCTATGCTTATGCATTACACAAAAGCCATATTATGCCTTATTTCAATTATTGTTCCACATGATCTAAATATTGCCCATTCTTTACCTTATCCGGGGATTATGTTGAGAATGTTGTTACATTATGGAGATTGTCATATGGTGTTTATGTTGTTATATCATTATTTGAAGTTTGGAAGGAAATTGTTTGAAATATATGGAAAATTTAATGAGTGAAAGAAAATCCAATCACCTCAGGAGATAAAGGTAGATTGACCCTGCTCTCTGAGATAATAGTTTGGAGAGATGCGACACATTGTGAGGAGTCCAAAGCACTCAGTATCCGGGGCCATTCATGACACCCGTGTTTGCGACTCGCGAGAAGGCAGTGCTGAGGTTAGAGAGGTAAAAGCATTATTATTGAGAAAAGCATTATGAAAGGTGATGAATCAAATGGAAGAAGGAATGTGGAAATTCAATTTGGAAAGTACTCCATTTCCCCGGATCGAAAGCACCACATTGCCAAATATCACCCACCTTTAGCCTTTTACCAATCTACTTCTTCATGAGCTTAAATTAAAAGTCTTCTTGATTATCAATGCTTTGTCATATGAATTATGTTTTTGCATAACCCTCCTTTTATGAGTAGATGTTGCTTTTACATATTTGCACGTGCATGAATCTGTGACACTAGTACCTTTTCGAGGATGGTAATTGATTGCAGGGTTATATAAGAATGAATCTAAGATGTTGAGAGTTTGAATTCTTCCCCTGAATGACAAATAAAAGTATTGCTTGAGGACAAGCAAGCTTAAGTATGGGGTGTTTGTTGTGAGCTGAATCTGCCATGTTTTACAGTAACTTTTATATCGATTTCTGTATACATTGCATTCATTTGGGTTTAGATAGTACAGAACTTATGTAGTTTATGTTTATTTGCAGAAATGGAGGCATTTTACAGCAATTTTAAAGAAGGTCGGAAAAGCTCGGAAAACCGCTACAGAAGTCCAAGGTCAAAGCAGCGGAACAAGTCTGAGAGTCAAGGCTACTCGATCTCGAGTAGGCCTTACTCGACCTAGACGAGCTTGGCCGAGCAGCCTTGGTCGACAAGACCTGATCGGGAACCAGACCAAGCCGGGCTCCGAAGTCAACTTGATCTCGACAAGCCCTAGTCGAGATCGACGAAGCCCAGACACCACACCCGGAGTCGATGAGGAAAAGCTGCCCGAGAAGCCGAGCAACCCTACTAGATCTCGACGAACCCTTGTCGAGATCGACGAGACCTTGAGCCATGTCCGAGCTTGCCGAGGAGAGCCACTCGAGGAGGCCCAGTCAACGATCATCTCTACTCGAGGTCGACGAAGGCTACTCGAGGTCGACGACGCCCAGAGTCCAGATCTAGGCTTGTCGAGCACGCCAACCCGAGGAAGCTTCGTCGATGACCTAATCCTACTCGACATCGACCACCCCTTGTCGAGGTCGACGAGCACCTGGAGTCCTGTCTGAGCCTGTCGAGGACCAGCAAGCCGAGACGACGAACCAATCCAGTCGACCAAGACCTCTACTCGAGATCGACAACAGTCTTGTCGAGGTCGACTAGGATTCCAGAAGGTGTTCGACGCGGATTGATCAATTCTACTCAACTTGGCTTTGCTTGGGCGCGAAGTTGCTGAAATCTATCCGATATATCAAGATCCATCATGAAGAGAAGAAGATTTATCCATGGAAGACTTTTAGATATAATTCCTATTTTAGATTTAATTCTTTTATGTCTTTTATTTATCTTTTAAAGCTTTTTAGATATAGATAGATATCTTCTTTCCTAGAATAGCTAGGGAATGAAGGCTATAAATAAGGCCCTAGGGGGCTCAGTTTTATACAATTCAATTTCAGAGGAAGACAAGTAGTTCGACAGAGAAGTTTAGGAGTTCTAAGGTTTTTAGGGTTTTGGCTTTCTGCGAAAGTTGATTGCCAGGATTGTAAAGGCTTTAAATATAGTTTTATGCAAGTTATTTCTTTTCATTCAATGTCTGTTATTGCGATGAGGTGTGAGTAGTCCACCCACTTCTGGGGCTGGGGTGAGCCCGACGGTGGCCATGTGAGGCGATGCGATAAAGGTCAGATCTTTTTGTGCAATTCATCTTCTATCCCTATGAGCATGATTCTTTTGCGAGAGTTGAAGGTGATCCTTGTTTGTATTATTGAAGCGAAAGTGATCTTAATGCAACTTGGATTAATTATGTGAAAAAGGGTTAGTAACAATTAGGGTTTATGCGAAAGCCTCTATATGCCTATTTGTTAATGACGAAAGTTATTTGATGGAAAGCATGATCTTTTATGCCTTTATGTGTTACTTTGCATGGTTATCGTTGTGGTGATGAAACCCTGGCTTTGGAAGTCTTTTATTATATTGAAGTTTATTTCTGTCGAAATTCTGCGTTTGTCTTTAAATTCTGCAAATTTACAGTTTTCTGCATAGTTACTCGATACAGCGGAGATCTTGTCGATCTCGAGGAGGACCTTTGTCGAGATCGAGTACGCCTTTGCTTTGCTTTTCGTTTTTGCTTTGTCTTTGCTTTATTTCTTGCTTTGTTCTTTGCTTTTGTTTTAGTTGCCCTTGCCGGGTTTATTTGTTTCTTTCCTTTCTGTCTTTCTGCTGCTTCTGTGAGAATTTACAGCTACCTAAGAACTGCTAACGTGCTTCCTCGTGGATTCTATCCTGACTATTCTCTTACTACAATGGGAGGAAGTCTTGTATTATTTCCTGAGACATGGAAGTCAGTCTGAACTTTATTTCATATTTATTTCAATACTCGATTTACTCCTGCAACAACAAATAGATCCTTCCGGTTGAGCTTTGTTGGTTACGTATGACTTCAAATGGGCCAAATACCTTTTCAGAAATATGTACATTAATGACTAATTGTTAATATGATCCATGAATATTTACAGAATGCTAAGGATAAGACTAGAAATGAACCTTTCAATAGGATACGTCCATCTATATAGTGAACAGGTCCCCCAAGCTTAGCCTCATTCACTAAGTGAATAAGTAGGTGAACCATGATTGTGAAAAACGTTGGAAGGAACTCTTTTTCCAATTCACAAAGAACTAAAGATATCCTCCCTTGAGCAGCATCTAGTTCATTTGAATCAAGAGTTGTAGAGCATATATATTTGAAAAATGAAGACAGATCTGAAAGTACATCGATCACTTTGGTAGCGTTGGACGCTCGTAAAGCTACAAGAAGGATGTCTTGCATCAATACATGATTATCATGACTTTTCAAACCTATCAGTTTCCGCTGTCTTATGTTCACACAACGAGAAAGATTAGATCCATACCCATCAGGAACTTTAAGCTTTTGCAGAACTTTTAAGAAGCGTTTCTTTTCCTCTAATGACATGGTGTATGATGCAGGAGGCATGATTGGCTCATGATTAGGACGAGGCTGAAGCCAAAGATGGGGTTTCACGCCTAACTCTTCAATAGCTTTCCTAGCATTAATGTCATCCCTACTTTTGTCCATATCAAGAAGAGTTCCTAACAAAATGTCGCACACATTTTTCTGTATGTGCATAACATCTAAATTATGTCTTAATAGGTTGTGCTTCCAATAGGGCAAGTAAAAAAATATGCTCTTTTTGTTCCAAAGAACACTTTTATCCTCAACATCTTCTTCATTTGACGGGCCAACATCGCGCCTTGATCTCTTTTTCTTTTTCTTTGAGTTGTTCTTTGAATTTCCATATACATAATTGGTACCTTCCTGTTGCCTTAAAATGCTTGTTCCAGATGTAGGAATAGGTGCATGACCAGATTCAATAGTCCCGTCAAATAAACTAGCTTCAGCTCGATAAGGGTGATTAGCTGGTAACCATTTCCGATGTCCTGTATAACAAATTTTACCCCCAAATCTATATGAATGAGTTGCATTTGTACATAAAGGACAAGCAGTACCCTTGGTACTCCAACCAGATAACATAGCATAGGCAGAAAAGTCGTTAATAGTGCACATTAACGCAGCTCGCATCATAAACCATTCTTTAGCATACGCATCAAACACTTTGACGCCTTCCCACAACACTTTCAACTCATGTAGGAGGGGTTGCAAGTACACATCAATGTCATTGTCGGGACTTGATTTTCCAGGAATAATCATTGAAAGGATCAAAGATGAAGGTTTCATAACCAACCACGGTGGAAAGTTATAGGGAATTAATACCACTGGCCATGTACTGTAATTAGTGTTCATGAGACGATATGGATAAAACCCATCACTAGCAAGAGCAAGCCTTATATTACGAGGCTCGGATGAAAACTCGGGATACATTTCATCAAAAAATTTCCATGCCAAACCATCCGCTATTTTTTCATATCCAAGTCCCAAATCAGTTATTACTTTCTTCCCCTCATAATAAGATAGTGGAAACTCCTTGATTTGTGGAAATGCATCTCCTAAAAGCATGAGCAACATATTGAAAGACTCGATACTCCAATGATGCATAGATTTGAGATGGAATAACTTCAAAAGAAATGACAACTTTGAAAAAGAGGTGCAGCCTTCATAAAGTTCTTGTGTAGCGGCGTTCAACAACTTCTCATATTTGGCATCTCCCTCATCAAAATTCAAGGTTGGTGATTGATTGGGCTCTTCAAAAGAAATAGTTTCAGGGAGGCTAGGTTCGGTAGGCATATCACATAATTCTTCCCAATTGTTACCTTGTTCTGTTGGGAAGGTATTTTGGCGAGAAGAGGAATGAGGAGTGTTATGGCCAAAAGCTGCATTTAATAACCCCGCCATATCATCTTCTCCTGCCAGCACAGATTGCTCATTGACCGCTGATTGGTTGTTGCTTGTTAAATCATCTCCTAAAATGCGTTGAACAATATCCCCTTTCCCATGATGAATCCAATTCTTATAAGAATTGTAAAACCCTTTGAACAAAAGATGTTGCTCTACTTCATCTACGAGCAACCACTTATTCACCTTACATTTTTTGCAAGGACATCGAGTTCTACCTTCTACAAGGTTTTCCTTAGCCAACTTTATGAAGTTGATAACCCCATCTATATAATCGTCATGATCATTTGGTAGTTCAATCCAACTTGTATCCATGCCTAAATATGAACATATGCTATTATATTATGATGAAGACTCTAACAGCCATGAAATACATGCACAACATAGTGATGCAATGTTCAACTTGCCGGTGGGTCTGTTTTTTAAAAATATTAGAAGACTAATATATACTATAAGAGTAGGTGTATTTTTTTTTTAATCTTAGCAGACTACATGCTTTGGGGGTTATAGAAGAATCTATAGGTCTAATATTTTTTATATTATAATATTACAAAAATAAATAGTAAACCTATATGTAAGGGAAGATCATAATCAAATAAATGAAAAACAGACAAGAAAAAAAATACAACTTCAAACTAGGAACCAAACAAAGACAGTGAAAGGAATGTAATATTTAGTCACACATGCAGTTCCAAAAAATTCACACTTAATCATCAAGAAATCTTTTAAAATTAAGATCATGAATAATACAAACGGTTCCACACCAGAATCAACAAAAGGGTTGTAGTTAATCTTCAAATTCAACACAAATATCCAAATTTAGACTTTAAATAGAGAGCTTATACTTACCTGGACAGATCCCAGAACAGATGCAAGTAAAGAAGACTGATTGAACCCCAGTAAAAACAAAAACTCAGACCTAATCAACCACACACCTGAACGGCTAAACCATATTAAAAAAAACATCAGTAAAGCACAAACAAGAAAGAGGGCAAAATAAAATCAAATTAACGAGGAGATTCATAGACCCACAAAATAATCAACTTCACTTAGGAGGGGGTTTAAACAGTACATCAAAGAAGAATTCCAATTTCTCATTTCAAAATCTCACCAAACTAAATTTGCAAATAACTGATTGGAGTTTTGTAGAGAGTAAGTCCCTTAATTATAAAATTGAGAGTCTAGGTGTCTAAGGGAACCAAAGTACGATCACGAGAATACCTAATAGCAACCCTTGAACAGAAATTGAGACGATCCGAGCACTTTCGAATCCTTGCCGACTTCAAGAACCACCGCCAAGCCGTCGTGGAATGCTTGCCGACTTCAAGAACAACAGTCAAGCCGCCGTTGAATGCTTGCCGACTTCAAGAACCACCGCCAAGCCCTTCCGAAAGCCAATTGAGAGACTGAAATCGCAACTCACAAATTACCACTTTAGTTTTGACGATTGTGGAATTAAGTGTGCAAATTGCTTTGAAATTTAATCCAAACGAGAGGGTTTTACCAGTGCTTGCCTTGAATTGTGGTAGTGGCCTGAGATTGCAATCGAGTTAATTTAGCATTTCTTTTTTTTTTTATACGGAGTATCTAATATTTTTGGGATTAATTTACCATGGGACCCACCTTACACCCATTTTCACATCTCACCCGCCAAAGAACGGGCCTCATTAGTATTTACCGACGAATTTTATGGGCTTTTCCATCATTTTAAGCGTTAAAATATATCAACGCTAGATAACGTTAAATTTGACATCGCAAACGGTTACGCGCCTCCTTTCTTATCAACAACAATTTTTAGATAATAGTTTGATTTCAAATGTATGAAATCACTTCGTTTTTCATTTATAATCCGTTGTTTTTGAATTTGATACGTAATACCATTTGCTCGATATAAGACAATTTTTTCTTTGGCAAATGAAAGAATCGGTACTTTGATTAACTTATAAACATACAATATACGTACATTTAACAACATAGCTGATGTGGATCAAGATGACCTTTTTGGGGTCAAACAATGATCTTGATCCAGGCGAGCTCTCAAGACCGATTCGAGGGCTATTGATGACGAAGAGTGTCATCCTCAAAAGGAGGAAGAAGGCCCCACCATGGAACAAGCTCCAAAGGAGCAAGGTGAGCTAATGTTCAAATTTGGGTTCGTTCTTAATGGGTTGACAGCATTTCGACGTCTCAGTAAAACGGGTCGTTCGGAGTCCATATTTATCGGATGAGGTCGTGCCATACCTTGTTGGAACGAGGACGAAAAGATCTACAACTTTGCTGTTGAAGGTTTCTCAAAAATCGACGTCGAGAATGGCCGAAATTCATCATCTTTGCAGCTGTCACTGTATGGACGAATTTTCACATATTTATTTAGTTAATTTCGAATTTAATTAATTAGATATATTTATTTTATGCAATTAGGAAATAATAAGGTGGAAGGAAAATATCTCATCTAGGTAATTCCTTTTCCACCAAGTTATTAAATTTCTATCTCATTAGGATTTATTTATCTTATGTTATTTTATTTATCTTTAGATAGAATTAATCTATCCAAACTCCTTTCCTTTGCAAGGAAGAATTGGTTAGATCTCTTAGAAGCTTTACTATAAATTCATGTTACGCACTTTGAATTATTCAGATTGAATTAGAATTGAAGAAACCCTTTATGGATTAAGGGTTCTTCGATTATCAATCCCAAAGCTATTGTGTTCTATGTCCTTATTATTTTCAGCAATCACAAACCACACACCAACCCCCTTGATTCCATCGGCAAACCCTAATCCCAAACACAAAACCAAACACAAGAAAGAAGAGAAAAGCTGAAAAAAACTGTCGCTGGAACCCAGAATCCGTCGCTGCAGATCCCAGGAGCCGTCGCTGGCAGCGGCCGCCGCAGGCTTGCTGCGCCCGCCGCATCCGTCGCTGCTGCACCAGTTCTATCGCTGCTTCTTTTGTTGTTTCTTTTACTTGGTTTTTATTTGTCCGTTTTCCTTTCTTTCACAATAGTTTCAAGTCTTTAATTGTAATTGTTTGTAAACATCGAGAATAGCAAGAATATTGCAAGATCGGGCCATCAACAGTTTGGGTTCTTGATTCCGAGCCCACAGGCGAAGGATCGGGTATCCCAAACGTATCAAGTGGTATCAGAGCCATAGGTTTCGCAAGTTCTTGTTTTTTTTTCTTGATGTTATTTACGATTTGATTCAATGGTTGACGTTATCTGGGGAGGCGACTGGGATGATGATCCCGATCCATTGGATGGATTTTTTGCTTTGGAACGTGCTAAACAACAACGAAGCCAAAAAGAGTTACATCGGAGAGCTTGGTTACAACAACAAACTCTAGAGCGTCAACGCGAAGTCAAAAGACGCCAACTTTGGCTTCAACGTCAAGAGGAAGAACAACGTCAATTGGAGATAGAAGATAAGAGGTGTCGACAACGCTATCAGATTCGGCTTCTCCAACAAAGAGAGGCTGAGGAGGCACGACGACAAGAGGAGGAGAAACGTCGCCGAGAGGAGGACTTGGAGGAATTGGCGAAGGCCATCTCGGATAGAATTTATCAAGAGGAGGAGGAACGTCGCCGAGAGGAGGACTTGGAGGAATTGGCGAAGGCCATTTCAGATAGAATTTATCAAGATCTTGCTTCAGCCCTCACCCCTACTCCAGCGGCTATAGTTGCCTCAACCGACGACGAGGTAATTGAGCCTAAGGAGCATTCTGTTGATTTCGTTGCCCAGAAAACAGCACAGCGCGTCGAACTTGTTTCGCAAATTTCCGTTGACTCCGACCTCAGAATTGAGTCAACTCAGTCTTGTTGCGAAGCTGACTCGACGAGCTTTCCAACGGTGGGTCACACGATGCAAGACTTTCCCGGGAAGACCTCCGAAATTGCTCTGCAAGTGGACTGCATTGCTGCGCCAGATGATGTGGTTGCTTTTGACGACAACGATGAGGACGTTGGGAACACTACTCTTGAGTTAGCTATTGTACCTCTTGAGAATGTTCCTAATGTTGAGAATTCTGAAGTTCATAGAGTTATTGAGCCTATTGATATTGTTCCTCTTGATTTCTCAATGCTCCCTATGACAGGTGTTGTTTTTGAGGTTCCTTTGCCTCAAATTCTGCTGGCGCCATCTCAAGTTGATTGTCAAGGAAGTTACTTTTTGGTGGTTTCTCCTTCCCCTTTGATCATCAACGACTCAATTCGAGGACGAATCGAAGCTAAGAAGGGGAGAATGATGTGGATCAAGATGGCCTTTTTTGGGTCAAACAATGATCTTGATCCAGGCGAGCTCTCAAGACCGATTCGAGGGCTATTGATGACGAAGAGTGTCATCCTCAAAAGGAGGAAGAAGGCTCCACCATGGAACAAGCTCCAAAGGAGCAAGGTGAGCTAATGTTCAAATTTGGGTTCGTTCTTAATGGGTTGACAGCATTTCGACGTCTCAGTAAAACAGGTCGTTCAGAGTCCATATTTATCGGATGAGGTCGTGTCATACCTTGTTGGAACGAGGACGAAAAGATCTACAACTTTGCTGTTGAAGGTTTCTCCAAAATCGACGTCGAGAATGGCCGAAATTCATCATCTTTGCAGCTGTCACTGTTTGGACGAATTTTCACATATTTATTTAGTTAATTTCGAATTTAATTAATTAGATATATTTATTTTATGCAATTAGGAAATAATAAGGTGGAAGGAAAATATCTCATCTAGGTAATTCCTTTTCCACCAAGTTATTAAATTTCTATCTCATTAGGATTTATTTATCTTATGTTATTTTATTTATCTTTAGATAGAATTAATCTATCCAAACCCCTTTCCTTTGCAAGGAAGAATTGGTTAGATCTCTTAGAAGCTTTACTATAAATTCATTATTCAGATTGAATTAGAATTGAAGAAACCCTTTATGGATTAAGGGTTCTTCGATTATCAATCCCAAAGCTATTGTGTTCTATGTCCTTATTATTTTCAGCAATCACAAACCACACACCAACCCCCTTGATTCCATCGGCAAACCCTAATCCCAAACACAAAACCAAACACAAGAAAGAAGAGAAAAGCTGAAAAAAACTGTCGCTGGAACCCAGAATCCGTCGCTACAGATCCCAGGAGCCGTCGCTGGCAGCGGCCGCCGCAGGCTTGCTGCGCCCGCCGCATCCGTCGCTGCTGCACCAGTTCTATCGCTGCTTCTTTTGTTGTTTCTTTTACTTGGTTTTTATTTGTCCGTTTTCCTTTCTTTCACAATAGTTTCAAGTCTTTAATTGTAATTGTTTGTAAACATCGAGAATAGCAAGAATATTGCAAGATCGGGCCATCAACAGTTTGGGTTCTTGATTCCGAGCCCACAGGCGAAGGATCGGGTATCCCAAACGTATCAATTAAAGAAGATGATGGAGAAATGGGTGGAATAGGTGCCAGGAGAATTCGAGGTATAGGAACCCCAAAAACAACACCTTCATGCGCGATCATTGAACGGACTTGATCTTCAATAAGAATAGGATCAATGAACACACAAATCTCAGTAACTGGAACTTCATGAACATGCCCAAGAGGTACAATCGCTAACTCTTGAGATACGTCATCAAGTACCTCATCCTCGTCAACGGAATCAACATGCTCTACCTCCTGCACAACACTATAGTCGACTTTAAGTACAGATTCGGAGGTCTTCCCGGAGGATTCTGACAGCGCGTGACCCACCGTTGGAAAGCTCGTCGAGTCAGCTTCGCAACAAGACTGAGTTGACTCAATTCCAAGGTCGGAGTCAACGGGAATCTGCGAAACAAGTTCAGTGCGCTGTGCTGAATCCGTGGCAACGATTTCAACAAAAGGCTCCTTCACGCCCTTCTTGAGCATGGCCATCCATTCCTCCTTCACGGCCTCTTTGCATATAGCCATTAATCTGGCATCTTGGTTGGCTCTACGTTGTGCCTCTTCCTCTTCGAACTCCGCCTGTAATCTGGCATAATAGACATCTAGTTTGGCTTGAAGTTGTTGTCGTTTCTCCTCCTCAATTGCGGCTTGACGTTGACGCTCAAGGAGTTGTTGTTGTTGTCGATGGGTCTCTTCTTGCCTTTGAAGCCAAAGGTGATACCTTTGAGCCTCTTGTTGTCGTTGACACTCTAAAGCTTGTTGTTGCAAAGCTCGTCTCTGCAACTCTCGTCGGTGTCGTTGTTGTACAGCCCATGGATCGGGATCATCATCCCAGTCGCCTCCCCAGATTTCGCAAATCATATCAAATCAAAACATCAGTAACATCAACGAAACAAAGAGCGTAGCATAACCCGTCTCTGAATACCAATTGATGTATACTAAAAGAACGATCTTGGGTCAAACAACTCGATGACGAGTCGAGTTGTTTGACCCAAGATCTGGGATTGATAATCTCTGAATTCTGCAGCTCTGATACCACTTGATACGTTTGGGATACCCGATCCTTCGCCTGTGGGCTCGGAATCAAGAACCCAAACCACACACCAACCCCCTTGATTCCATCGGCAAACCCTAATCCCAAACACAAAACCAAACACAAGAAAGAAAGGAAAACGGACAAATAAAAACTAAGTAAAAGAAACAACAAAAGAAGCAGCGACAGAACTGGTGCAGCAGCGACGGATGCGGCGGGCGCAGCAAGCCTGCGGCGGCCGCTGCCAGCGACGGCTCCTGGGATCTGCAGTGACGGATTCTAGGTTCCAGCGACATTTTTTTTCAGCTTTTCTCTTCTTTCTTGTGTTTGGTTTTGTGTTTGGGATTAGGGTTTGCCGATGGAATCAAGGGGGTTGGTGTGTGGTTTGTGATTGCTGAAAATAATAAGGACATAGAACAGAATAGCTTTGGGATTGATAATCGAAGAACCCTTAATCCATAAAGGGTTTCTTCAATTCTAATTCAATCTGAATAATTCAAAGTGCGTAACATGAATTTATAGTAAAGCTTCTAAGAGATCTAACCAATCCTTCCTTGCAAAGGAAAGGGGTTTGGATAGATTAATTCTATCTAAAGATAAATAAAATAACATAAGATAAATAAATCCTAATGAGATAGAAATTTAATAACTTGGTGGAAAAGGAGTTACCTAGATGAGATATTTTCCTTCCACCTTATTATTTCCTAATTGCATAAAATAAATATATCTAATTAATTAAATTCGAAATTAACTAAATAAATATGTGAAAATTCGTCCATACAGTGACATCTGCAAAGATGATGAATTTCGGCCATTCTCGACGTCGATTTTGGAGAAACCTTCAACAGCAAAGTTGTAGATCTTTTCGTCCTCGTTCCAACAAGGTATGACACGACCTCATCCGATAAATATGGACTCCGAACGACCCGTTTTACTGAGACGTCGAAATGCTGTCAACCCATTAAGAACGAACCCAAATTTGAACATTAGCTCACTTTGCCCCTTTGGAGCTTGTTCCATGGTGGAGCCTTCTTCCTCCTTTTGATGATGACACTCTTCGTCATCAATAGCCCTCGAATCGGTCTTGAGAGCTCGCCTGGATCAAGATCATTGTTTGACCCAATAAAGGCCATCTCGATCCACATCAATAGCTACAAAGGCCAATGAAAAAGTTAAAAGTCGTCATAAGTCTTGCCATTATCAAGAATGTCATTCTCTCATAAGAGGCTTCTTTCCTCGTTCCAGACTCTCACATAAAATTCCTGCCCAAAGTACGCCTTGTCCACATTGCTGACCTCAAATTCCATATTCCTTTGTTATCTTCATAAATGAATATCGCGGTCTAAGATTTCGGATACACCTGCAGAAAAGGGTTTCTAGGACTGATTGGACTAGTAACTATATTAGGTCGGGACAAGGGCATTCATAAGAAACTTAATAGGATGAGAAGAAGTTACAAGGATCGTTTCAACCAAATAAAGTGGAAAATTGTAGGTAGAATTGCTTTTCCAAATTGTTTAAACCAAATTCATTTACTCTTGTTTTCATCAATCCGCTTTGATTAAAGGCGGATCTTTTACACACTCAAAACCCCCTCTTTGGTTACTTGATTGGCACTTAAATCACACTTGAATATCGAATTTCTCTGTGGGATCGACCTCTTCCTTATTGCCATACTAGCCGTAAGTTTGAGTTTACTTTGATGGATCAACGACGGGTTTTCCTTCCGTCAGTAGGGTATTCACCAATTTCAGCATATTGTAGGATTCTATTAATACATGCCCAAGACACTTGAAGAGGTGTCACCTTCTACCAACTTTAATAGATCAGATCAATCTAAAAAAAACGGGCAGGTTTCATTTACTTAGACAATGCTTGTAGAGTTAGCAATTTCCAAATTGTACGTATTCCTTAAATCAAATGTCCCTTAACCCAACCCGAATCTGAAATTTCCCCAATCATAGAAAAAATCGTTGTTACATTTGATATAAGTGCAATTCCACGTGCTTCGCACGTAGTAAATCAACCATTTTGTGTCTATATAGGATGAATAGATATGTTTTTGTTTCCGTTAAAGATGAATATGCCTATATTTCTGTCAAAGATGAATAAATATGCTGAACATAATAGGCTACATAATGTGTAAACCTGAGAGGAGAATTCAATTGAGAGGCACCCGTCGTTGGAGAGAGTCGAAAGACTAAGGAGAATCATCTGAATAAAGAATAACACTTGCATTGCAGTTGTTGCTCCAGCTTCTCCTTCTTGCCCTTTAGCCTTGGCTTTTTCATCTCGAAGTTCAATCTTCTTGTCCTGAACAGGTTCAACAATGTTAAAGGGAATTACATATATTAACGAGGCCTAATATCATTTATGTGTTGTTATGTCCGATGATAAGATGAGATAAATTCACTTTTTCCGTTTCTTACCCTTGAAACCCTTTATTTTCCAACAAGCTTGATTCCATGAGATAAACAAACAGAGATGAATAATGAAAGTAATGAAACACATTTTGTATCATTAAGAATGTAAATATAGAGCTTCAACTACTTAATTTTCTCCTATAAACTTGAATTTGGCTCCTTCAACTTTTGAGCTTCGGTCCTCAACTGGGTCACCATTTTAACAGCATCGATCAAAATTGCAGCTTTATCTATTTTGGTTGGTTTTTCAGGCTCTAAAATAGAGGTCAATTCCATAAACCGTAATATAAAAAAATTGATAATGTAGAAAGCACATATTAGACTAAAAGAGCAATTATATACATCAAACAACCCAAGGTTCCAAAAAAATCATTCAAAGTAATTTAACAGCATTTCAAAACACAGTGCATATGGAATAAACTAATAGCCAAGCAAAGATATATCAAGCTCAGTTCTTGATCCAGATCAACTCAACCTAAGCTATTTCAACAGTAAATGCCAGTCAATTGTACATAGGTTTCCTGACCTAACAGGGAAGGAATCAAGACTTATGAAGAAGAAGAGCATAACATGAAAGCAAATCTATCATCTATGATTCAAAGAATTGTATGTGTCAACTAAATAAATGAAAATTTCAAACCTTAACACGAGTTCTTATACGTTGGACGTAGTTTTTAAAATTTTCTTTCAATAATAATGATGAAAAAACGCTTCAAGTAAAAAACTATTGAAATAAAAAAAAACGAACACCATTAGCTCTTATTCGTACTTTACAAATAAACATTGATATCTTTGCATAGTAGATCAACAGGTGCATATTAATAAAATAGAACTAAATGGTCAATATATATACTTTTGTGTGTGTGTGTGTGTGTGTGTGTGTGTGTGTGTGAATTGCATATGTTAAAGAGCTACGTTCTGTTTTTTGATTTATTTGTTGTTGTACATGGCTTTTGAAGCAACACCTTCGATCGGCTTAAATTCCAAGCCATTCACTTATACATGAAAATGATTCCCAATTCAAATTTATGATGAAAATACAATCCCCTAATAGCTCATAGTTTTTGTCTTTAATTTATCTACAGTTGAACATTATAACAGTAGTCAAGATCCCACAATAAATGAACTTCTCTAATCATCAGCTTGTAAATACTACAAAATAAACATAGAAAAAAAACATTTCTATCAGTGCAACAACACTTATGATATTAACCAACTAATATAAAGACATTTATAGCAGGTAAGCATGCACTCGTATGATCCGAACTTTAAAATGGGTAACTATTTACATGTGCATGACTGCTTTGAAACAAGCATAAATTAAGATTGTCACTTCCCAAACAAGGAAGGGTTAGTAATATATGAACAAGGAATTTCGAAGTAAGCAATAAATATATGGTATTATATAAATATTTGACAAATAGAAGCCATGTTCCATACAAAGGCAAAATCTAAAACAAAAAGAGTTATCTAATTTTGTCATAGTTAGCCTCAATTTTTGTCAGCAACATGGTAATTCACTAAACATACCACATAAGTAGAGAAAAAAAAGAACTAGTCACTCAAAAAGTAGTTGTATCAAACAAACAGAAACTTCAAAATTATCAAAGACTAATGCAGATTGTTGTTTGCATGGAACATATATGTTGCACTTGATACACTAACAACTGCCTAGCCTGTGACGAGCTCTATTCCAACAAGGGAGTTAATCATCATAATAATCTTTCAACTATCAAGACAACTCTTATTTCTCTCATAGTATGACGGGGTACCCTGTTGGATTCAGTGGAATAAAAATAAGTGAGAACTAAACCAACCAGAGTAGAATGCCCGCGAGATGATCTAAGTCTTACCCTGTATTAAGGATGGAGGTCAAGAACAAAGAATCATCCTCTTAATGACAATCCACATGCTTCCATTTTGCTTAGTCAACCTGGCCAGTCAAACTACCAATAGGCAAAATGATTTATAGGATTTCAAGGTAAAAATGAATAAACCAAACCTAAAAAACAGTACAACGCACATTTTACTAACAGAGCAATAGTAAGTGATTAAGAAAGCAAGCTTGGTGGGTAAATGGACAATCAGAATAGAAGCGCAGTACCTAATTGATCATGTAGTTCTATTGCCCCTCTAATTGATATTTTTCTCTTGCATTCGTAAGACGGAACACCATCCCCTACATTTTTTTGCCCGTATTAGATGGGTTTTATCAAATTAAGCCTAAAAATTTTTTAAAAAAATTCTTTTTGACTTGCATAAACCATCCAGAATCAGAAAGTGAATGGTTCATCAAGAATCAAGCGTGATAAAGCAACATTAAATTAGCACACCTACTCAAAGGCAACATCAAAGAGAGATTTAATCAAAATTTGCCAATACTCAGATAGAACAACAAGACCAAAAGTATTTATACACTCACAAGTGACTGTACATGTGTAAAATATTACGATTGAGCACCTTGAGGGAAAGAATCATTGAAATTATTAAAAACATAGAAAAATGTAAAGATATATTGATTCCTTATGGAACTAAAGCACAGTTAACGTGTGACTCACATTACTTTCACAGATCATAGTAGACTGCCTTTTTATGAAGACGCTTCGAACAATCTCCCCAGCAATACCCATCTTCTGTAACACCCAATTTTAAATCTTGACAAAAGCCAAATCAAACACAATCAACAACACAAACGCTAGAAACGAATTCGAAAATTAAAAACCCTAACCACGTCGACCCATGCAAGATCAAATTTTACCAAAATTAAAACCCTAAATCGAAAATTTTTTCCTGAAATTGAAAACCTAGATCTGAGCCAAAGAACCCTAAACCTAGATCTGAAGAATCAATGGAGGAGAACTAACCATCGATGGCTCTTGGCGGTGTGCATGGACTAGATTGAGTGGTCTTCGCTGCGGGGTTTGGAGGCCGATGTCGGGTGGAGAAGGAGAGGGAGAGTGTTGTTGAAGGTGGCACCTGGGCAGATTCAGAGCCAATAGGAGAAGTACCGGCCTCTGTCTTCAATTTGGGGTCGAGGGTCGAGGGATCCGAGAGAGAGAGGAAGAGAATAAGGATGAAGGGAGGGAGGTCAACAAGAGGAGGCGAGGAGATGTGAAGAGATCGAGTGGGGGCAAGAAATTAAAGATGAGGATGGATGGTTTGGTGGAGGATGGCCACTAGTGAGAGGGGGATACGTGAAGAGATCGCCGGTTTGGTAGTGGATAGCCTCCGGCGAAAGAGGGAGAATAAGAGAATGGGTGGAGGTGGAGAGGCGAGAAAGGATGAGGGTGAGACAGGATAGGGTTGGGAGAAATGAGAGGTTTGTCGCTCCTGTTTTCACTAAGGATGGGCGGGTGTTTAAAAAAAATTTCTAAGTATAGGTAGGCATTCAAATACTTGGAAAATTTGATGGAGCGCGTGTTTTAAATTTTTTAAAATTAACTATTTAACATTTGTCCAAAAAATTTAACTATTGTCTTAAATTGTTTTAACATCACAAATTTATTATTTGATGTAATAGATGAATTTTACATCGGTTGCTTTTTTGACAGACTTAAATCACATGATGTATAATTGTGGTATTCTAGTAGTGGTTGCCCCACCTAATTGGTGAGGTTGCACATTCACAGAATCAGAAGAGGGAGAAGTAACAGAAGTAAGAGTCAGAGGAGGAGAGGGGGAATAACCAGTATCAAACTCATCATCTGATTCAGTTTCACTGTTCTCAGGAACATAAAACTGATCACCATTGTGTACCTGCAGGTTAGTATCATGCATAGTAGGAACAAAAGTAGTTTTAATGTAAAAGTCATTCTCATTAAAGATGACATTCCTACTTACGATAGTTTTATAAACACCATGTTGAATAAGCAAGAGTTTATAGCCTCTAACACAATGAGGGTATCCCAAAAGGACACACTTTTGTGACATGGGATCCAATTTGTCTTGGGTAATGTAGGAATATACAGTGCAACTAAATGGCTTAATGTGATCAAGGTTAGGCTTTCTTTTATACCACAATTCATAAGGTGTTATAAAATCAATCACAGAAGAGGGGGTCCTATTTATCAAATGTGCAGCAATCATAACAGCTTCACCCCACAAACAATGCTTCAATCCAAAGGAAATAAGCATGCACCTAGCCTTTTCAAGAAGAGTCATGTTCATCCTCTCAGCAGTACCATTCTGCTAGGAAGTTCCAAGGACTGCCAAATGCCTTTTAATGGCATGTTGTTTACAATATGCATCAAATAGAGAATTGCAAAATTCAAGACCATTGACAGTTTTTAAGCACTTAACAGATAGACCAGATTCTTTTTCAACCATAGACTTCCATACTTAAAGGTTTCAACAACTTAATCTTTTGTTTTCAGCAAATAAACCCAAACTTTCCTACTAAAGTGATCAATCAAAGACATAAAATATCTCTTAAAACTAACAGTAGAGACTTGGTCAGGGCCCCACAGATCAGAGTGAACATAATCAAGAGGATCAGCAAAAACATGCACAGATGATTTGAAACTTTTTCTTGTATGTTTCCCTAAAATACAGTTTTCACACAAGTCAATGGAGCATGGTTTAGCAGAAATAACACTAGATTTATACAAGTTATCAAGGACTTTATTACCAATATGACCTAGCCTAACATGCCATAACATGGTATCATGCATAGACATAAGCTTATCAACAGCAGTAAAGGCAGTAGCAGACGAATTGATAACATGAGTAGCAACAACTTCATATAAACCAGCTTTGCTTAAGCATTTAATCACAGGTTTGCCATCCTTAGACACAATCCTCACACCATTAGAATTGTACACATCATATTGCAATTCCTCAAGGGCACTTTCAGACAATAAATTTCTTCTTAAATCAGGCACCCATTTAACATCCTTTATAACTCTAATCACATTGTCAAACATTCTCAATGCAACAGAGCCAACACCCTTAATTTTAAGCACAGAATGGTCACCAAGCATAACAGTACCAACATCATGACACTGAAGTTTAGAAAACCAAGATTTATGAAAAGTAGCATGCATAGTACATCCAGAATCTAAAATCCAGGCATGGCAGTCACCAGAATTTAACAAAGCAAGCACTTCATGAGTATAATAAAGATGGGACTCAAGCACAACAGTCACATTAGTCTTTTTACTAGCAAATCTTTCATAATTCTTCCTTTTAAAGCATTGTTCCTCAATATGATCAGATTTAGAGCACTAAGTACACATACGGTGAGATTTATTAGGTTTACCATTTTGATGAGACTCAGTTTTACTGGAATCCTTTTGAGGTGGTTTAGTGTTATTATTATTGTTATTATTCTTATTGCATTTGAATCTACCTCTAGCAACAAGCACTTCATTCTTATTGTCAGGTTTATGATCAGATTTAAGCTCATATTTGTTTTTAAAGACTTTCAAAGCATCATTTTTCTGAATAATGGACTCAAGAATAACCTTTTTATCATATTTATCAGTATTGTACTGCATAACATCTTTAAAAGTATCAAATTAAGCATACAAAGAATTTAATAGCAAAACACATTGTTGAGTTTCCTCAACTTTATCACCATATTTTTGCAAACCTTTTATAATAGTAAGAAACCTATGAAGATTTTCAGACAAAGGACAAGAGACATCCATCTTGAAATTAAACAGCTTATTAAACAAGTTAACACGAGAAGGGAGAGATTTCACCACTTACAGGCTTTCCAAACCTTTCCACAAATTCTCAGCAGTACCAATATTTAGTACCTGACGTGCAACTTCATCACCCAAGCGAAGCATAACCTCACTGTTGGCTTGTTGATCAATCTCCTGGATTTTTTCCTTAGATGTATGATCTGGAACTTTGTTGGTAATTGCAACCCAACATTTTCCTTTGATGAGAATTGCCTTCATTTTCAGTTGCCACATTGCAAAATATGTGTGGCAATTGAAGGGCTTGATATATGTACCCTTATCACCCATAACTATAATTTTGTACCTGTAAAACAAGTAAACAATCAGTAAGTGAATAAATAATACAGTAAATGATTCAAGAAACCTTGAATCAAGAAGTGTAAAAACAAATTCTATCAATCCAAGCACAAAGCAGGAAAACTTGAAGAACAGAAGCACCAACAACAAAAGAACTAGGCACAGAAGCACCTAAGTCTAGCAAACATGGTGTGGTATGTCACGCATGCGATATCTCATTTTAGGTCCGTTCGAGGCTCTACGTCCGGTCTCTATCCCTAAAACTGAATAATGTGCTAGGAAATCGAGAGCGAGACACTCAAGCTCTGATACTACGTTGTAAAGCCTAAGATTCAAACTAGAAATCAGTTTTGGAAGCGGAAGCAAAAAGATCGATCTAGAACGATAAACAACAGATCGAGAAAGATCACATGCTAGAACACGAAAACAATGATTTTACGTTGTTTGACAAAATGCCTACATGGGTTTATCAATTTTCGACTATCAAATAATTTTTTACAAGTTTAAGCTAATTTTTTTTAATAAATGACCTTACGTTACCACATAAAATGTAATTGTAATAAGCTTATTTTATTTCCTACTCGTGTATTAAACTCTTATCAAATTCAAATACAGGCGTACAATTTTTACTCTACTACCATGTTTATTACAAATATGTTTATATATAATTAATTTATACTAAAACACTTTTTTTACAAATAGTAACAAATTTTTTTTTTAAAATTGATTATACTTTTTATCTTATTTTGAAGGTGTATTAATACTTATAAAATTAGTCTCTTTAAATTCTTATAAAGATTATTTAATTTCTTTTTAGTCTCTTTAATTTCTTATAAAGATTATTTATTTTCTTTTTTAAATCTTCAATATTTCTCATTTATTCCACCTCATTATGGCAAAAAAACTTCTTTTACTAAAGAGTAAGATAAGTAAACCATACTATAATAAAAACTAACTAGAAATAAAATTTTAAGTAACCCATCCGAATAATCAATTGAGTAATGTAACTCAAAGAAGAAAATAAATTATTGTATTATTTATATGAATATATATAATATCAATTGAGTAATGTAAATCAATTGAGTAATATAAAAGAGTGTTAAGAGAAACACTCTCCGTAAAGAAGAAGCAAAAAAAAAATCCTGCGAGGGATGAAAAACGCCTCCTTAGGTGAGGTGGTGAATACTCTTACGACGGTGCTCCATCTGGGTGTCTCCCTCCTCTCCCCATCCCCGGTGAATCCTTGGTGTCTCCGGCGCCTCGAATCTCCAGCCTTGGCAGCCTTAAATCCTGGTCTAGGTAAACCGAGGGTTTTGCCCTCTTTCGAAACCTACGCTCGCTCTTGAGCGTGGAGAGATCCTCGCCTCTTGGCACCACCTTCTCTGAGTCACCCCCGGCTTCGGCCACTTAGTACAGGCCCACGGCCTCTCTATCTCGGCTTCGGCCGCCTTAATCTGTCTTGCTCCACTCTGCCCCATCAATTGTTGTCATCTTCCGTCGGGTTTGATTAGGCCCAAAATTTGAAATTTCTCTTTCAGATCTAGATTGAGACCGAATTGAGGTGGGGTTTGGTGTTGTTTATCATTTCCGTTCCCCTTATGTCCAGTCTCTCTGGAAAAATTCCTTCAAAATAACGTCCAATTGTGTTCCCTGGTTTTGGGTGCTCGTGTTGGTCCAGAGCCTTGGACCAGTGTCGCCTTCAATCCTCCATTCCGGCTCCAGCCACCTCCGTATCGTAGTGGTTCCGCTCTCCTTTTTTCCAGCATCCCTGTTGCAGATCAAGTTTCTAGAATATGATGGGCGGTGACGCTCTTCCCTAGCTCGTCGTCGTCTCCAATCGCAGTTCCTCTGTCTCCCGTCTCCTGGAGCCTCTGGGGGTGCCCTATTAGGCGGGTCCATTGTCTCATCTCCCCGGGTGCTCTATGCTTACTCTTTATATGGTTACTCGTTCAGAACCTTTGGTTTCGGCCTTCGGTTTGCCTTATCGGGCTTCTTGTATGATCGAGAGGATAAAATCCAGAAAGTGTTGGTTCAAAATCCCGAAAGGGTATGTGAAAGAATATGATATTAGTAGTTTAAATAATCACTTCACATACTTCTAATTTGGTCCAGGAGTGTGCATACATTTTTCGTCAACTGGTTAGTTCTTCCCTCTATGGCATGTATTTGTTCCCTCTTTAGGCGTCGGGTCGCTGCTTTGGCGTGGGTGCGTTTAGTTCCGAGTAAGGTTGCATTATCGGGCTTCTTGTATGATCGAGAGGATCGTCGTTATGTTCATGGTCTTCGAAGCTACCTCACCTAGGTTTCGCCCTTTTCCGTGGTGGGTTACTATTCTCCGCTTTCTCGGGGTCGAGATGCCGTGTGAGTCGACACGCTCTCCCGTGATCTCGGCATTTGTGGCTCACCTTGGATCTCCCTCGACCCATCCGCTGGCTGATGGCTTATATAAGTTCTTATGGTTGTTTCTTTCATCTGTGTTTTTTATGTGTCTATTATGTTGTATGTTGACTGTTAATCCGTTTGACGATTCATCAGCCTATCGAGTTTCATGTTTGCTTGAACTCGAATTTTTACCTAATCAAAAAAAATTTGAGTAATATAAAGTTACTGATGAAATAAATTGTTAAAATTATAATATTGAAACTATAAGTTAATACGAGTAATATAAAGTTACTGATGAAATAAATTGTTAAAATTATAATATTGAAACTATAAGTTAATACGAGTAATATAAATTATTATTTATATAGAATATATAGTATCAATTTTTTTTTAAAAAAAAAAGTTAACCCGTGCGTAGAACGGGAACGTCCACTTGTGTCTTTTTCTTTAGTAAAGTTAGCTTTTTAGGGGTATTAATGAACATTTAGAAGATAAAAAGTCTAATTAATGAAAGAAATAAAATATTAATGTTATTCTAAAAAAATGATTTAGTATACAATTTTTATTATACATAAAGTTTCAATTGATCACAAATTATAAAAGCAGATAAATTTTGTTTTCAATTAATGAAAATAAAAAGATTATTATTTACAAAGATATTTTTTTTTAATTATTCACAAAGATTAATTTATAATACAAAATTATCAAAGAAATTCAACTAATAAATGTAGGTGAAATTGATTTAATCTTCTAGATCATTTACTGATTTTAAGTTCTTACCCCTTTAATTCATCTTATAAATAAAAATTATAAAAAATATTACCAAGAAACATGGTGGTAAAGTAAATTTTTTATATTCATATTTATTTTAATATTAGTTTTCTACTTTAGTAGAAATTAATGTAACCTTATAAAAGCTACATTCTATATATTAACGTAAAATTTTGAGATCAATTATTTTAAAAAAATGTTAGTAGGATTGTATATGGTAGTAAAAGTAAAGTTTTCACATTCACATTTTACTTTAATATCAATATACTACATATATTAGTAGGAAACATAAAGAAAGTTTAGTACAATTATATACAAAACTAAGTCTAAAAAACTAGGTTAAGTGATAGTGAGTTTATTTGTGCAATTCCCTCTTAAGTATATGAATATATGATATTCACTTTTGATTTTATTAATTTTATTTTTGATTGACTTTCTTCTTCAAACTTACTTATAATTATATAAAACTCTTCGATAGTAGAAAATTGATAGTCTCATGCGTCGCATGCGTCGCATGAGATAATCCACTAGTTTCTTGTATAAAAGTCATCCCATATATTTATTGACCATTGAAGAAATAACTAGACTTGAGCATTACAAACACATACTAGTAGTAAGCTGATGCTTCGGTCCTTTCAAGACCGTCAATAGGTAGACCTGCAACATCATGGAAAAAGATTACTGGGACACAAAACATAAGGTACTAAGATCAGATGTGCAGACATGAAACATGAAAAAAGACTATGCACAAATTGAATAATTCGTAACCGATGTGTATATTAATGTAAAACATCAGGATTATAAAAAATATGAATGTTAATGTGAACTTTTGAGTTGTTCTACAAATCTTCAAATGGCAAGAAATGAAAAATAATAATGATTTTACATTAGGTGAATAAATCAATACGTAAATATATTCATATATTCAAGTCATTAAAAAAAGAAAAACGGCGTTATAAATTATTAAATACATCGGGTATAAACTAATGTGGTAAAGTTGGGATCTTTAATGTCACCTACTAACATGTCAATTTTTTTTATTAACATCAGTTTATACCGATGTCTATTAACGCTATTCTAGTAGTGTATATCGTATGTTATTTCAATATCTGTTCGTGCATTTTCTCATCGACATTTTAATTAAATCATCTCATCATATACCATTTCACACATCTCATATCAGATAAATCTCATATGTCATCGCATATAGTATGTCCATACACTACAACAGAAGTCGCTTTCAGCGAAGAATTTTTTCCTCGCTGAAAATTGATATTTCATCGCTAATGATATTTAGCGACGAAATACGCTTCCTTTTTAAATGGTCGTAGAAAGCTCCTCACAAAAGAATCTAATGTCGAAAAATGAAATCGTCGCAAAAAAAACATTTTGCGATGAATTCAATTTTGTCGTTGTAAGTCTTTAGCGACTATTAAATTCACCATAAAAGGTAATTATATTTGTCGCGGAAAAAGTCAAAGCATTCTATAGTAGTCGTAGATGGTAGATGACGAGAAACTATAATTCCTCGCAAAATTGTATATTTCCTCGTTAATGATGATATCAAGTTGATCCGATATTATTTCGCGACATACATTTTTGTCACTAAAAATTAATAATTTTATCGGCAAAAATATTGAAGAAATCGATAATAGTTGGTAAATGTATTTGGTGATGATATAAAATCCATCGCTAATATAATAGTTTCCTCGCAAATACAAGAAAAATATCTTTTAGTGACAAATGGTTTCATTGCCTAAAGCCTGTATTTCGTCGCCAAACATATTTGTGATGAAAAAGTTTGCCACAAGTTCATCACACTAGCAGCGTCGCCCATAATTATGGTGACAAGAAATGATTCATCACCTTAATAGACTTTTGGTGACGAAAATTGGGTTTGTCACCCTATGACGAAATTTTATTAGCTAAATGTAGGTTCTAGTATTATATATACCTCGAATGAGAAATGATATATTAATATAGATAATTTTGCCATATAGGTCAATGTATACATACATCAATAATAAATAAATACCTCAAATGAGATTATAATCCAAGTTTCTATTAGAGACAAACTCACAAGTCTCTCTTCGCCTTCTACGCATAAATTGAAAATTCTAATGAGACTCATGTGGTGAAGTTTGGCCACTGAGCATAAACTCATTCTTGAATTCGGATTTGCCTTGCCCTGAACTGCTTGCTAGCCTCTTCACTAATATTTGTTGCCCAATATAAAGGACGTCCTGTAGAAACAAAAGCAAAAATAATTTATTGACTTAACTTGTGCATGTTTCGAAACGTTCACTCTAAGAATTATTACAGCCTTAAAGCGGGCAACGAAACAAAACAAAACATAAAAAGGTTTTGACAAGAGCAAGATACAATGATACAAAGATGGCAATGTCTACTTGGCACATCCCTTACAGCGGGCATCCTTCCATGAATACAAACCAAAGGAAAATTACATGCTCAAGACTCTGGACTTGAGAGAAGCACAAAATAGTCAAGTAGAAAGATTGCTTAAGAGTAGAAAATGTAATAAAAAGGGGCATATTTCAAGTAGGACATCTAAGATCAAGTTATTCGCAAAGCCTGATGCATTTTATAAAAACTAAAACATCTTATAAAAATTAAAGATAAAGAGTCAACAAAATAATGACATAGTCAACTAAAACCAAAAGTCCAAGGAAAGAATGGTAGAATAAAATAAAAAGAACACTCACACCAGGGGTACATTGATCAAGGTTCTTCTGTGCCTTTGGTTTTTTTGATTCAGCTTATCAATTTAAGAAGAAAGTTTATTTTCCTGAGACCATAATAACTTAAAAGTAAGGAAGTAAATCATCAAAATATAAATTTATCACAAATAATCTAAAGGTAGAAGGGGATGGAAGCAATAAAAAATATGGTTGAGAGAGATAGACAAAAGAACCACTCACTTGCGTTTGTCCCGCAACTTGTTCTTTTCTACCTTGCATATGAAGAATCTATCATTGATCTACTTAATGATGTCTTGTAATGAAGCTACACTAGCCCTACGCCTTTCAATATACTCATATTGATCCCTAAGTTGAGCATTGAGCTAATCAATTTCATCTTGAAGCACAAAAAAGTGAGCGAGGAACTACAAATGCAACACTTAAATAAACTGCCTTCCAAACAGTAAAAGAGACTTACCTAGCTTGACCACCTTCCAAACAGTAAAGGAGCCCCCACAATGTGCCAAAGCAAACACCACAGCTGCCAACTACCCAATTTTATACATCTTTGTTAGGTAATATGACACTACCCTAGTGCAAGTGATAATTATAATAACAATGTTGCTTAAATAAACTGCCAAAGCTAAAGAGAGAAGACATGTGTACCTGCATCTAAAGCTCTTGTACAAGAAGGAAATGCCTAAATAGATCAAACCCAGATATGAAGCAACAGATATGAAGCTGCAAAAAGTGCACAAACCAAATAATCAATTACTAAACCTGAATTTCCAGGAGCATTGCCGAGCTTAAAATGTCAGTAAAGCTACAAACACAGGCCAAGATTAAGAAATATGTCATTAGACATATCAAAAATATATATTCATATTCAAAATATATCGAGAATGGGGAACTTACCCAAGATGATGGAAGAGAATGTTGCATGAATTGAATAAGCATGACAGGGGACGCTCACTCCAACTAGTTTTTGTTAGATCAATTCATCGAAAGAGAGCCTCAATCAAGTTCCACTTCTAAATTTAATGCAAAAGTGAAGGCTAGTAAGATCATAATCAAACCAATATCACCAATAAAGCTCAACAAATCAGTAGCATATTTCAGCCCTAGACAAACCAAAATTAGCACACTCCCTAAATAGACTCAATTCAAGCAAGTACACATGAATGACCGCATTTGACCAAATACTGATTTTGCAATTAAAAGAGAAAGTGTCATCCTAGCAGATTCTACTCAATCTCAAAAGAGGACAATGATTCAATAGCCAAATCCAACAACAGATATGCAGGCAAAAACAAAAAGAAATAAAAAATAAAATATGAGCAGCTTTATAAAATCTAATCTTCTCAATGCAAACAATCCCCTTAATCTTCTCGGAAAGGTCAAATAAGTCATGCATTCTTGCATTAATATCTAATTTAAGAATATCGAATGACAATTGAAAAGGATAATTATGAGGAAAACCCAATTCATAACAAACCCATTCTTAGACAAAACTACCATAATCAATAATCATTTTATAACTAAATTAAATAGAAGATAACGGGAAGGGGGGGAACTAACATGTTGAGAAGTGTTGTGGAAATCTGAGGAGTTACATTTGGTGATAAAAAAAAAGTTGTATGACTTGTATGTAAACATCAAACCAATTGCCTTGGATTTTTCTCATTTAACTATGTGGATGTTAACGAAACCAACAAACAAATCCTACCCCACAATAGGCTGCACATCTCATTCATAGAAAAAGAAATCACCTTGGAAAGTCATTCACTTTGATTCACAGCACCTAAAGATGAAGATGGTGATTCTCTTAGAAAATAAGTGGTACAATGCCTCATACATTATTCCTAAGGCCCCCCTTTGTTGTTCATTGAGAGGCCTCAATTGCATTTTATAACCGATCATCATTAAATTGACAACAACATTATAGATTGGGAAAAAAACGACAAAAAGCCTCTTTCTGAGCTTGCATAATTTGCTACTCTCTCTCAAGAATGTAGAATATACCATTGAGTGGGAATCAAGTTAGAACACCACTTTGGGTATTCAGCTACAAGTTTGTAACCTGGGTAATATATTCAATCACTAAGAAAAGAGAACCCCCAATCAGGATGCAAATTGTATTATGAGACTTAGCGTCATACATGAAAGTAGGCAAGAAGACAATCCAATTTGTTCACTGGATGCTTTTACTTTTGAATATGAAGTTGAGAAACTTTTCTCAAAACTTTTTCTCAAATCAGTCTAAACCATACCAAGCAACAGTACACAAAGAAAAAGCACTATTAGTCCAATAACTTTCCAGTAAGCAATAACTCACCCAACACCAGATGAGGAGATCATTGTCTCATATAAAATTTAGCGTATGGTAGAGGAACCAAGCAACAACCAAGTCAGGATTTATAGAACAATTAAAGCAAGTTCCAACAGACTACGAACAATTCAACAACAAATCTGACAATGCCTAAAAAACACGATAAGAATAATTGTCCAGCAATTCAGTCACACCTATTTATCCCACTATTTCACAAACACAGAGCATAAACAAACAGGACAAAATGACTCAATCCAACCAAGCAATGTACAAACGGAGGTCGAAGGGCAACAGGGACCAACAAAGGAGGTCATGGGCGACCTTCCCCCAAATCGAATTGAGGGATTTATGATTCTTAGCAAGGAAGACTGAAAAAATAAAGCTCTAGAATTGGGATCCTAAACCCTAGAATCCAAAATCAAGAGGTGAATTAAACAAATTTGAGTTTGAATCCAAAAATTTCGAACCCTGAACCCTATAATCCAAAAAAAATTATTCCTAGAGAGGAAAGAGGAGAAATGTGTTACCTCGACGACACGTTGAGAGGTGGCCGCGGTGAACTTGGATTTGGCGTTGGCTGGACCTCCGGCGTCGACGACAACATCAGAATCCCTGGTCTTTGAGGGAGCGAGCAACAGAGGGCGGGATCGAAGAGAAAAGTCCAGAGAGACGGTTCCCTGGGCGTGAGAGAGAGAGAGAGAGAGAGAGGGAGGGAGGGAGGGAGGGAGTCCGTGAGTACAAGGTGAAACACATTTCAAAATTTTAATACTTAGCGAATTTCGAGCCTTTTATTTCAATTTTTTCGATCTTTTTATTTCAATTTCGCGGTTCTAATTTTTTTCTTTAAAAAAAACATATAACATTAGTTAAACAAAAATTTTACTATTTTTTTTTTACATCGCAAATTTTTAAACAAATGTCAAAAAATTATTTAATACTAGTGTAGGATCCGTCTCGTGCACGGAATATATATTCATACAATATTATAAATAATTCAGATAAATTTCAATAAATAAATATAAATATAAATATAAAAAACAATATGAATAAAAATATATTTAGTTCCACATATTATATATAATCTAAATATCTTTTACTTAGATTCTACCAAAATGTAAATAAAATTCAAATTTATAAGGTAAAATAATTTTTTTTCCTAATCTATATTTATACTAATTATAAAAGCAGAAGCAAGACAATCATAGGTGGTTGCACGAGAGAGCTCGAATTCATATGTCAGAACTTGGAGCATGTCACATCATTTCTAACTTCAATTCTTTTTACGTTAACACCTACTTGGCACTACAGGGCACCTAATCATCTCTAATAATCAACTCTTAATTACATCCCACTAATTAATAAAAAAATAAAAGAGGAGTGGAGGTCGTCGTCGTAAACTGGAAAGCAAATAATGCATCTTAGATGTTGATAGTGACTCCCAGTCTTCCTCTGATTATTATACAAGGGAAGCTCGTCATGAACGCCAAGGACATCAAGAGCGACGACTCCAGTATATTGAAAGAATGGTACGCTAGAGGTTCACAAAGGAGAACAGGGCAATCGCAACAGTCCGAGAGCAGGCCGAGTTGACACTCATTAGGATGACATCGGCCCTTTTTGTTCGCGAGATTCGTAAGCAGAACCCTCTAGAAAAGTTCTCTACGCCATCCTTTGATCTCTACAATGAAAAGCCCGACATGGTTGCTCATATTGCGGACTACACGGATAAGATGGCATTATGGACTTCGAACGATGCGCTCATGTGTAAGTTGTTTCCCGCGAGCTTAGGAAGATGCCTCCAAGTGGTTCCACGCTCTGAGACCCAACTCGATTGCCACATGGAATCAACTTGCCAAAAAATTTGTGATTCATTGTATAGCAAACAACCGCGAAGCAGCTTCGTTGGTGTAACGACTGGATTTTGGGAATTTCTAAAAAGGGAAAGTTTTGGAAAAGCCCGTCCTCGAGAAATTTCTACTTTCGAAAACTCCTTGGAAAATATCCCGATATGTTTTTAAAATTCAATTTGATGGATTCTAAACATTATCAAATGGATTTTGATTTTGAGGATTTCGGGTGTCGTTTGAAATGAATTTGAATTCCCGGTCCGATTTTCGAAATGTTGGGCTTGGGGATGTCTGATGTCGATATTCAAGGTCGAAGGAGCGGAATCACTCTCTCTCTCTCTCCTCCCTCACGCCACTGACACACTCTCTCTCTCCTCTTAATGTGTTTTGGCCCCTTGTGTATTAAACCCTAGGGAGAAACCATGGCTCCACTATATAAAGCACTAATCCCAAAATGGATCTCTCATTCTAAAATCACTCAACTCAGCCTCCAAATTCTGAAATCCAAACCCCAAAATGGATCCCCACTCTCCTCCTAAACCCTAAAACCAAAAACCTCACTTTTCCTCTCTTGAATCCAAATTCTCCCAACTCTCACTCCTCTTTTGTGTTTCCCTGAGCCAAAATCCCTCAAATTTATCCCAAGGAGTCTCAATCTCAAAAAAACCAACCATAAACTCGAGCTTGGATGGTCAAAACAGAGCAAAAGCTCGGATCTTTGGAAAACTCACGGCCGCGACCCACTCATCTCGCCGTCGTGACCAAGAACCCAGTAACAAGTGTTCTTCCTCGCGGTCGCAACGTTCTTGTTCGACACCGCGACTCCGAGCCCAGAGACGTCGTCTTCTCGGTAAATCAAGTCATTTTCCTTCGTTTCTCCTCCTTTCTCGAATTCTTTTGTTGTCGTGTGTTCCTAACTCCTTCCTCTACCTTCTAAGGTCAAGAAATCCTAGACCCATTGTGGTTCGGTGTGGATTCGAGCCTCTTTTCACTGGTTTTCAGTTTTGAGCAAAGGTAACTCCTTCCTTCCTTGGATCTTTCGGTTTCAACGTTGTTTCTCTTTAATATTATTGAAATATTATTTAATTAAGGAGTTATAAATAAAATTTCCAACAAACCATTATTTTTGTTTGTATTATTCCGTCATTTCCATACATGATCAATTTTTGTGTGCAATTTTTAACATATCATTATGATCACTTAACTTTAAAAAAATATTTATATTAGAAATTTAGAATGTAACTTAAAATTTCAATATAATATTTTGATTTAGATATTTAGATATATAGATATTAGATATGGTCCATATGGATATGGATTATAAATTTATTTAGTGTTTAGAATCGAACCAATTGATTATAAACTATAGTTCTTGTTTAAGAAAATTTTAAAAACCATTATAATTTAATTGGTTGAATGAAAGCCCTGCAAATGCAATTTATTTAATTAGTTATTACATGTCATCATTTAAATTATATATTCATATTCATATTAATTTGAGATTTAATTTTGAACTAAATCTATTGTTTAGAATATGTCAATGATATATTAAGAGTTATGGGTAGATTAGATACAATGAATTAGAATGAATCGTTGAATTTTATAGTTATTCTAAATTAATTAGATTAGATAGACTATATAAAATTAAATTGAATATCCAAAAATAACTTGACATAAGAGGGTGACATGGGGGTTTGGTTTAAATTGATACTAGTGGAATTCCCGCGCCATGTCGCAGTTGCGATGAAAAAATACATAAATGAGAATATAAAATACTTATTATAAGGAATGACTAAATAAAATATAAACAAATGTTTGGAAAGTCTAAAACAACAATATTGTTATTGAATGACATAGGTGTTTGGAAAAGGCACAGATTGAGTTGGTGATGTAGGCTTCGTCCATGCAAATCCTGGAGAAAAAAAAATATTGATGAATACAAAGGGATGAATTTGTATGATGGATATCATTTATAGGTTAATAATAAATGGTATACAAACTAAAATGTAAATATAAAAAGTTTAATAAGGAACCAAAAATAAAATGTGTAACTTACAAAAGGAAGAAAAATCAGTTATTATTTAGGATGACACCATGTTACCCCAACTAAAAGAGAAGGTCATAAAAAAAAGTAGATAGAATATACGTGTATTATACATGTTATTCATATAAAAAAGTTAAGAATGAAAAACTAATGAGTCATAGGATGGGAAGATAAGTGATAAGGTAGATAGAAATATTAGTGATGAATATAGAAAGATTCATGAATCCATGTGCTCTCTACCATGTTTTAGGCTTCAATTGGTAAGCTTCTGTTACAAAATTCTAAAGTAGATTGAGCTTCAAATTCTCAACTCTGTCACCAACTCCTCGTAATTTCATTGACAATCAATGTTAATGATCAAACTTTCCTAAGTAAGATCGCAATTCCATTAGTTATCTTCAACCTACAAAAATCTAAAATTACATATTCTTGAAATACATATTGTTGAGCTCACAAATTTGAAAATTACAGATTTCTAAAATTACATCTTGCTGAAATCACATATTTCTAAAATTACATATTGCTAAAATACAGATTTTAAAACTGAATTTACATATTTTAAAACTTAATTTACAGATTTTAAAACTGAAATTCCTAAAATTCATATTGCTGGACTCACAGATTTGTGAAGTCACATATTCCTAAAATTACAGATTCTTGAAATACATACTGCTGAACTCACGGATTTGAAAATTACAGATTTCTAAAATTACATATTGCTGAAATTATGGATTTTAAAACTGAAATTACATATTTTAAAGAACCAATTGAAATACATATTGCTGAATCACATATTTGATGAAACTTTACAAAGTGTCGAAATTACAGATTTTAAGAAAGTTCTATTTAACTATGCTCCTCCATATCTCCAGCTTCAGTGGAACATCCATCAACTCATCAAAGTTCTCCGACTTCCCCATCACAATCTCAATCTGTTAAACATAATGTAATCCGAGTCAATGAAAATTGAACATCAATCTGCAAAGGTTAACACAGTTGGATTTGTACCCTTCGAATTACCTTTGGTTTTTCAGCTGGCCGACTACCTGATTCATTCATGTCAACCATTGAAACCGTTCATGAAAGGTAAAGCAAAATCGCTGGGAATAATGCTTAAATCAATTCAATGAGAATGACCTTTATAATTAGGGTAGAAGTTATTTCGGGCAAGGAAATCATATAAAGGTCCAAAAAAGGGTAGAAAAATATGGAAGAATGATTGCGTAATATATATAAAAATATATAAAATATATAAGCAATATATTCAGATATTCATATATATGGATATGAAAGACGATATTCATATTCATATATATATGGATATGAAAGAAAATGTCAATTGTATATTCTATTTAAGGATAAATCAATCAAGATATTCATTTATATGGATAAAAAAAGATAATGGCAATTGTTAAGGAATGAAATCAGGAAAAAAAATCAAATTTATATGGATAGGAATGGAGTTATTTAAAAAACATCATGGCACAGGATATATATTTATACATTATATATATATATCTACATATACCTTATCTACATACTATTATTGTCCACATTCATACTATCAAGAGAATGAAAAAAAAAAGTTTAACAATTACAGAATTTAAAAATTATTATAAAGAACTTAATTATAGGGTGATACGAAAGTTGAAATTGTCAAGGCAAAACACATTTTAACAAATTAGCCATGTATGTCAGAGTAAGGAGAAAAAAATGTTTGGACAACATGAACTGACCTACTGCAGGCTCCAATCTCATCTAGGAAAGAGACACTTTCTCTTTCACAAAGCTTAAATAGTTGCATCAAGAAAAATATACGTACAAAATTATTTTTACTTAAAGCTAGAAAAATAGGTTGATATCACAATATGCACTCCGGTCAATTTATAAGTTGACGATAGATGAATAAAAATTATGATTGGTCATGATCTTGATTTTAGTCCGAAGACTACATCAACAACTGTTGGGCAATCCTCAATTTGTGATGAATTGTTTAATTTTATGATGGTTAGGCAATCATCAAATCCTAATAGAATGTTCAAACTTTATTAGTGAACACAATTATGCAAGGGAACAATAATCTGGATTCCAACTAATAAGAAAGAAATTTCATGATGCACATTATTAAGTGGTTAGCTCTGATTGTAATTATTTTAAAAAATTCACCATCTTCAATATCTAGTTCATCTCCCTCCCCACCAGACAAATTACATTAATTTGCTGTTGTTAAATGATTCACATAATAATCTGTGGAAATTGCAAAAATATATTAAACAAAACCTCAAACTTGTATAGGGGACCAAGAGGAGTCATTGAACAGCCTAATCTGTGCCAATTGCAAAAAAAAAGCGAGCAAAGCGAATGAAAATCAGCAATCAAAACAATCAAGGAGCTAGAGATTACCTTGTCGATGATGCGAGATCGAGCAAGACCGACGCGGCGTTCATCATCCTTGCGCTTCTTGCCGAGGATACCCAATTTGAGACGATACCGGATAGTTTCGAAAGGGTTATTTCCCTTGAAGCTGATCTTAGCGATTTCATTCACACGCGATTCATTCTTGCCCTTTGCAAGTTCTTCATCTTCTTCTTCGTTGAATCACTGCCACTGTCATCCTTGTTTGCCATTGATGTTTAGAGAGAGGTGTGATGCAATTGTCCCCTAAACGGCTAAACCTAATCAATCAGTAAACATGCCAGATCAATGATACAACGCAACAGAAAGAAATCTCGCCATATAATAATTAGGAAAGATAAAACCCATACTTCTCCAAGTTTCGCCATTGATATCTAGATTGAAGGCCGAAATCAATAGAAATTGTCGAAAAAAATTCCGCCATTGATTGATATCCAAATTGAAGGATGAAATTGATAATAAAAAAAATTGACAAAAAATTATGTGAGCATCCAAATCGCCCTGTAGGAGAGGATGGAGGCAAGCTGGCAAGCATGCCAAGAAAAGGAGTCGATAAAAGACAACCACAACCAAAGGAGTCGTCTCAAATGAGGAGAAAGAACGGGAGAAGGAGGAAGAAGAAGGCATCAGAAGAATTGAATAAAGTTACAGAACGGAAAGGAGAAAGGGTAATCACAGAAAACGAAGATGAGGAGGAGGGCATAGAACTTTACCGGCGGAGGAGAAAGAGCGAAGGAACTGAGGAGGAAAGCGATGAAATCAGTAGAGCGGGGGAAGGAGAGTGAAATCGCCGGAATAGAGATTTGAGGCGTACAATTGAGATTCAGGAAAGAAGGGGGCAGGGAGTAACCCTAGGCAAGATTGGGAGAGGTTAAAAAAAGGGGAAAAAAAGAAAAAATTTGATTGGACGAAAAAAAGTGAATTGAGGAGAGGCTGTCACGTCAGCTAAAAGTATTCCGAATTAAGTTATTATATAGATATATAGATATAGATAGATGCGGAGTATATATATGGTTAAAAAATTATTTGTACACATATTGGTCTAATACACATATAGGGAATTATATATTAACTTTAACTTATATCTAATGAATTATATAAAATTTTATCTTATGCATAAATGATTTTTTTTTTTGTAGAATCTAGATAAATATGAAACTCTAGGTAATACTCCGAAGGTTTTAGTTTATAATTTTAAAATATTCTTTTTTTTCCAAATGTTTCGATATAATAACTATATTATTTAAAAAAATCTATTGTCAATCTTATAAATCAGTTACAATGAATGAAATTTAGAATTTTCAACTCAACATTAAAAAGTTTAATAGAAATTAGCACCAAAATAGAAATAAATTCAAAACATCTACGTATATTAAAAAACGACAAGAATGCATTTTTTCACTATTTTTAAACATTATTGTTAATTTTATGAATTTTATTGGATATATCTTATATTTTATTCTTTATCTCATAAGTCCATAATTTAATGGAGGCTCATAAACACCTCTCGGATATATAACAAATTAACAATGCTTAAACAATATAATATATATTAGTATAGTATATTTTTAACCGATTCTATTTCGTTCTCAATTTTATCTAATTATTTTTTATTTAGAATTTTTTTTTTCTCAATTCCGTCTAATTATTTTTTATTTGTAAATTTATATCTTTCTCGATTCTATCTAATTATTTTTTAATTGGAAAATTCTATCTCTTTCATACCAATCTCTAACCTCTCTCACTTCTCTCTGTGTGTACAGGACGGAGGAAGACCCGATTCAGAGGGAGGACGACGTCGTCGGGCCAGTCAAAGCTATATCGGATCTCATCGCCTCTCGCTTTCTCTGTGACGATCTCCTCTCAGTCGATCTCTATCTCGAGCGTTGCACCCCATCCCACCCCACCACAGCCATTGCACCGCTTCTCCGCCGCGCTGCATCCTTCCCCTGCCATCTTCGCTTGTGCTCGACCTCAGTTTCGCCTCAGGTAAGTACAGTTATACACATTGGTTGCTTGTGGATTATAAACTCATCTTGATCACTACTTGTCTCTCGATTTCTCCCGTAGCTATTTGTTTCGAATTTGGTTGCTTGTACATTATAAATTCTTGAAATTTAGGTTTAGATATGGTAGTTGATGATGCCCTGATGGCCCTCAATGTGTTCGATGAAATTCCTTGGCGTCTTGATTACTACTTACCTCTCGATTTCTCTATTAGCCAATTGTTTCGAATTTGGTTGCTTGTACATTTTAAACTCTTGAAATTTAGGTTTATATATGTTAGTTGATGATGCCCTCAAGGTATTCAGTGAAATTCATCGGATATATTGTTGCTCAATTGCTTACCTTGACTTATAATTTAAGCCTTATCATACATGTATAAGTTTGGAGTTAGCTACGTTCATTGCTTGCTCATGTCTAATTATTGTTGTTTGAGTTGTAGCCTTCATGGGATATTTTTGCTGTAAGATTAGGGTATTTGGAATTCAGATAATAATCTGCGGTTGTACCGGTAATTGATCATTTTGCTTAGAGTTGACAGCTTGGACTTTGTTCTTGCTATTTTTGCTTCAATTGTGCTAAAATTTAAAGGTGTCATCCGCAACTGAACTGATTTCCATTGTGTCATATCTTGATTTTCTTGATCAAATTGAGGTGTTACTCGTGTTAAGCTTGATTTATGGAGAGTTAAAGCTGTAATTTTCATGCCTTTTGATCTTTCTATTGGACTAAACTATTACTTATCCATGATGTTTTCAGTGAGTCTCTTTGGTCTTAAGTGCCTATCACGTGCCCCCTGTTGGTTTCGTTGTGGTGGCTTTGCCTTGCTAAAGGTACAACATTATATATAGTTGGCTTTGCCTTACATGATGTATGATTTCCTACCCAGAATTGTCATACTATGCTACATTTGAACTCCTTGGGGCTGATGAAAGACATTTCCTTGTTAAACCCCATTAACATCAACTGAGTTCTTTTTTCTAATAGAGCTGGATTTGTTTCTGATGGCCCTTTTTAAGCCCTCAGAAGTTTACATTTTCTAGACTAATGTTATCTTCAAGATAGGCATAGAACTAATGTGTTATCTTAAACATAAGCTACGCCTTTGTTGTGTAACTCTGAATGCATTTTTAGTGAATCTGAACTAGTGAGACATTGTTTAATTATAAGTTAAATTTTGCCTAGAATCATAATAAGAAATTATCTTTAGTGGTTATAGTGTTTCTTAGATTGTATTTTGGCGTAGGGGAAAAAGTTCTTGAACTTTGTCGACGGTTTTGATTTTATAGTTGTTTGGGCCTGTCATTCCATACTGCAATGAGTTGTTTGTTTAGTTGTTTGCTGTCATTTTATGCTGCTGATCACAAAGCATTGATGAGTTGAATTCAGGGTAACTTTGAATGCATTTTTATTTACCTTGATTGCAACGTCTTCTTTATAGTAGATAGTAGGTAAGCCACTTTGTTTCTTTTAATTTTGGTTCTAATGGAATGTTAATAAATTGAAGAGTTGTGAACATAACCGTGAATGTGATAGTGTTCCTTTAATATTTGGAATAGTGCAAACCTCTTTTATGTTGGAATATACCCCGAAGTAGTAAATTTACATTTCTTTTGAGATGTAACATATTTAAAAAATAGAAAAAAGGGATGAATTTCGGGTTCTGGATTATTTATTTGATTTTATGATGATTTTACACATGCCTTGTCCACACTCTATATCTTATCTAATTCAGCAACCACACCTCGCCTCCAACCAATGATGCACAAATTTCCATATTTGCAACCAACTATATACGTTACTCTCTCTTTTGTCTAAACGTTTATAGTTGTCCAGTTTTGATTGGGTAAACCCTTAAAAAATCGATGTGATTTTGAAGAATCTTGATACTTATTTGATGAGGTTTAAATATTTGTAGTTTAAAACTCTTATAATTTAGGTTTCGTGTATGTGATTGATGACACAAATAAAGTGTTTGATGAAAGGACTAAAAAAAATATCACTACTTATTTGAGTCTTTGGCTTTCTTTTTGCTTCATTTAGCTTACTGCCTTACTCATGGTTTCGTCCTCACAACCTTGCGCATCTTTGTGTTCTCTTTGTTCATGTGGCTGGCAATTCCTAATCTGTCAAACGAACATCCATATTCTGGTTTGGTTGAACCTAAGTTAGTGGAAACAGTTTCACCATTTCAAAAGCAGAATTCTAGTAAAAAAAAAAGTTTGTTTGAAGCCAGAGGACTAGAGGAGTGAGTTCTCCTAGATTAGTCAAATCAGTTTGTTCTAGCAAACAACTGATTTGAAACTTGATTTAGAAAACAAGGTAATTGGAGTCTCTCTTTTTTTTCACCGGATTGCTTTATTCAGAATTCTTGTGGCATGTTAAGAATTACGTTTTTTTCCATTTGATAGTGTTTTTTTCAATTATTGATGCAGCTCTAGAGGTTGTTTGTGCAGTAAAAGAATAAATTTATGTTTGAATCTATTTAGTGTTATTGTTTTCATTAGTGATATGTTTAGAGCTAATGGGCCCTTTGGTAGAATTAATTGCAGCAGTGACCCTCACCGCCTTTGGTATAAATTTATGTTTTAATCTGTTTGCATCGATTTTTATTATATATTCATGTAAGTATTTATTTCGTGTCAATTTTTATTTTTATTTAAGCCTATTAGCTCAAATGGTAGAGCGATGTGCTCAAGTACAAAGATGTGGGTTCAAATCCCACATAGGCTACTACAATAAACATTGTTTTCATGTAGGTTGACATCATTTCTTATAAGAAAACTGATTTTCATATTATATATTTATATACACACAAAAAAACACAAATAATCAATGTCTATTTGATGTATTAACATTGGTATTTCAAATATAAACGAAGCTTATGTGATATATTGAAACTTTTCTCGCCAATGAAATTGGCTCATTGTTCTTTCTCATTTGACATAAATCACCAACAACAAAAATAACTTTTCTCGTTAATGAATTTGAGTCATTTTTCATTATTTTTCGCCCAAGCCAATAATGATAAAAAATAGTATTCCCTCGCTAGTATTATAATATGTTTAGTGATAAATTCTTTCCTCGAGAAACACATACTTTTGACAAATAAAATAAAATATTTGCCGTCAACAAATTTGACACATTTGACATAATTTCAACAAACATATAATGACAAATTTGGAAATTGTCATGGTTTTCCCCTATACATACTAGTAGCGACGAAAGTGATATTTTCTCCCTAAATGGTTGTTTCGACGACAAAAATATTCCTCATAAAAGATGAACATATGGCGAGGAATTTAAACTTTTCTCGTTAATGACTTTGAGTCATGTTCTCTATTTTTACCAAGCAATAACGACAAAAATGGAATTTCCTCGCCAACTAATATGTTTAGCGACAAATTATTTTCTAAGAAAACACATATTTTTAGCAAGAAATCACAAATTTTGTTGTTAATACAGTTGACGGATTTTACATTATTCTCACCTAACATATAACGACAAAAATGTAAATTCCTCGACAAATGTATTTTTAGTGATGAATTCATTCCTCGCTAAAAACTCTAAATTTGTCGCTATTTTTCTTATGGTTTAGGCGACCATATCATGATCACAATTAACGACGAGCCAAAAAATTTGTCGTTAAATGTCACTTTTAGCGAGGAATATAAGTTTCTCACTAAAGTTCACGTCCCTTTTTATAAGGAACATATATGTTCGTCGCCAAAAGGCACATTTATTGAGGAAAAATAATTTGTCACTAAAACATTGGTCGCTAATAACACTTTTTGTTGTAGTGATAGCTTATATTATTACATAATATTTCCTAGCACCATTCTCATATTCATATCATGCTTCATATATTCAATTCATGTCATAATGCATCATATCACACAACGCCATTCTCATATTCATATCATGCTTCATATATTCAATTCATGTCATAATGCATCATATCACATAACTCCATATATACAATTCATCACTATTCCATAAGTTAGGATCAAGTATGTCAATTCTCTAGTTTTTCAAAGCTTCTTAATAGAAATAATAACCCAAAATCATAAGTTGAGATTAAATGAAATAATAACTCAAATAGCTCACCGTGAGTGAGCTCTTGCCGTGGCGAAACCCAAGTTTCGCCATACCGAGGCCTCCTTTCCTGTCAGCCCAGCGTTCTCATTCGTCATGGCAAACCAGAACATCGCCGTGGCGAAATAGATTCTAGGATGGTTTGTTCGAGCTAGATCTTGCTTGTTTCTCCACCAAACCTTTCCCAAACCTCACAACACCTTTCCCTGAGCTCAATGAACATGTTAGGAGTAAAACGAGACCACAAGAGAGGGATTTAGAGCTAGTTCTCACCGAGGTGCTTTGAAAGTGGCCATGGAAAGTGCTTAGGGCTGTTTTGGCTTCGTTTAGGGTCAGAATCGCCTCGCTCTTGGGATAGGACGATGGGGATAGTGGTTAAAGTTGAACCTTTATCATGTTTTAAGCATATGGGAGTCAAAAGGATGGCTTACCTAGTTGGTTTAAGGAAAACAAAGAAAATGGAAGAAGAGGGAGGTGGTGCTCGGCGATGCCTCCTCTGGTGGCTCCCTGGTTGATTTTTGGGCTCCTCCTGATGTCGGGTTTGATCATGGCTTCATGGTGGAGGTTCTGGTCTCTGAGAACAACCGAGAAGGGTGGAGTTCTTGTGTGCTTTGGGCTTTGAAAGAGAGGGAGAAGGAAGGAAGAAGATAGGGTTTTTGTGTTTGGGTTTTAGGGTTGTTGTCTTGTGGTGAGGTGAGAATGAAGATAAGATCAGATTTTGAGGTTGAGTGGGTGTTGTTTGAGAGAAATGTTTCAGATTTACACAAGAATGCAAGACTTGTTTGTTTTCCACTTTTGGTGGGAGCAAGGATGGAGAAAGAAAAAGCCAAATGGGGGTGTTTTGCTCCTTTTGGAAATGATGAAGGTGTGAGGAAGCTTCATGCTTTCAAAATCAGCTCAAAGGGGGACCAAAGGGGCTATAATCGGTTAGACATGAGAGAAGGAGACAAGCTTGTGGTCACGAAGTCGGAAATTCGAATACCCATTGTTAGTTCTCAAAAGTTAGTTTTCCGAATCCCACTCTCTCTATGTCTTCCCAATTCGATAAAATTTGTGTTTCAAAATCATGAGGATATAGACATCCAAAATTCAATTCAAATATTGAGGTGAAAAGACGGAATTGCCCTTCAAGTTCAAAATTTGGCCGGAGTCCGCTTTAAGGATTTTAAAATACAATGTTCAAGGTGAGGACGAGGATTTCTCAAATATCCGAATTTCCCATTTTAAATCCATTTCAATTGTTTATAGTCAAAATATTATATGAAATCTCAAGGTCTTTACAAATTTTATTTTGGAGTGCAGATAAAAAAGGCACAAACACATACATACACACACATTTTTATTTTTTCTTTTTTAATTTTCCTCCAATATCTAGTGCTTGCACAACATGTTTTTTTCCCCTTATCGTGCAAGGATGAGTTTTTATTCCTACCTTTTTGCACGGTGAGGAAGCGGGTAAAAACCACTGCCACCGAACCAACGTGACGACGCGAACACTGCACCACCAAGGGAGCACAAATGTCAACAAGTCCACTAGACGTCCGTACATCGACGGTGGTCGTGGTGGTTGTTGAGGCGGTGATGAAGTGGCTATCAAAATCAACATACGATTTTATGGAACAGTGGAAATAGATAGGTTGGTCAGGATAGTATTGGCCAAGTTGAGGCGACGGGGCTGAAGCTTCAAATTCATGGGATCATGTATATAGCAGGATGGAGGGAGGGTGGATTTGGACTTCACTTGATGAAAAGGCGGGGATTTGGGGGGGGGGGGGTGGAATTAGTAGAAATTTGGGTTATTTTTTTAGGGAATGGAGACCCTTCCTCTCTAGATGTCTAAAGTTTTAACCTCGCCCCATCGTCAAGGTTATCAAGGTCGCTAAGACCATCCTAGACCGCAAAGACCCACCATGAAATCCACCTAGATCCCGCCTAGACACTTGAGCGTACCCTCCCGCCAAGCACCCGCCAAGTTTATTTTAGAACATTGCCCACCAGACCAATACCCAAGAGCATTCTTACAGATAAGGATGTTAATATTACTGTTTGGTCGAACATCTAGAGAGGCGCTAGTCTAGAAGAGACGCGATATATGATTGACACACTTGTTGGTCTCCCAAAAGCATTACATGAATGAAGCTAATACTTACTCCTTAAGCAGAATCTGATATCCTAACCAACGGATAAGTCATCCAATATTTATGCAATATGTTAATTAATATGTTAATTAAACGGTTGAATGATAAATAGGGGAGGCTATGTTCAATTGAAAAAAAAACTATTTTTGACCTAAACACTTATTCTGACTTGGGCGTCGGAGTTACCTACGAGGACTTTGAGCCCCGCCTCTTGATATCATCTTTTGGTTTCATGTCTCGTCGGTGAAGAATATCGATCTCCATATCATCTAGTAAGCGGAAAATCCCTCTCACAATTGGCGCCATCTGTAGGAAAGATAGAATCTTTTCCCTAAAAATTGTTTACGTAACAAAAATGGAGAGATCTTCCAACAATGAGCGCTTAGCTATATTGGAGGCCGAGACTATAGACAACAACTGCCAGCTTACGGAAGCCCTTGCCGAGTTAGAAGGGGAACGAAGGCTACTAGAAAGGGCTTACGGTAAGTGCAACGAGCAGAGCTTCAGACCATGCCCACACCTCCTAAGCGTCCTCGAGCAGATAAAAACCTATAGCCCCGAAGGAAGAGGCGAGGGACAAGAGGTGTTCAATAGCGCGGACAACCACCGTCACCAGCGTTTAGAAACAGAAGAGCAACCTAGGATATCACCATTGCTAATGCCTAAGCGGTTTCAGTTTCGCAATCATTAGGGGGATCGCTCTGAGGAAAAAGAAGGAGGATGGAAATGGCCCCGGGGGTAAAGCATGTCACCGCCTCGGATTTGTCGTCCCCTTAAAAGACATCTACAGGTAGAGCATGAGGGAAATGGAGACATTGATGAGGAGTAAGGTTACAAGGATTGAAAGAGGAGTGGAGGTCGTCGTCGTAAACTGGAAAGCAAATAATGCATCTTAGATGTTGATAGTGACTCCCAGTCTTCCTCTGATTATTATACAAGGGAAGCTCGTCATGAACGCCAAGGAGATCAAGAGCGACGACTCCGGTATATTGAAAGAATGGTACGCTAGAGGTTCACAAAGGAGAACAGGGCAATCGCAACAGTCCGAGAGCAGGCCGAGTTGACACTCATTAGGATGACATCGGCCCTTTTTGTTCGCGAGATTCGTAAGCAGAACCCTCTAGAAAAGTTCTCTACGCCATCCTTTGATCTCTACAATGAAAAGCCCGACTTGGTTGCTCATATTGCGGACTACACGGATAAGATGGCATTATGGACTTCGAACGATGCGCTCATGTGTAAGTTGTTTGCCGCGAGCTTAGGAAGATGCCTCCAAGTGGTTCCACGCTCTGAGACCCAACTCGATTGCCACATGGAATCAACTTGCCAAAAAATTTGTGATTCATTGTATAGCAAACAACCGCGAAGCAGCTTCGTTGGTGTAACGACTGGATTTTGGGAATTTCTAAAAAGGGAAAGTTTTGGAAAAGCCCGTCCTCGAGAAATTTCTACTTTCGAAAACTCCTTGGAAAATATCCCGATATGTTTTTAAAATTCAATTTGATGGATTCTAAACATTATCAAATGGATTTTGATTTTGAGGATTTCGGGTGTCGTTTGAAATGAATTTGAATTCCCGGTCCGATTTTCGAAATGTTGGGCTTGGGGATGTCTGATGTCGATATTCAAGATCGAAGGAGCGGAATCACTCTCTCTCTCCTCCCTCACGCCACTGACACACTCTCTCTCTCCTCTTAATGTGTTTTGGCCCCTTGTGTATTAAACCCTAGGGAGAAACCATGGCTCCACTATATAAAGCACTAATCCCAAAATGGATCTCTCATTCTAAAATCACTCAACTCAGCCTCCAAATTCTGAAATCCAAACCCCAAAATGGATCCCTACTCTCCTCCTAAACCCTAAAACCAAAAACCTCACTTTTCCTCTCTTGAATCCAAATTCTCCCAACTCTCACTCCTCTTTTGTGTTTCCCTGAGCCAAAATCCCTCAAATTTATCCCAAGGAGTCTCAATCTCAAAAAAACCAACCATAAACTCGAGCTTGGATGGTCAAAACAGAGCAAAAGCTCGGATCTTTGGAAAACTCACGGCCGCGACCCACTCATCTCGCCGTCGTGACCAAGAACCCAGTAACAAGTGTTCTTCCTCGCGGTCGCAACGTTCTTGTTCGACACCGCGACTCCGAGCCCAGAGACGTCGTCTTCTCGGTAAATCAAGTCATTTTCCTTCGTTTCTCCTCCTTTCTCGAATTCTTTTGTTGTCGTGTGTTCCTAACTCCTTCCTCTACCTTCTAAGGTCAAGAAATCCTAGACCCATTGTGGTTCGGTGTGGATTCGAGCCTCTTTTCACTGGTTTTCAGTTTTGAGCAAAGGTAACTCCTTCCTTCCTTGGATCTTTCGGTTTCAACGTTGTTTCTCAATAAAGGTTCTCTTTTAACTCATATCCAACCTTCCTAGACTCTGTCATAGCAAGGAATCATCGGATCTAAGCTCCCAAGGCCTCACTCCCTCAAGATTTTCGAAGAGCCTCCAAGAGGCTAGGTAATCCCTCTTTCTCTTTCCTCTCTAGTCCTGTTTGGAGTCATTTTTGTGTTGGTTGCACAATGTTTTTAATTAGAAAGGCTTTAAAACAAGTTTGAATAAAAACGGGTTTGGAACGAGCGAGAACGAGCAAGAATGGACAAGCCTAGGTTCGTTCTTGCCGTGGAGAAACCATGGTCGCTGCAGCGAGCCAAAACCCACATGCCAGAGGTTGAAGACGACCTCTCGTGGCCGCAAGTCACAGCCAGCGAGAGGTCTCTCGCGGTGGGTAAACTGGGAGGATGTCATGGCCACGACCGTCCCTCTCGCGACCACGAATCCCCCCAGCGGCTTGGCCGAGCCCTTCACCCTATACTTTGGACTTACCTTGTCGATTCTTGATCCGATCTTGTGGTAAAGTTTTGGATGGGAATGTTTTGGGAAACGAGCTTTTGGCGAAAAATGAATTATCGGATTTAATGCTTGAAGATATGTTAAAGAGTGTCATTTCACATGTCGGGATTCTGTGTTGATGTTTGTCGTATCGGATAGGTTTTGAAAATGGTTTTACTATCAATTGGTTTTAAGAATGTTTCAAAACTTGGGTTCTGTGTTTATGGTTGTTAGTTCGGTAGCTTATGGCATTGGCATGATTATAGGTGTTTATTGCTTTTGGACTCTACTTGCGTCCTCTTTTGCGGTTCGACACTTCTAGGTAAGTATCCTACGGGACTTACTCAGCAACCTGGACCTCCTACCTGATGTGTCATAAGATGTGTAGGTGTTGCATATGATAAAGCATGCCATGTAGTATCATGCTAGGATTGTATTATGAATGAGCATTTGGCTACTTTGTGCTTTTAAAACCAGATCGACTGTTATATGTGAAGTCCTAGAGTCTTTGCTAGGGTCATAGGGTAGCCTAGTCTCATCGGGTGCCCTGAGTCAATCGAGTCAATATGAGCATGATATGATAGCCCAGCACCATCGGGCAAGTGATGAGATGACGATGACATGATATGATGAGACGATATGTTATTATATGATATGATGATGTCGTGGTTTGTGCACCACCATGAGGAAATGGGTATCGTACTGGCAAGGTCTGCTCATGTAAAAGGGGGCGGAGTAGGAGGGGGATATGCCGTTTGGCATTGTATGGGGCCCTTTACCGTTTTTCTCCATATTATTATATCTGATGAACGTATGATTGTGTGATTTAAATTATGTACTATGATGTCCATGATTTGTGCCATGTTTTTATATCTATTTTAGCTCCTTATTCTATCATTTTATATATTATGGGTTGGGAATATAGTGAATTTGTGTAGTTTATGCTTATTTTCCAAATTATGGAGTCTACACTAGTTTTTGTTATATTTCGCATAAATCGGACGCACTTTGGGGCTTAAAGGAAACTCATGAAGAATCTAAGGATAGTGCAGCGGGACAAAATGCCATATTTCGACATCCATCATTCCGAATCAAGCTTTGATGTCTTCATAAGAGTTGTAGCCCTCGAAAAGAGATTTCCAACACATACTCATATGTGTCAATCCGATGAACGGGAACACGGGAAAGTGCGTTTAAAAAACAGAGCAGAATGCTAAAAGCTGACGCATCTACTCGGCGTCGACCAAATCTCCTAGACGTCGACCAGACAGAAAACCTACCCGAGTTCGAGAAAAGAAAGTTACCCGAGGAGCTGCGAAGAGATGCCGAGTTCGACGAATTCTACTCAACATCGACCAAATATCCTCGACGTCGACCACACTTGGAAGCCAACCCGATCTCGAGAGGAGAAGACTGCTCGAAGATGCCGAAGACCCACTAGTACAAATGTTCAATTATACCACATAACCCTAATATCACGGACCTAATATATCCGTGATTTTAGGGCTTTTAAAATCGAGGAAATAAAAATTTAATAGGTAAATCACGGATATTGATAAACAAAACCAAAATATTAGGGGTAGATTTCGAAATGTAATAAAATCAAATATTCCGGGCAAGAAAATGTAAAATACGCCCGGGATATTAGATGTAATATCCCGGAAAAATATTCCGGATTGAAAAAAACAGAATATTAGGGTGATATTTCTAATTTTCTAACCCTAGTTTCTCGTCTCTCTCACTGTCCACACTTCGTCTCTCTCTCGTCTGACTGTCTGAGCCGTCTCATGCAATCTCGCTGTTCTCGTCACTCTCGTCGTCCTCGTCTCACCGGGCGATCTGTTGCGCACAATCTGTTGTCCTCCTCTCTCTCTCGTCCACACCTCCTGCGCAATCTGCTGCAATCTCGCCTGTGCGAAATACGGCCGTCGGCGTCTCACACCTCACCACACCGCCTCTCTCGCCATCCTCCTCTCTCTCTGTCGTCTAACCGGAGGCGATTTCGCTCTTGACGAAGTGAACCTTCGGCCGCCAGCGTATCTCTCCCTGTTCGCCTGGTGATTTCGCACCTCTTGCAATCTCGCTCACGACCTCCGGCTTCCGGCGTCTCATCCTTCTCCGGCACCTCCTGCAATCTCCTGCAACAATAGGCTCTGTCTCGTCCCTCAATTCGCCACCTCCTCTTGCAAATGTCCAGTTTGAGTTTTAATTGGGTAAGTTCATGTCGAATTCAATCTATAGTTAGGGTTTTGCCGGTTATTGAATTCAATTTGGAGGTAGGGCTAATCAACTTCTTATTATCTTATTTGGAATCAAATAGAGGGTGTCTTGAACTTGAATTATTTTCTTATCTAGAATGTGAGTAGAGGGTGTGTTGAAAATTACATTCATTCCTGATGGTAAGAACAAGTAAGCTTAAATCCGAGTAGAGGCTTTGTGTATTGTGTACACTAAGCAATATAATAGATTTCTCTTAGACCAAGATGGTATATGGTGATTTTTTTTCCGGCTTGTAGCATAAATGTTTGAGTTTGGATTATTTTTTGTTGCAACTGCCTTGCTTACTTAGCAATTCAATCATCTTCCCAACCATATCTCTGGCTACGGTTGCACATACCAAACATTGCCGCTGCGTCTCCAGTGGCAAGTGTTTTTACTTTATTCGTCTTTTTTCCTTTCAAATTTATATTTGATGCCCGTTTTCATTTCTTTCAGATGATTCATGTTGTCGAATCATTGAGGTCCCTTGCTGGTGTTATCAATGCAGATCTTCTAAAGGACTTCCTTGATAAAAATCAGTTCTCGTTCAGAGGAAACTGAAACTTCATTTGTCCTTTCCCCGAGCTGTCATGCTCACAAATATTATGGAAGTTGCACACTATCGATGATGGCCAAACATGGAAAGTTCACAAGACACTAGCGTAAAGAATTTTATTTTCTCTTATTAATTATAAAGGAATCTCCTTTTGAAAGCCTCAATAGTTAATGAACTATTTCTCTCATAATGAAATATACAAGAATGAATACAGGCATTTGTTTTACTATATAGTATGTCTATCTTGTTGATTTAATCAACATGACTCTCTACGAGGAGTGGCGGTTATGTGCAGGGAGGGCAATCCACCTTTAAATGATTGAATTGCATATCTGGAATAATTTACTACATAGCTTTAATCGTTTGACAGTTATACGGAATGTCTTCAGTGATCTTTACCCTTTGCTTCATAATCTCTAAATATTGACATTGCTCATAAATATTCCCTGACAAATGGAACTCCTTGGTTTAGGAGAGAGAATGGAACATAAAGGAAAAGATTAACAGAGAAATGGAAATTATTAAGCTTTTGCTAGGAAATACTTTTCAAGGCAAGCCACCAATAATTCCTACATTTCTTGATCATTTAGTTGACAATTTGATTAAAATGAATCAGAACTAGCATCTCATCCTCTGCACTATAATTTCCTTCATATGCAGGCCAACATTACAGCTTCCAAGTGCCAGGGTGTTCATGTCTTTGCGAAGGATTGCTGAGATGGAAGCATTGTAAACTGGCTTAGGGAAGACATGAATTCTCATCCAGTGTGCATACAAGCTTGATTAGAGTTGCTTAAAGTTCTACCTTAGGTATGCAAAGTGTCTCCATTAAAGCTGAAGATTTATTTTTTTTTGTTATTTTTTGTGTTACTAGCTGCAATGAAGTTATGGAAGCTAAGAAAAAAAAAAGATGAATCTGATGGATGGCTATCTTAATTTTTGAAATTTATGGTTTATGAACCTAATTTTATATTCAACGTGCAATCAGTAGCCTTTAAGCTTTGGAGTTCAGTTGTTTGCAGATTTTATAGGGTGATAACTATCTAATTCCTTGTCTTTATGCATCGGGAAGTATTTAATTATTGTATCTCTCTTCTAGCCTGTTTGATATGAAATTGCTTGCACAATATTTTTTTTTAAAACATATAACCTATTATAATGGTTTATAAATTCATTTGTAATGTTACTGATAAGGTCTTAATTACAAGGCCTTTTTTTTGGAATCCAAACAGCCTTCCTGCTGTTGCTAACTTGCAAGTATATGGCTGAAAAATGTATAATTTCTTTTTTTCCTGGCCAATGTGGGAGTGCTTGCAATTGGTACCTGTTTTCTCTTTTGTGGTTATCTCTAACTTCTGTCTCTCTTCCATTTCTGAATCTGCAGGTTATTTAATAGTTATGAAGTTTATGATTTTGCAAGGATAGGAAGCATAGCAAGTGAGAAGGAACGTTTATGTTTACTTTGTAGTAAGTGGTACCTATCCTTTGAAAACTATCTCATATTAGCTAATAGAAAGAGCAGTCATTCACAATAATAAGGCAACTTATATTTTATGAATTTTTGAAATAGGATCTTTCTAGAATGGAGTCATATGCTAACTACAAAAGTTGAGGCAAACACAACCATATTGGTGAGATACGAATTTCTAAAAACTGATTTTTCTGAAATCTGATTTAATTTAAACATGTTAGATTTTCTAAAATCTGTTTTTTCATAAATCAACACAGCACCTAATAAGAAGGACCCAAAGCAATGGTAGATGGAATGCTTGCCGAATATTCCTCATTTTTTTCTTTCTGGAATGCTAGTTGAATATTCTTAATCCTGGAGCAGTCCATCCCAGTGATGACTCTTAACTGTGAGAAATATCTCATGTCCCATGTCATAAGTGCCTTTTTCAAATTGCTCATCTTTTGCCTCACAATAAATTGTCTGATATCTCCAGTGTACTTCCCAAATGTTCTCAACTTGCTCTGGGTAGATTGCCAAGTTTCTCTACTTGCATGATTTTATATAATCACGCAAGTGGTAGAGTAGTACCTAACATATACATGTACTTTTTTCTTTCCATATTCATAGGTTTAAGTTGTTAGGAAGTATGAAAAAGTCTTGGATGTTAGCAAATCGTATGTCTGATGAATATCAGAGGAGGTAGATGATTTCATCACATTTTCCCTTGAAAAACGAACCACACGGTATATACTATATTTGTCTCCTAAGCCATATTCTGTTTTCTGCTGTAATAAGTAGAATGAAACTGATCTGTCATGTGATTGATCGTAGACCTTGCAGCGGATATTGGATAGGGGACATAAGTTGCCTAACCCTGACGGGATCCTTATTAATGGGCGCGGAAGTGGTGCTGCTATCACAGTTGAGCAAGGTGATCATCTTAGATTATTCCAATTTACTGTAAGATTATGTCTGATTTGTTGATGTTTTAGGAGCTAAATGTGATGATGTCTTTTACATTGCGTGAGCAGGCAAAACTTACAAGCTCAGGATCTCGAATGTGGGACTACATAACTCTCTCAACATCCGCATTGTAGATCACAAGATGACTTGGTCGAAGTGGAGGGGACACACACTCTTCAAACTACCTACTCGGCTACTCCCTTGATGTTCATGTAGGACAGTCCTACTCAGTATTGATTACCGCTGACCAGTCTCCCAAGGGCTACTACATTGTTGCTTCGTCGCGTTTCACTGACAAGGTCCTCACCACCACCCGAATCCTTCACTTCAGCAACTCTGGTAGCTCTGTGTCTGGCCCCATTCCCGGTGGCCCTACTATCCAAATTGATTGGTCCCTCAATCAGGCCCTCTCAGTCAGGTGATTTTCGCTCTTATGTTGTCTCGTGTACAATCAAACCGTTGCTTGTCAAATGCAAAGTCTGATATATTTTCTCTCCAGGATGAATCTTATAGCGAGTGGGCCAAGGCCAAACCTGTAGGGGTCATACCACTATGGTATGATCAACACCACCAGGACCATAAGGCTGCAGAACTCAGCTGGACAGGTCAATGGCAAGCAAAGGTATGCTGTTAACAGCGTTTCGTTTGTTGCACCAAATCTGTAGAACATTAGCAAGTATGATTTATGTTAGTAGATTAGACTTTGGTTTACCGTAGGATTCAATTTAGATTGTAATGAACTATTTTTCGATGTAATTTGGAAGTTATGGTTAGTTTTGTGGACAAACTTTGTACTTGTGTGTCGGAAATTTAGCCAAACGCTGTGTAGAGGTAGTATTAAAAAAATGAAAAAAATATTTTAAAAATCGGACATAAATATATAGCCCGGACCTACAAAACCGAATTATACATATAACAATTTCATGCACTAATCTACTATCACGAGCGAGGATCTGTGATATAAGCCAAATATATTAGAAGGGATCACACCTAATATCACGGACGTCCCCAGAGGGAATCCGTGATAAAAGACCCGTAATAAAAATGTTCAGCACCCTAATATCCTGGGTGTACCTATTAGAAGATCCGTGATATTATAGTGTAAGATGAAAAATAATAGACCCTAATATCCCGGGCGTGTCAAATAGGATATCCGTGATATTAGAGTGCAATATGAAAAATCCCAAGCCTAATATCACGGGCGTGTCTGTTTTAAGATCCGTGATATTTGATTGCCATTCCTAATAGCCCACTGAGGGGAAGCTCGAGCGTGTCTTGACATATATCCGTGATATTTGGCTCCAAATATCCGTGATATTTGAGGTAATTTGTACTAGTGACCACCCGAGATCGACAACTCTACTCGAGGTTGACCAGACTTGGTCGACGTTGACCACGCAGAAATTGGACCGCGAGTCCGTTGGGGCCAATCCGAGCATGTGGGAGTTACTTGGGCACGAAGCAAGGCCGGATTCATCCAATTCTATCAAGATCTATCTATGGAAGGAAGGATTTATCCACTACATGAAGATTTAGATATTTTTCTTTTAGGATTAATGTTTCTTTTATCAAAATTATATCTTTAGGATTAGGCAGAGATTTATTTCCTTGTATAGCAAGGATTCAAGCCTATAAATAAAGCCCATGGGGCTAGTTTTTATTCATTCCAAGCTAAAGAGAACACAAGTAGAGAGAGAGAAAGAGAGTGGGGGCCGAGAGGAGTAGAGGAGCGAGAGCAGTTTGGCTTCGATCGGTTGTATGCTTTGGTTTATTTTAATGCAAGTAGTTATTTCCCTTTTATTATTGATGTCTTTTGCTATGATGAAGAGCGAGTAGTCCACCCACTTCTAGGGTTGGGGTGAGCCCAGCGATAGTCATGCATGTTTGAGGTAAAGATTCGACATTTATTGTGTTTTGATCATCCACTACCTTTTATATGTTTATTACCTATTTTATAGAGATTCAGATTAACCACCTGGATTATAAACATAAAATTGGTAGATATAATTAGGGTTTCTTGAGAGAGTTGTCTAATTGTTGGAAAAGGCGAAAGCTTGATCCTTTGATGTGATTGCATGATTATTCCTCTTATTATTGCCTTATGCATGTTTGGTTATTGTTGTTGCAAACCCCGATCTTGGAAGTCTTCTTTTACATTATGTAAATCGAATTTTGAAATTTATTTTCGTTACTGTTTTCTCCTCGACGTCGACCAGACCTAGTCGACGTCGACTACTGATATTCGATCTAGGGTTTCTGCTCGAGATCGCTGCTCGTTTTTGTACCTACAGGTACTCGACTTCGACCAGCCTTACTCGACATCGACGACTTCTACTCGACGTCGAGGACACTTGGTCGACGTCGACCACCACTAGTGACCATGCTTGCTCGAATTCGACTGTGTTGGACCCCTGTCGACCACCCTTGCTCGAGGGCGAGTACTCCAGAGTCGACTTCTGCCCGTGAGATTCTTCCACTACCTGAGATCCGCTGACCAGCTTCCTCGAGGATCGATCCTGACTTCCTGTTGCTACATCGAAAGGAAGTCTTGTAATCATTTACGTGGGCAAGATCTGGTTTGATTTATATTCTTATATTTTAAACTCGATTTCCTTCTACTGAAAATTGGCGCCGTTGCCAGGGAAGCACTCATTCACGCCTTAGGTAGTTAGATCTCACGTTTCTTTTGAGTTACTTTGCAGGTATATGCGCCGTTCTGGTCAACCACCTGAGTTTGACGCCTTATACGATCCGGAAAGCCTTATGCACATCCACTCTAGATTGAAAAGGATCATGGCATCCGCATAAACACAAGCTAAGATGATCGAGAGGCTTCAGAGGGAACTAGCAGCCAACAATGCTGCTCTCACCCCTGAGAGAGCACGCACTGAGCAGGAAGCAGAACTGAGGAGGCAGGCGGAGGCTGAGCTTTCCCTATATCCCACCACTGCGAAGGACTACATGCACCCGACTCTTGTCGTGCCTGAATCGGCTATTCTAGTCCCTCCTAATAATTTTGAAATTCGCACTCCCTTCCTTATTGAAATAAAAAGTAATGCTTTTGAAGGGAGATTTAATGAATGCCCTCTCGTTCATATTACTACTTTTGCTGACATGTGTCAGACTCTTGCTGAAGTTACTACTCTTGAATATGTGAGAATGAAAGCTTTTCGTTGGTCTCTTGCAGGTCCAGCATTGAAGTGGCTTGAAGGTCTCCCTACATGATCCCTCACAACATGGGTAGAGGTTAGGAATGCGTTCCTCAAAAAATTCTTTCCTCCAGCCAAGACAACACTCCTCAGACAAAAGATTACAGCTTTCAAACAAAAGCCCGAGGAGCCGCTAGCACGAGCATGGGATCGATACAAGGATCTGTTGCGATCCTGCTCTACTCCTGGGCAGCCACCCTATGTGATTTAGGAGATTTTCTACAATTCTCTTGATCTGGCTGCCAATGAAAGGATCAATCAATTCACGCAATATGAGTACCTCACGCAGACACCTGCAGAGGCATGGGCTACTATCGAAAGGCTAAACAACTTTGACAATACCTATGGGGCTCCTGCGAATTACGACGTACCACCTATGCACGACCAGCTCCATCCATGCCCTTATATGAGCCTTCTAAGGAGATTGATCCTGATGTCCAGGAGCAGTTCTACAAGGACCAGAATCGCAAGCTCCTCAAGCAAGTATAATTTCTGTTTGTCAACCAGCCCTGCATTGAATGCGGCTCACTTCGACACACCACACCAGAGTGCCCACATACGGAGCAAGTCAGGTTGGCAGAAACTCATGAGGAGGTGGCTTACGCAGGAGGTCCCAATCGCTATATGGGGGACCAATGGTTCCATAAACCACAGTGGAACCAAGGTGCCAATAGGAACCCCTCACCATACAGATCTCTGAGACATCCAGAAAGGGACCAGTAGAAAGATGATCTACAGATGGTCCTCGACGAGATGAAGAAGAACCAAGCACAACAACAACAATCCAATAACGCCATCCAGACTCAACTCAACGGCCTCAATACACGATTTGGGGAGATGGACATTTAGAAGAAGAACATAGAGACCCAAATGGGTCAATTCGCACAACAGATCCCAAGACCAGCCGGAAAGCTCCCTGGGCACATAGATCCTAATCCTAAGGGGCAATCCAGACAAGTCGCTGCTGTAAAATTGAGGAGTTGGCACCAACTACGCGAGCCAGAGAGCGTAGTAGAGAAGGGTGAAGCAGAAAATATACTCGACGTCGACCATCTAGTCGACGTCGACCAGAAACAACTCGACGTCGACAACAACCAACTCGACATCGACTAGAAACTCAACAGAGAAACTTCTGCTCGACAACAACACTCGACGTCGAGTATTGTAGTCGATGTCGAGGACACCCATGTCGACGTCGAGGACTCTACAACACCTCCGACATCTGTTCTGGCTCCGAAAAAGACGCTACATTTCCCTTCCAAGGCGCTGAAAGATCCCACACAAACCTCTTTCTTTGAGCAAGCATGCAGCACAAAAGCATCTTCAATATATATATATATATATATATATATATAGAGAGAGAGAGAGAGAGAGAGAGAGAGAGAGAGAGAGACTCAGGCTACGGTGTCTCACTTATCAAGCACACAAAACTCGCCACTTATTGGCATTTGGGTCCAGATATGTAAGCGACCCTCGCCGCTTATCTGCATTGACATGCATGTACTAGCTAGAAAAAATCGTCGCTCATTCGACAACCCTCGCCCCTTACTTGGCTCATCGCTCATTCGACAACCCTCGCTACTTACTTGGCCCATCGCTCATTCGAAAACCCTCACCAGTTACTTGGCTCGTCGCTCATTCGACAAACTCTCATCACCTGCCTAGCTATCATGTGATCACTAAGGCAACAAAAGATCCAGTTGATTAACCTGCCAATATAGCTAACTAACCTCCGACTAATTGGATGACCTTCCACTCTCACGCACTAATTAGTCTCCATGCAGACTTGTATATAATTTTTTATAGTTTCCTCGATCCACCAATAGGGCAAGACATATTGTGTCTATTGGTGCAGGTTTCGTCTAGCAGCAGCTTTAAGGATGAACCAACATTTTCGGTTTCTTTCAACAATAGATCATGATAAATGAACCCAAGGGACAATTGAGTGGAGAATTATCTATTAGCGTAAATCTTGGAAGATTGGTAAGATCTAATACTTACTTCTTAAGTAGAGTCTCGTATCCTAACCAACGGATAAGTCATCCAATATGTTACGTTCAATTGAAAAAAAAAACTCTTTTTGAAATAAACACTTATTCTCACTTGGGTGTCGAAGTCACCTCCGGGGACTTTGAGCCCCGCCCCTTGATCTCATCTTTTCGATGAAGGTCATCAATCTCCATCTCTTCTAGTGAGTGGAAAATCCCTCTCAGAACACCCTTTGATGGCATATATCACTGTCAATTTGTCACCTTCCACTTGAATCTTGGACAGACCAAGATCCTTTGCCTTCATGATCCCTAGCTTCTGGCACAATGGTTCAGTCATGAGTGGCGATATGTGTTGAAGCTGCCCTCCTCCACCGTCAATCATCGTTCTCTTGTGGTCACGAATAATGAAACACCGTGAATCATTAAAATTTATTTTAAATGTTCCATTTGGTGGCTTATTCCACCTCAATTGCCTTTTCTTTCTTGTTCTAGTTATAGTTTTAGCTTCATTTGTTTTATCTAATTATTTTGTTTTTCCTAGTTTATGAGTCTCTGTCGTGTCGAGTTTTTCATGTTATGAATTGTCTTTATGTTTGCATTGTCAAAGATTTTCCTGTTTTTGGATGTCCAAAGGCACCCCCATGGAATAACCAGTAGCCAGCCTCACTAATACAGATTTGGTCGAATAACCCGTTGTATATAATCTGGGCGTGTGTTTATTGAGTAATAAAGCCATGAAAACTAAAGAATTTAGGTCGAAATTTAGGTTACTCCATCCGTCTCGAAATTTAGGTCGTTTTAGCCCTTAATTCTTGTATCAAAATTTAGGTTGTTTTAGGTTTTCTAGGTAAGGGATAATAATGATTTGTAGCGATTTGTGTGTTGTTGATTTTTTGAAAGAGTTTGATTGGTTAAAAAAAAGTAGTGGGTATTTTAAAAAAATAATTTATGAAAATGTTAGTGGAATGATGATGTTGATTGAGGGGTGAGTGTTTTATTAAAACATGTGCAAAAGTTTTATAATTAAATAACCCAAAAAAGATAAGCTCGGGTTAATTAGCGTTAAAATTCATAAAAGAAAACCGGGTTATATGGTAATCCATGATCCTCCCCCCCCCCCCCCCCCCCACATCGCCCAGACCGATCTTTCTTCTTGTACTACACTGCCGCTCTCCCTCTCTCTCTCTAACTCTCACTCTCCCTCTTCGCTCGCCGTGCTTAAACTTTATGGTTTTCAGTAAGAGAAAATTATGGAATCAACTAAAGTGCCTAAATTTTATGGTTTTCAGTAAGAGAAAATTATTTTAATTTCTTTTTAGTTTTGTCCCTTCCTGTCCCTTATTCTGGGTCTTTCGGAAACACTGTGTCAGTTTGGTCGGGGTATGAGTGTGTACGTCCTGGCCCCCCATCCCCCGCTTTAACGCGGGATAAACTGGGTTGTTGTTGTTGTTGTTCTTTTTAGTTTTGTCTATGTGAATTCTTCTGAGCGATGGCATAATTAGATGGAAGGCCGAATAATTTTATGATTTGGTCAGGTTTGATGAAGGGTACTGTAGGGACAAAAACATTATAATGCTAGGTAATACGTTGCTTGTGAATACATAGAAGAGAGGAGGATATATGGTCTAATGTCTTGATAATTTTTCTATTTTGGATATTAATTTGTAGGGGAATCAAAAGAAAAATGATCAAAGAAACTTTCAAGAAGGGTAATAAAGATCAATTACTTAAGATGGATATGAAGATAAACTTTACCTAACTTTTCCACAACTTCTACACCCTTTTTAAAATTTTATGAGGTCAAATAGTTTGTTCCAGTACGAAGTTAATCAACTAAATTGTGTTTGAAGGATTGTGTGATGCAAATTGTTAAAAGTGATATTCTTGGTTTGGAAAGTTGAATTTTCTTAGTGCATGTTGTTGCTAGACCTGATGGGAGAGTTTGTATTTTTGTATACTTTCACTTTGAATTTTAATGTCATTCTCTCTATATTCATGATTGTCTAATCGTTTAATGACTTGCCCTTTCTTAAACTTAACTCTTAATATGGTCTCATATTTTCTATATAGTCAAAATATTTACCAATTCAAGTTGCGCAAACCCAAATGCTTTATTTTTTAAATATTTTTCGCACATAGCTTCAAAATAATTACTTGACTCTAATGGTTGATCGATTATTATACATATATATGTTACATAAGAAAATGAATCTAATGGTTGATCGATTATTATTTGACTAGAATTAGATGAACTTCATCATAATTGAATAAAAGGATATATATATAATTATCAAACAAGAAATTATAATTGATATAGGTGTATATATGTACCTGATATATAATTAAAAAACTTGAGACCTCATTGACATTGATTCAGTTCCTCTATCAGCTTTGGTTATATTTTTTTTTACCGGAGAAGATATTTTGTTGGTGCAGATTATAGACAACAAGGTCCCCATTATGTTTATATGTGATATGATAGGGATAAAAGGAAGCTCGATCAAAACTTAAAACTAAGGTGCATGGTAGAAAACTGGAAATCACATTGATGAATGCTAATAAACCTTTTTATTTATGTACTTTCTTTTATAGGAACATACTTATTCATTGGTTTCTTATTTCTCCCATTTTTCTGCATACTTTTAAAGCAATATAAGCATCTTTTATTTTTTCTCTTTTCCTATTTGATTTTTTATATATAATTTTGGTTACTCATTTATAATACTAGAAGGCCGTGCGATGCCCGGCTTAATATGTGGTTTTATGCAAGAAAGAAATGACAACATAAAGTAAAGACTTTCAGAAACAAAGATTCTAAAGGAACTTGAATACACACATCCTATAAAATAAAGATGTTGTAATAGAGCAAGTTACATTAACCATCTCATTGAAGGCAATCAAAAGTTCATTCACAAGAGTAAAAGGCGAGAGGTAGAAAACAGAAGAAAACTTGAAAGAAGATGAAAACTCACAAGTTCATTCACAAGAGTAGAAGTGATTCTCTTCCCCAACAAACTCAATTGTTCTAACATAGTTTCTGCATCTCGAAGTGAACCATCAGCATGTAACGCAATCAATTCCAGTGCATCAGGTTCAACCTCCAAATTCTCTTCAACTGTTATTCGTTGCAATCTGGTCACAATATCAACATCTTTGATTTTGTAGATGTTTCTGACACCTTGAGAGTACGATACGTGGGCACATTTTCAAGGTCCGTAGTGATGGATACGAAGACGACTTGTGGGAGTGGTTCTTAAAGAAACTTGAGAAGGGATGCCCATGTCTTGGAGGGCAACAAATGACACTCATCAGTAACAAAGACTTTGTAGCATGAGATAGCTGACGGGGGTGCCACTGCTAACCTTTTCAGTGGGTATCTAACACAGTCAATTCCTTTCTTATTTGTCCCATCAACCTCCATGATATTTCTACATTTGCAAGAGATAAAATTAGTACATTCCCGGCAGACCCCACAAGGTTTAGTGTCCTCAGTTTCATAACCTAAATTAAAAGAGAAGAAGAAATACAATATGTCCTAAAAACCATTAGAATAAATCAATTCATTGGAAGCTTAGCTTATTATGCAGCTTTGTGTTGTTTGCCCTCATAACAACACATCAAGACAGAAGCTACCTAGTTCATTCTACAATGTTTCCCCTCATAACAACACTACATAGAGATTTCGAAAATTTCAGGCTCAACTCAAAGGTTTTGATACCGCCGTTTCTATCCAACTAAGCCTAACCAAACTAAACTATATTCATATTAGGGAAGTCAACTCTAAGGTGGCAATGAACTCTATGTTGATTGAACTGTAATGATTTTGTAATGATTTTGCACTGCCATTGAGAAGCAACTACACATACTCACAAATGAATGAAGAAAAATGATATTAAGGAAAAGTCAGACATGAAGTTTGATCCAACTAACAGATCCAACTAATAGTATATTCATAAGCATTTATCCTTTACTCCTAATTCCGAACTATGCCAGAATCAAAATCGAGTGCCTCTCAGGACTATCCTGGAATTTAAGCAACAATCTGCCTACATGACTATAATCTTTTAATACATTTTTTGGGGGGTAAGAAACTGGAGTACAAGGTCATTAATGGAATTCATTTAGGTTTGGATCTGAAAAAGCTTGTCCCCCTGTGAGAAAAGGAAGCCAAAGTGGGAAATGCAAAAAGGGTTCGATCTGAAAAAGACGAAATGGAGTATAAGGTCATCTTTACCATTCCAAACAATGTTTTTTTACTGTTAATCAATTATAATTAATCCCCTAAAATCTTAAATAATAAATGCATACAAATAATGCACAATAACAATCAATCTTAATCACGTATTCCTGAGCTGTAGATTCTTATCAAAACTATTACCAGTTGGAGCAGAAGTGTCTCCAGAATTGGCTCCCCATGGCAGCTGCAAGATTTGGAAACCACCTTGAATTAGAAAGGTAAGAAGAACTTAGAAACTAACCGAAGGGGTTGAGGAAGTAAAAGCAGGCCATGAGCTACTGCATAGAAAAAATATATAACAAAGTAAGTAAAGGAGGTAAAGGAGCAGCAGAGCTTCGGAAGGAAGTAAAGGAGCAGCAGAGCTTCGGAAGACCAATTCATTAAAGTATGCTCTCCTAAAGGATCCGTTCTCTACTTCCAAGGAAAGAAAAGAGAGCACATACTGGCATCTTTAGAATCAACAAATTCAGCAAAGTAAGGCGAGGATGAAATCAACATATTCATACAAGCAGAAATAACAACCATATGAAAAATATGTGTTTTAGTGCAATTGAATGAGTATCCTGACAAATATGCCAGGGCAGAGCTTCAGAAGAACATACCCCTCATTGGATTGACTGAGAGGGGATGGAAAAAAAATGCAATGAGACAACGAGCTGGACAAAGTGCATCTGCATTACAACTAAATTAGATAACAACATACAGTTCCGGCGCTGTTCTTCAGTATGCCATGGGTTTTCAGGTGATAGAGGAGTTTTAGACGAGGATGGAAGATCTTCACAACCAGAAGGCCCTGCCTCACCATTCTACTTCCTATCATAACATTCTCACGCAAAGGAAGAAAGGAACAAGATCAAAGACAGGAAAACATGAAAGAGAGGATAATGTTTTCAAAAAAGGGAGGAGAAATTTCCGGTAAAGAAAAAGGAAAGTGATAGTGGCAAGTGTAAAAGATGCTACCTTTCCGAGGCAAATATCATCATTATGCTTCACCTTCTCACATGATTGAGATTTTGCAGAGAAATAGGCATTATCTTCCATATCATTCTGATGATACAGAAATATGATTCCCCGGTATATTTGCTTGACAACGCCTTTCTTATCCTAAAACCATGAGAGAGTATTTCTTTATTACACAGTTTCTTAGACAAGTTATACTCTTATTTCCATTTCAATTAGAGTACAGTCATATAGCCCAACCTTGAGTGGTCCATCCAAAATTTTAACATCATCATTGGCAAATATGGTCTTCATCCGATGATCTAAAGCATTAAATTTCTTCTCTAGGTTAAAATTCTTGAGATCTTTTTTTGCCAGAGATTAACCGTTGATCCTTCTAAACCATATTTCAAGATCTGTAGGGAGAGAAAATTGGATTTAGATGCATACATACAAATTGAAAGAAGGAAGAAAACCTATAAGACAAAAAAGATGAAAGTGAAAATAAGGAAATTATAACCTTGTAGCTTTCATCCTTTCCCATGCCTATCACCATTCCAAATTCTCTTTTTCTACAATGAATTCACAATTTTTTAATAAAAAAACATAGAATAAGTAAATAACGAGCAATCTTATAAGCTCCAAGGAAGATTCCTATTTAGGGGGAAAGGGGAGGAGTTTGAAATTAGGGCCCTACCCAAAAAGAACAAGGTCATGCACTTCAATGTCTTCTTGTTCTTTGGACCCGGATGTGTCTTCTCCCTTACCACCCACTTGGAAAGGCTTCAAAGTGGGGTTGTCCTTCTTATCACCACAGAGTTGTGAAAGAAACTCCACGTTCCCAGAATCCTCATTAGTAGAAGTTCTGAACTTTTGAAGCTCTTCTATCAAAGGGTTTACATCACATATTCTACAAGAATCAATAAATACTTTCTTAAACAAAAAAAAAAACTATTGTTCAACATCATGCCATCCAGCACCTCAAAATGCATCCCCGTATCACGATCACGCCTGTATTGTATGAGGGGTCGAAACTCTCTACAAAAAATGAGAGAAGGGCAGTTTCTTAAGATCCACGTGATAAAAAAAAAAGGAACCATATGTGTAATAGATATATCATAAGTACAATGCTTCAGTTTAAAATCTCTCACAAGTCCAACAAGGAGAAAACTATACCTTAAGATTGGGATGGCTAGAAGCAAGTATATCAAGCTTCTTTTTCAGCAGTATGTCATCTGGGGAAACGTTAGCATACAACAATAACCCCTGAAATATGTATAAAGCCAAATTTTAATATAGCACACCAATAGGTTCTAATATTACTTTGTACAATGACCATCACTAAATATTTCAGTATAATTCCCCCCAAAAATTACTTCCCTAAAAGTACAATGTTTTAGTGTAATATCTCTCACAAGTCACAAGGAATATTGTGCTATTATAAAGGAATTAAAATAAGCAGAAATGCAGAATATAATATTACGAAGATGTAAGAAAAATCAGCAAAATTGCAGCCAACCTGGGTGATGTCATTAGGGTTCAGTAGAATTGCCTCAATCACCTGAAGCATTGGAGTAATGCCACTTCCACCAGCAATCTGTGACCAAAAATAGTAAACAGATTGTTTAAGCAATGCACACCATTACAGAAAATGTTGTACCATATTATTCCAAACAAACTTTACTGAACATCAGAATTAAGATTATTAACAATGCTTTACAAAATACAAATTATAAGACGCCTCTCTCAGCATGCATTTGTTTCTTTACATTTGGAGTATATCTAAGCTTCTCAATTGGTCTGCAGGAAGTAATTTAAAGATATGATGGTCAATTTAAGAATTCATTCACTCTCAGTTAAGTAGCCAAGACAAGTTATAGTGAAGAGTTTAACCTTTAACTTCTAGCACATCCCCAGCTTTCAGTTTCGCAAAATGTTGGCTCATTTTCCCCTCAGGATATATCTGTAAAAAGAAAAATAAACCAACCAGTAACACCATAAGATATACAATTAAATGCATCAGCGTGCGAATATCAAATATAGATGAAGGGTTATTAAATCGAATATCACAAACCTTAACCAATAAATCAAAGTATCCTTTCGAATCCGGATTTGAAATGGGAGTATACCTAAACAGCGTGCTAGTTGAGCATCCAAAAAATAACTCAATACAAACCATTTTTTACTTCATATTTCAGCAAATGCTATTATGGCTAAAGAAAAATGGCACTACATAACAAGTACTTCATATTCTTTTCGATAGGCAGAATTCAGAATGTATTTCAGTATTTGTAGTTTTGTACAATAAAATCAGAGTCTGGAAACATACAGACAGAGATTCAATATCCTTTGCCATTCTAATCATAGATATTTGATCATAGGCCGTAAAATCTATGCAAAAATAATATTTACAATATAAAAAATATTACACCAAACATAATAACCTTCACTGAGGAGACTTACGGTCAAATGACATATGTGGTCTTCCCATTATCATCCTCTCCAAGTGGTGCCCTACATTTGAATGAAAAAAAATAAGTAGGAAACTTATATGGACATTTACTCCAGAGTTATAAACATCTCAATGCTCTAATATCCAAAGAAATCGCCAAGGGACAACAGGAAACTAACGAGTCCAAACTCAAGTGGCAGTCTTACACCTACCTTGTGAGAAGGCAGGAAGCAATATCAAGACCCAACTTGTCATTTGGATCCAATGTGAACCTGCAATAACAAAGAGTTTAATAAGTTCATACATGAAACATGTTACCTATTTATTTGCCTCATAAATAAGCAAATTTTAAATTGGAGAAACCAAACTACATAGCATCAGATGTTCTACATAGCTGGGTTCTTACAATCTTATTTCAGCTTACACAGGGAGTATGGAATGGACTCACAATGATTATTAACCCTTTTGGAATATGTCATAGAAAATAAGTAGGATATGTTTGTACAATCTGTTAAAGATGTTGATTTATTTTCAATAGCTGCAATGAAGGGCTAATAGTAAAGAATTTTCCCATTCTGACTATACGACTTTCATTTTACTTCTAGCTTTGCTCAAAAGCCAATACATTCTCAAAGAGCCATCCATAAATTATGTCTTAGCCTACTTTATATCCACTGTTCACGTATAATTTTTTTTGGAGTTGTTTATCCCTTCTAATTTTTTGGAGAGTCATTTCAGCATACACAGAGAGTATGGAGAGGGCTCACAATATTTATCCAAGGATTTCATGGCCATGGAATCACAATGATTATTAACCCTTTGGGAATATGTCATAGACAATAAATAGGATATGTTTGTACAATCTGTTATTTATCCCTTTTAATTTCATTTAAGTCTCTCTTTGACACACTTACAGAAACATGTGAGAGAAAAGATGTTGATTTATTTTCAACAGCTGCAATGAAGGGCGTAAAGAATTTCCCCGTTTTGACTATACAACTTTCATTTTACTTCTAGCTTTGCTCAAAAGCCAATACATTCTCAAAGAGCCATCCATAAAATATTTCTTAGCCTACTTTACATCCACTGTTCACATATAATTTTTTTTTAGAGAGTCATTTATCCCTTCTAATTTCATTTAAGTCTCTCTTTGACACACTTACAGAAACATGTGAGAGCAAAGATGAGCACCTGAACAACTTAGTGTTGTGGCTGACTTTTGCAGTCTCGTGGAGTCTAAATTCAATCCACTTATCTGGATTTAGCGCTGCAATTTAGGTTAAAACATTAATTAGTTAGAATAGAAATGCAGAAATAATTTAACTTAAAAAAAGGTCACATCTATAAGAAGATCAAAAGTGGATACCAACACAACATCACACCAACCCATGTGTGGGTTCACAAGAATTAAGGGTCGACTCAACGACTCTATTCCAGAAAACTTATAATCTTATAAAGCTAAAAAAATCATAAAACTTATATTCAGTGAGCAAAGAGTTTAAGAAAACCATTACTCTTAACACTCAAGGGAGAAAAACAAGATGCATGGCTTGTAGTGATGGGCAGAAGGGGGCAATGACGATGTAATAGAGGTAAAAAAGATACAAGAATTAGTCATTCAACTAATTCATTTGTTGGAGTCTAAGTTTTTGGTGTGTTTTGTAACTTTCGTTTCCGGTTTGATTAATGAATTTATAGAACATGTGTGCATCAATGAGGTACAAGTTTGATTTTTTTTTTCAAGACATTTCAAATTATTTATCTATTCATTATTCATTCAAGGAGTTGTATTGTATCCAGTCTTTGTATGATTCACTTGATTCATCTAGATCATCAATATAGAGCTTGATTGATTAAGAAATCTTCATCTTTAACTTCATCTGTATCCAAGATTCCTATAAGTTACTGAAATAATAAAGTACTCGAACAAGAAGATCGCAGCTTGAAGGCAACAAATTACTAACCAAAATCTTTATTGCTTAGATGAGCAAGAGATTGAAGGCAACAAGAATGTGCAATATCACCCAAAAAGCTTTACATCAAAACCTAATTTCCAATTTGAAGATCCTGTTTTGCATTTTCAAAACCCAAACTCAAAATCTCATGGAGTGAATCCTCAATTCCTAGCCCATAATCCTCAATCTGAAGACTGTAACCCTGAAAAAAAGTCCCCAATTTTCACCTTAACCCTCAATTTCACAACACCAATCCTCAATTGCAAGGCCATAACCATCAATCCGAAGATCTCAATCCTCAAGTTGAAGGTCATAAACCTTCATTTCAAGGCACAAATCCCTAATTTAAAGAGAAAGCCTCTCAATTCGATCAGAAACAATTCCAACTACAACTCTAACCCTAAAAAAAAATGATTTTAAAACTCAAATCTCAACAAAGATAGAGATAGAGATCGAGATAGAACTCCTTGGTGTGATAACTTTTAGAAGCATCCTCAGCCGGGAAGCCATGCCTAATCTAGAACTCGGAAATAAGGAAAAATCTTCCTAATTTCAAAACATAATTAGAGAATCAATCAAAACAGAAAAGAAAGGAGAGGCCTAACCTTGAGTTCCTCGACTTCGAACACTAAAATTTGAGTACGGCCAATGACAAAGGAGCTAGATGCAGCGAGATTGAGAACACGAGATGAAGAAAGGGTTGCGAAAGGCATACGAAGGGCTTGCGAAGGGGTCTGACCAAGAGCACCTAGATATCAGGTGTTGCACAGAGAATCAACGACAGAAACAGAGATCATCAAATCTCGCATGCATAAAATAGAAATCGCACAGCTCTATATTGAACCTAATCACCGACCGAAGGACGAAATTGCTTGGGGAAACATGAACCAAGTAATTACAATCAAATCGAAATCGCAGAAAACCGAACACAGGTGGAACACATACCTGAGCCAAAATACAAGACGGGATCAGGAAAAGCCCCCAAGATAAAGATGCATACAGACGAGCGGTGGGGAGGAAGCAAGAGTTGAAAAGAAGGGAGAATTAGAGTCGTAGAAAGCAGGAGGTGGAAGAGAAGAAGCAAGAAGGAGGCAGCCATAACCTACCTCAGCCGCCATAGATGGAGCAAGAGGTGGCCGGAGAACAGGACATCGACGAAGAGGAGGATGGTGAGTCGGTGACCAAGGAGAGAGGGTGAAGAGGATGAATGGCAACCTACGAGAAGACGGATATCTCCAGGTAAACAAAAAAATAAATAGTTTTAAATTCAAACTTTCGAGGACAAAATAGGCATTACACCCTGCAATCAATCCGGACCCTGGAAAATTTTAACCAAATCACTATCGACGGTCCAAAATCGGTCAGAGCTTTTGTAAAAATCTGAAAGAGTTGCCTTGGGGCTCAGATGGATTATGGGCCGTAGATAATTTTAACATTTACGGCTGAGATGTAATTTTGTGCCCACGTTTAAAGTAGTAGAGATAAATTAGCTACTTTTTGCACCTGTGTTTTTCTCCCCCATGTTTTTGGGAGTGGGGGAAATGTGTCCCCCATTTAACTATATATTGTTGTAACATTTTGATCTAACCTTTCTTTCCATGACCACTAGTCACAACTTGGCTTAACAAAACTTGGGAACAAAGAGGCAGTTGGATTTCCTATAGCTTTATCATTTGGCATTCTTTTTCTTTTTCTTTTGTTCTCATTTATAAGTTATGTTCTTTTATGATGTATTTTATTTGGTTGGTACTTGAGCGGCGGTATGTTTACACTTGAAACTTAGAAGCATACAATAACATGAGAGAACATGTTTTTGAGGATATTTAGAAGTGGAGGAGCAGTGGTTGAGTTTTGTTGGCTTGTTGTATAAATGGAGCAACTATCATGTTTTGCTTGCTACTTAGTTGCTAAACCATAGTTGGATAAACTTATCGTGATTTGTTCGTTCTCCAGGAGCATGTCTTGACAGACTTAGGTTAGCTAGTTTTATAATGTAAAGAAATTATGTTGATGTGATATGGAGTTTCATTTTTCTTATATGATCTATTGTGTTCAATGTTTTTGTCAAATAAAAGGGTTTTTCTAGCCGGTTCACTACACGAACCGGGGTAGGAAACCTCAGGGTTCTCCCCGGTTTAGTTTTATGAACTGGGGTAGAACCGACTGTTTTTTTTAAAAAAAAAAAGGAAACTATATAACTCGGACCTACATAAGTCCGGCGTATATAGGGTGACATTTGGATATCCAATTGCAATATCCGGGTTATATAGTCCATGTTATATAACCCGGACATGACATATATCCGGGTTATATAGTCACCCAAATAACCCGGACAATCGATGTATAATATATTTGAAAACCGGTTTGTCCAAATAAAATAACCCGGATATTCGGTCCGGGTTATAGATACCCAACTATATAACCCGATAACTTTTAACCCGAAGTATATCCGGGTTATAAAGTGTGAAACGTCCGGGTTATAAACTCTTTTTTGTAGTGGTTTTTTCTAGGTGGGTCAATTCTTTGTATTAGGTTTCTAAACTGGCAGCCGTGGATGAATAGGTGAGTGGGTGATTCCTTGTATAGATCACATAGTTCACATTCAGATGGGAGTGCAACCCCTTTGACGTTGAGTCTAGTTTTGACTAAGATTCCGTTATTATACATTTTTCGCAAGGGCAAAAAAAAAGGATACGAGCATCATCGATTATATAGCATACATTATTTATTAAATTTTAAGGTCCTTGATCAACAATAACATGGTGGTAAAACGCCCTTTTTTAGCGTACACTAGCCCCGTCGCCGCCTACACCAACTACGACCTTCACCGGGCACACCGGAGCCAGCCTCCATCACCACCTATTTGTTTGCCCGGCCATGTCTGGCCACGAGTGCTCCACCATCTGCCTCGATTAAATGCTGACTCAGCCACGGTACCGATTTCCCCGCCGGCCTGCCCATCGTCATTGGCTTGTCCTTTGGTGTCGCCTTGTCCATCATCGTCGCTGCCTCCCACCGAGGCCATCCTTTGCAACCAAGCATCTTGGCCCTCCGTCCCCAATATATGTTGCTATGCCTTCCCTCCGCCCTTGGGGTTTGGTTTGCTATTTTATTATTTTACTGCTCTGTTGCTTTTGATTCCCATCTGCTGTGTGTGTTTTGAATTCCAATTTGTTAGATTTCTTGCTTCATTATTGCTTCGTTGTTTTTCGGAAAAAAAATTCCCCAATTGACAGAAAGTTTGGATTTCTAATAGATTTATTTCGTCTAAGTTTCATCGGCGAGAGCTCCGACTTGATCCCAGTCTCGTTGTGCGCTTCTCCAATCGGTGCCTCGCACGCCTCGCCTCGGTCTAGTAAGGTCCTTTCCAATCGCTTTTCTATCCCTTTGCATGTTCTCTGTTGCCCGTTTGTCTACCTAGTCCCGGGTTACACACCTCTAAGTTTGGCTTGCCCTTATGTAGCCTACTTACGATCTTCTTATCGTTCTTGAGGGTGTTGAGTTGGATTTTTAGGAATTTAAATGGACGATAGTGTGGCTAGAGTTTCGCTTTGCGTTTGATGTGCTTTGCGATTTTTGTAGTGATGCAGGTCTCATGTGAATGATGTCTTGATTTGCTAGACTTTTAGACGTCGTGGAAATGTGATCGACACTTGATGGCACCGGGAGTCCCTAATCTGAGGTACTAGTGATCCCCAGAGTTCTCTGTGTACGTTTTCGTGTGGCTCGTCAATTCGTTTATTCTGCAGATTTGTGTCTTCTATGTACGATGACTTGTACTTTTTTTTTTTTGCAATTTCTTTTTCGTCATTTACTTCCCGTAATTTTTTATGTCATTTGTTTATGTCACCAGCTTGTTCGATCTGTCAGTTTTTATAGGCTTGTCTAGATAATCGAATTTCTTTATTCAATTAAAAAAGGAAAAATGAATCAAAATAATACCAACTATCACATATGAATAAAAAATAATACGAACTAAAAAAAGTCTCAAAATAATACAAACTATCCACCTATAAACCAAAAATAATACAAACTATCCACCTATAAACCAAAAATAATACAAATTTTAAAATCAACTAAAAATAATAAAAACTATGAACTTTTAACTCAAAATAATACAAAAATTTGAAGTTAGATTAGGAAAAGAATCAAAACAAAACACTATTTACCAAAATTATAAAAATATGTGTATATAGTCCCATTTTGCACAAATGCATTCCCCTTTATTTTTAAATACACTAAAACCGCTATTTATTTATTGAACTTTACAAAAAAAAACAATTTTTATTTTGAAATTAAATAAAATCATATCAACTTTATCCATAATTATTTAAAAAATAGAATCATATCCTAGAATTTATGTAATTCTGTGCAATTTCTAAAAATTAGGGTTGTATTATACAAAGTTGGACAAACAAATAGTGGGTTTGATGTATTATAAAAGGTGGATTTTTTCAAAGTATGAATAATTATAGATTTTTTTGTAATTTTGATAAATAAAATTTTATTTTGAATCTTATCCTAATTTAAATTCAAAAGTTTGTATTATTTAAAATCAAAATTTTATTGATTCTATTATTTTTGGTTGATTTTAAATTTTGTATTATTTTTTATTTATAGGTGGATAGTTCGTATTATTTTATTCATTTTTCCATTAAAATAAAAAAAAGTTCCGTGTGTTGTGATATAGGTGAATTATTCACCTTTCTACTGTACACCTTTACTTTACATATTGCGGCTCTTTGTATTACGACCCTTACGGCCTTCTATTAATTTTGATCATATTAGGCCACTCTTGCCTATAAAAGGCGATGTACCCGTTCGTTAATTATACACACTTGAGAATACAATTAATACAATCAGAACGTTTTGATCAATCTCACAATACGTTATCAGCACGAGTGTTCTTCAGATCCAACTGAGTAAGCCAACAAATACAAGGTAGAAATTCAAAATCTACCGATTTGCTTAATTATTTTCGTATAGAAACCGATTATGAGAAGTATGCTCTGTAGTTGCCCTTAATTAAGGGATCTTCTACAACAGAAACTCGTAAAGCTTTGAATCTTCTTCTGAAAATCAAAGTTTTCAACTCGTAGAACACAAATCACCATTTATATGGTTCGGTTATGTTCTACGAAATAGTAGCAAGTAAGAAGGAAAATATTCATACAAGATATGAGACATAAACCCGGTATTTTATTAGATCCAAACGGATTTACAATCAAATCGGTCTAAACTTGAAAACTAATACAAGTTTTAAACTATAAAACCGATTTCTTCTTACCTCTCCGTCGGATCTTCACCAAAATCACCGGATTTGATTTCTTCTTAGAGCCCAACAAACCTCCACCAAAATAACATAATGGATATAACCGCATAGATTATTGTCATGCTAATAAGTATCTCAAGATCGAATCGGTCGGAGGAGTTCATGGTGGTTTGTAGGAGGTCGGAGGAGATGAGGTTGATGATGATGAAGATGAGATAATTGTAAAAGTAAAAGGAGTGATGGTAATTTAAAGAAGAAAAGGTTTGTAGAGAGATGAGATGTTAGTAAAAATGGAAGGAGTGGTGGTGATTTAAAGAAAAAAAAAGTGAGAAGGGAAATATGAGGATAGGGTAGACAAAGGTGGAAGATGTAAAATTTTGAAGATGTTTTTCCACCCATAATTACCTCTTGAACTTGGAAATCCATGCTTAATATACCCTTGTTCTTCACTTCTTTGATCTTCAAATATTTCATACTTGAGAAGAAAGATTTCTCACTAGAAATATTTTTTGTGGTTTTTAATTTGGTTTTGAGCTTTGTCAAAAGGAGAGTATTTTTCATAGAGGAAATAGCTAATTTTGAAAAGAAAGTTAACCGGCTAGTTGATTCACATCTCATTCATCAAATATATATTACATATATGCATGTAGAAATACGTGTAGAATGGTAATAACCTCCAACATATACACTGTTTTTTTTTCCAATAGCTTTTGAATAGAGCTTGCGTATTGGAGTGGGTATAAAATTGATATGTAGATCTAATTCTATCACTATGACTAGACTAGCCTATAATCTACTATATATAACATCATTCATTTGATGGTTTGATAAATTTGAAAAGCATGCATCATGTATGTATATATATTTATGATGTATAAGATATAACATGCATGCATATATCTCACACACACACATTATATATATATATATATATACCGTATAACACATGCATGTAGAAAATATATATAATCCATGTATGTATGTATATATAATGTTATTATATTTGTTTATAGCATTTACATGTATAGTAATGAGATATAATATATGTCATCTTAACCCATAAATTAAATTCATATGATAATTAATTATATTAATATTAATTCATATGATTTTATTTGTAGTTAATTCAATGGCAAATCTTACAAAGCGGGAATTTGATATTCTCGACTTATCGGGCCAGAGATATCTTGAATGGAGGGTTGATTCACTGTCTCACCTCCAAGCTCATGGCCTACTAGAAACTATCTCTGAAAATAATGATACTTCTCCGCAAGATAAGGCAAAGGCGATTATATTTTTTCGCCATCATGTGAATGAAAGCCTTAAGTCTGAATACTTGCTGGTGGAAGATCCTAAAGATTTATGGGAGAACTTAAGTCAGAGATATGGGCATCAGGAGAAAGTTTTACTCCCTAAAGCCACATATGACTGGAGCAATCTGAGGTTCCAGGATTTTAAGTCTGTCAGTGATTTTAATTCTGCCTTATTCAGGATCACGTCCCAGTTATGTTTATGTGGGCAGAAAATCTCTGAAGAAAATATGCTCGATAAAACCTTCTCTACAATGCACGCATCAAATGTGTTGTTGCAACAACAATATAGAGAGAGGGGTTTTACAAAGTATTCTGATTTGATATCATAATTACTTGTGGCTGAGCAAAATAATGAACTTCTGATGAAGAACCACAACCTAAGGCCTACTGGTGCTGCTCCATATACTGAGACGAATGCATCACATGGAATGTTCCCAGGTCAATATACATCTCAGGGAGATGGTAGCTGGAATACGAATAACCGTGGAGATGGGAATAATCGCGGTAGAGGTCGAGGTCGTGGAAGAGGTCGTGGTCGTGGTCGCGATAGAAGCTTTGCTACTAATAAGTGGCACAAAGCTCCCAGAGCATCCTCTTCAAAGGGGAATGATAAGCTGATGGTCCGGAAAGATCCATCGGGATCTACTCAGAAATCCAAATCTCCATGTTACAGATGTGGCATGACAGGCCATTGGGCGAAGGTATGTCGCACAGCTAAACATTTGGTTGAGTTGTATTAGACATCCAAGAACAAAGGAAAGAAGGTGGAGAGTAATTTTGTCAATAACACTCCACTTGAGCCCGATCTGGACATCTCTGGTTTCTTCGCAAATACTCCTGATGGAGATGGAGATTTTGGACTTAGTGATACTATGAACTATTAAATATCAGTACTTTTATTTCCATGCAATTTACTTTTGTAACATACCGCAGTGTGTTTATTTCCTGTAACATATCGCAGTGTGTTTACTTTCTGCATTACTTTTAATGTACTTGTTATATATTATTAATGAATAAAAATGTATTAAAGTTTTAATTATATCTCCTTTTATATTGAAGATATGGATATAAGTGAAGTTAAACCAAGTGGCAAAGATAAATGTTTGGTAGACAGTGCCACTACCCACACCATCTTGAGAAGCAGAGAATACTTCACACAATTGACATTAATCGAGGCAAATGTCAGAACAATATCCGGTGTGGCAAAGATGATAGAAGGCTCTGGAAGAGCTTGTATTTTGCTCCCTGAAGGGACAAAACTGATTATAAATGACTCATTATATTCAAGTAAATCTCTTAGAAACTTGTTGAGTTTCAGAGATATGCGTCTGAATGGGTTTCATATGGAAACCATGAATCAAGGTGGAAAAGAATATCTATGTATCACTGGATGTAGAAATGGCAAGAAGAACATCCTAGAAAAGCTGCTAGCTTATTCTTCTGGACTATTTTTTTTTCCAATAGCTTTTGAATAGAGCTTGCGTATTGGAGTGGGTATAAAATTGATATGTAGATCTAATTCTATCACTATGACTAGACTAGCCTATAATCTACTATATATAACATCATTCATTTGATGGTTTGATAAATTTGAAAAGCATGCATCATGTATGTATATATATTTATGATGTATAAGATATAACATGCATGCATATATCTCACACACACACATTATATATATATATATATATACCGTATAACACATGCATGTAGAAAATATATATAATCCATGTATGTATGTATATATAATGTTATTATATTTGTTTATAGCATTTACATGTATAGTAATGAGATATAATATATGTCATCTTAACCCATAAATTAAATTCATATGATAATTAATTATATTAATATTAATTCATATGATTTTATTTGTAGTTAATTCAATGGCAAATCTTACAAAGCGGGAATTTGATATTCTCGACTTATCGGGCCAGAGATATCTTGAATGGAGGGTTGATTCACTGTCTCACCTCCAAGCTCATGGCCTACTAGAAACTATCTCTGAAAATAATGATACTTCTCCGCAAGATAAGGCAAAGGCGATTATATTTTTTCGCCATCATGTGAATGAAAGCCTTAAGTCTGAATACTTGCTGGTGGAAGATCCTAAAGATTTATGGGAGAACTTAAGTCAGAGATATGGGCATCAGGAGAAAGTTTTACTCCCTAAAGCCACATATGACTGGAGCAATCTGAGGTTCCAGGATTTTAAGTCTGTCAGTGATTTTAATTCTGCCTTATTCAGGATCACGTCCCAGTTATGTTTATGTGGGCAGAAAATCTCTGAAGAAAATATGCTCGATAAAACCTTCTCTACAATGCACGCATCAAATGTGTTGTTGCAACAACAATATAGAGAGAGGGGTTTTACAAAGTATTCTGATTTGATATCATAATTACTTGTGGCTGAGCAAAATAATGAACTTCTGATGAAGAACCACAACCTAAGGCCTACTGGTGCTGCTCCATATACTGAGACGAATGCATCACATGGAATGTTCCCAGGTCAATATACATCTCAGGGAGATGGTAGCTGGAATACGAATAACCGTGGAGATGGGAATAATCGCGGTAGAGGTCGAGGTCGTGGAAGAGGTCGTGGTCGTGGTCGCGATAGAAGCTTTGCTACTAATAAGTGGCACAAAGCTCCCAGAGCATCCTCTTCAAAGGGGAATGATAAGCTGATGGTCCGGAAAGATCCATCGGGATCTACTCAGAAATCCAAATCTCCATGTTACAGATGTGGCATGACAGGCCATTGGGCGAAGGTATGTCGCACAGCTAAACATTTGGTTGAGTTGTATTAGACATCCAAGAACAAAGGAAAGAAGGTGGAGAGTAATTTTGTCAATAACACTCCACTTGAGCCCGATCTGGACATCTCTGGTTTCTTCGCAAATACTCCTGATGGAGATGGAGATTTTGGACTTAGTGATACTATGAACTATTAAATATCAGTACTTTTATTTCCATGCAATTTACTTTTGTAACATACCGCAGTGTGTTTATTTCCTGTAACATATCGCAGTGTGTTTACTTTCTGCATTACTTTTAATGTACTTGTTATATATTATTAATGAATAAAAATGTATTAAAGTTTTAATTATATCTCCTTTTATATTGAAGATATGGATATAAGTGAAGTTAAACCAAGTGGCAAAGATAAATGTTTGGTAGACAGTGCCACTACCCACACCATCTTGAGAAGCAGAGAATACTTCACACAATTGACATTAATCGAGGCAAATGTCAGAACAATATCCGGTGTGGCAAAGATGATAGAAGGCTCTGGAAGAGCTTGTATTTTGCTCCCTGAAGGGACAAAACTGATTATAAATGACTCATTATATTCAAGTAAATCTCTTAGAAACTTGTTGAGTTTCAGAGATATGCGTCTGAATGGGTTTCATATGGAAACCATGAATCAAGGTGGAAAAGAATATCTATGTATCACTGGATGTAGAAATGGCAAGAAGAACATCCTAGAAAAGCTGCTAGCTTATTCTTCTGGACTATATTATACATGTATAAGTCCGATAGAAGTAAATGTAACATCTGAAAAGTCAGATGATAAAAGGATGTTCACATTATGGCATGACCGTTTGGGTCATCCAGGAAATGTTATGATGGATAGAATTATTGAAAGTTCAAATGGACATTCACTGAAGAATGTAAAAATTCTCAGATCGAATGATTTCAATTGTACTGGTTGTTCACTTGGTAAATTAATAATCAGGCCTTCCAAGAGTAAAATTGAGAATGAGTCTCCAATGTTCTTAGAAAGAATACAAGGAGATATATGTGGACCAATAGTTCCACCGTGTGGACTATTTCGATATTTTATGGTGCTAATAGATGCATCAACAAGATGGTCACATGTAAGTCTCTTATCGACAAGAAATACAGCTGTTTCTAAACTCCTTGCACAGATTATCCGGTTGCGAGCTCAATTTCCGAATTATACAATCAAGAAAATAAGACTTGATAATGTAGGAGAATTTACATCCCAAACATTTAGTGACTATTGCATGTCAATTCGGATTGAAATTGAGCATTCAGTGGCTCATGTTCACACACAAAATGGTCTTGCTGAATATTTGATAAAGCGATTACAAATAATCGCCAGACCATTATTAATGAAGTCTAAACTGCCATCATCTGTATGGGGACATGCTATTTTACATGCAGTGGCGTTGGTTAGGATAAGACCAACCGCTTATCACAAACAATCCCCATTACAACTTGTGATTGGTAAAGAACCAAATATATCTCATTTGAGAATTTTTGGATGTGCAGTTTATGTACCCATTGCTCCACCACAACGTACAAAAATGGGTCCACAAAGGAGATTGGGAATTTATGTTGGTTTTGAATCTACATCGATAATTAAGTACCTTGAACGAACAACGGGAGATTTATTTACAGCAAGGTTTGCTGATTGTCATTTTCATGAAAATCTATTCCCAACTTTAGGTGGAGAAAATAGCAAAGAAATTACGTGGAATGCTCCATTATTATCTCATATGGATCCACATACTAAAGTGTGTGAACAAGAAGTGGATAAAATTATACATTTGCATAGTATAGCGAATCAATTGCCGGATTCGTTTACAGACACAAAGAAAGTGAAAAAGTCACATGTGCCTGCTATAAATGCCCCTGAAAGGATTGAAATTCCTGAGAGACAAACATCTGGGCAGCAACCTGTAAATGAGTCCACGATACAACGAAAACGTGGCAGGTCTCTTGGTTCTAAAGATTTAAAACCAAGGAAAAGTAGACGTCAAGAGGAGGTCATGAAAATTGTCCCACTGATAAATCCAGGGGGAGAAAATGCCAAAATACAAGAGGAATGTGATAAAGACATCTCGAAAAATGCGGAGGGCGCATTAGAAGACAAAAGTATTCTAGATGAGGATAGAAACATTGATAATTATGAAATTTCTGTAAATTATGTTTCTACAAGAATACAATGGAATAGAAAGGATATTATCCTTGATGAGGTGTTTGCATACTCTGTTGCCACGAAAATAATCGTTGATGACAATGACATTGAGCCACAAAGTGTCGACGAATGTCGTCGCAGAAATGACTGGCCAAAATGGAAAGAGGCAATCCAGGTTGAGTTAAAGTCATTAGGAAAACGTGAAGTTTTTGGTCATGTTAAGCTTACACCAAAAGGTGTGAAGCCAGTAGGCTATAAATGGGTATTCGTAAGAAAGCGAAATGAGAAAAATGAAATTGTGAGGTACAAAGCAAGGCTTGTAGCCCAAGGTTTTTCTCAAATACCCGGGATAGATTATGAACAAACATATTCCCCAGTAGTTGATGCAACTACATTGAGATTTTTAATTAGCCTAACTATCTTTGAAGGACTACATATGCGACTAATGGATGTCGTAACTGCATATTTATATGGATCACTTGATAGTGACATATACATGAAAGTCCCAGAAGGACTAAAAATGCCTCAGATGCAGAATACAGATAATAGAGAAATGTTCTCTATAAAGTTGCAAAGATCGTTATATGGTCTTAAGCAATCTGGAAGAATGTGGTATAATCGATTAAGTGAATATCTTATTAAAGAAGGATACCACAATAATGCTATCTGTCCATGTGTCTTTATAAAGCATTCCAAAAATGGTTTTGCTATTATTGCAGTGTATGTTGATGATTTGAATATTATAGGTACGTCAAATGAGTTGGAAAGCACTGCAAAATATTTGATGAAAGAATTTGAAATGAAAGACCTCGGTAGAACCAAGTTTTGTATTGGTTTACAAATTGAACATTTGAAAGATGGAATATTTGTTCATCAAAGTACTTATACCGAGAAAATCTTAAAGAGATTTTACATGGACAAGGCACACCCATTAACATCACCTATGGTATTATCGTAATCATGCAAATGCCACTCTTGTTGGGTATGCAAATGCAGGGTATATTTCAGATCCTCATAAAGCTAGATCTCAAAATGGTTATGTATTCACCTATGGAGATACGACGATCTCATGGAAGTCAACAAAGCAGACTCTTACCGCTACATCCTCAAATCACGCTGAATTAATTGCTCTATATGAAGCTGGAAGAGAGTGTGTTTGGTTGAGATCCATAGTTAGTTATATACAAGGAGAATGCAGATTGAGATCAATCGCTGGAAGCCCAACCATTATTTATGAAGACAATTCTGCATGCATCACTCAAGTTAAGGAAGGATACATCAAAGGCGATCGGACAAAGCATATTTCACCGAAGCTCTTCTCAACTCATGATCTAGAGAAAGAAGGCACAATGAATATACAACAAATCCGATCAAGTGATAATCCTGCTGATCTATTGACAAAGTCACTACCCCCAAACAGGTTTAAAGAACTTGTGTACAAAATCGGGATGTGTCGACTCCAAGAGGCACCTGCACTCTTTTTCCCTTGACTCGGGTGTTTATCCCACATGGTTTTTCCTGACAAGGTTTTTAATGAGGCAGTACAGTATCCCAGAAGCGTACAAAAGTGAGCCGTACTCTTTTTCCTAAGCTTTGGCTTTTTCCCCTCTGGGTTTTCCTTATCGAGGTTTTATCGAGGCGGCAACATTATTTACTCCCGGCTCTAAAGGTGAATATTCAAGGGGGAGTGTTGTGATATAGGTGAATTATTCACCTTTCTACTGTACACCTTTACTATACATATTGCGGCTCTTTGTATTACGGTCCTTACGGCCTTCTATTAATTTTGATCATATTAGGCCACTCTTGCTTATAAAAGGCGATGTACCCGTTCGTTAATTATACACACTTGAGAATACAATTAATACAATCAGAGCGTTTTGATCAATCTCACAATACCGTGAAATATATATGCATGATTGTTGTATTATGAGATAGATGACAAAATGTGGTGGGACCACGGCCAAATGAATGGATCGGAACTTATTGAGTCCACATGGCATGGTTGTGATCGAAAACATGATTAATATTACTCCGTAAATATCTAGGGGTGTGCTAAAAAACCCGAAACCGAAAACACGACACGAAAACACGACAACACGACACGAAAAAACCCGAAACCGAAATAACACGACACGATAATGACACGAACCGAGAAAACACGGTTCTAAACGGTTCGTGTTCGGGTCGGGCAAATCGCCTTGGCGGGTACCCGACACGAACCGTTTAATTTTTTATTTTTTTTAAATTTAAGGTTGAGAAGTATAATACTAGTATAAGTATAGTCCAATTGTATCAATAAGTTCCGCTAGCCCAACTAGTTCTGTATAAGCGCATCAATTAGCTCCCCGCTAACAGTCCCAGGTTCGATTCTCTGCGGCATCACTTTTATTTTATTTTTTTCGTGAGGGGCTGAGGGTTAAAGTGTTAAAACTAGTAAACCCTAATCCCTATCTCTATCTGTCATTCTCACATTCCACCGTCTTCTTCTTTTTTTATCGCTCGCGACGGCGACGCAGCCAGTAGTCCAGTGAAAGTGAAACACTAGAGTGCCCAACCTCCAGTCTGTCGGCCGTCACGTCCTCCTCGTCGGCTCATCCTCGTCCTCGTCGGTCGGCCTCCAGTAGTCCAGGGACGGCGGCAGCCCCTCTTCAGTAACGTCCTCGTCCTCGTAGTTGTCGCTCGGCCTTCAGCATCCATGGTAAGTTTTATTTTTTTCGAATCGATTAATGATGTTTCGGCAGTGCCCTTACTGTTGGAACTTCGAAATTTCGGCAGTGCCCTTAGATGTTTCGATTAGGATTGAATACTCCATTTGTGGCAGTGCCCTTACTGTTGGAGGAACGAAATTTCGATTAGGGTTTTCTCTTTCAAATTAATGATATTTCGGTTTGAATGTATAGGTTTTATTATATAAACTGATTATAACCTTCACTTTATTTGTTTTGTAGGATTCTAATATGAAAAATGTTGAACAAATCTTGAGTGATGATGAGTCTCTTAATGGTGATACGATGACGGAGCCCGAGATGGAGGAATCTGAAAGCATGGAGCAATCGACCGCCAAATCGAAGAAGGAACTTTGCTTTACATTTTAATATTTTATAACAATCCTTGGTTTATATTTACCTATATTAACTTTGCTTTAATATTATTAATGTGTTGAACTTAAAACTTATAGGAACGAAGGAACTAAGTATTGAGCAACCACAATTCATGATCGAGGAAGATTATGACTATTAGCTTGTGCTTGATAGACTCCGAGTCTCCGAGCATGTGAAAGACTAGAAAAAAGGTAATTTAAGTTTTAATTGCTACTTACTAAGATTGTTGATCATCATACATATTATACCCCTTTAACTTTATTTTTTCAACTTTATGTATGGATTGTTGTAGTGCTGCGTTTCGAGGCATCGATGCAACTTTTGGGACCTTTGGGTTGTGTTACAACGTTTCTACTTCGTTTAGAACTTATGTATGGATTTATGTTTGACCTTATCTATGGATTTATGTTGGAACTTATGGATTCATGTAAGAACATTATGTATGGATTTATGTTTGTGTTGAATGTTGATCATTCACATTTTTTTTTCATAAAAAATAACGGTAGCCATATGGAATTATGGAATATGGATTGCACAAATGCACTGTGTAGGTCAGGCGTGGTGTGTAAATGGGTATTGGGTAATGCCATGATGGAAATATGGATTCCATATTTCTATATTATGGAATGTAATGGCAGGCCTATGCAATTTTTGATTTTTTTTTTTGTTGAAGTTGCTGTAGGATTGCACAGGTTAGGAGTAAGGAGGCATGTATGCAATTTTTTTTTTTTTTTTGCTGTTGAAGTTGCTGTACAGTACAGGTAAAATCTACAGATTCTACACAGGTAAACTACACTACACGAGTACACGGACAGAAAAAAAAAAAAAAAAAAAAGCGGTTCGTGTCGGGTACCCGGGTATCCGACACGGAACCGGATACCCTAACCGTGCCGGGTACCCGGGTTTAGCCGGTTCGGATACGGTTCGGGGTTTTTGGCCTTAACGGTTCCGGGTACCCGACACGATTAACCGGTTCGTATCGGGTACCCGGTTATGCACACCCCTATAAATATCATATACTAGTATATCTTAGACTCAGAGCATCTCCCAGGGATAATTATAGGTTGAGTAGTCAAGTTGTTTTTTGTATCACAATGTTTGAGTAGTGATAGATTACATAGGTCTTATATTGTATAGTGGGCTAAAAGCCCATTAAGGCTCAATATCTTTGTAACTTATATATATGTTATATCAATTAATGGAAACCCTAAGGAGGACATTACAATCAATCTCATGATCTCACATGGTATCACAGCCTAAGATCCAAAGACCCAAATTTTTCTTTCTCTCCTTGTTCTAAACCCTAGCTGCCACCTCCCCCTTGTGCCGCCACCTCCCCCCCCCCCCCTCGGCCGCCACCCTCTCGCCGGCGCCACCTCCCCCCCCCTTACTCGGCCCCTCCTTCCACAACCCTTCTCTCTGTCCCCGCCGCCCTTAGCCCTCTCTTTTCGTCCCAATGGCTAACCCACCACCTACTGACCTTATTAAGCCGCCCTTCCACTCCGCTCTCACCATCTCCAACATAAAAAATTGCATCCCTATCATTCTTGATCATGAATCCAGTACCTACACCATGTGGTCGCACCTCTTCACGACCCATGTTAAGGCTCATAAAGTCCTCCACCACATTGACTCCTCCGCCAACCGCCCTGAAAGCGAAGACGACGATCTCTTCGCTCAACTTGACACCATTGTCCTTCAATGGATCTTCAACACCATCTCAAAAGATCTATTGACCACCATCCTTGACCCCAAAGACTCCGCCTTGAATGCCTGGAAGAAACTTCAGGATATCTTTCAAGACAACAAGTCCACCCGTGTTGTCTATCTCGAGCACGAATTCTCAAGTTGAAAGCTTTCTTCTTTTCCGTCGATATCGGCCTACTGTCAGCACATCAAGACCCTGGCTGATCAGCTCGCCGCCGTCGACTCCAAACCCAGCTCCACCTGTCTCGTCCTCCAGGTACTCTCGGGCCTCCCTTCCGAATACAATGCTACAGCTACTCATATACAGTAGACGGAACCTCTCCCTACGTTCGAGAAGACCCGGTCCCAACTGATCCTGGAAGAGATTCGCCTTCACCGTTAGACAACCGACGCCGCCAAAGACAAGACGGCGTTGGTCTCATCCAGCGACATCATCGAGCAGCTTGCCCTACAGCCCGGCCGCAGCAACGACCAGCAGGGACCAAGAGGCGGCGGCCGCAGCGGCGGGCGCGGCAGAGGCCGCGACGGCCGCTGCAATGGCCGCCCGCAACACTACGATCCCCGCCACCCCTCTTGGTACCCCAACCCTGGCTACCCTCCTTGGATGCCCTATGGCTACCCCGGTGCGTCGTTTCGTGGACCAGCCCCATATCCCAACCGTCAGCAGGGCTTGTTGGGTCCTGCTCCTCGTCCGTCGTCTGATCAGGCATACCCGACTGATGTGCACAACGCCTTCTCTTCCATGCAGCTGACACCCCCTGACGGCGCTTGGTACATGGACACTGGCGCTACCTCTCATATGACGAACTCCTCAGGTACTCTCTCTTCTCTTTCTTTTAAGGGTCCTGCTCATTCTATTATCGTCGGCAACGGTGGTCGCCTTGCTACTTCGGGCATTGGCCACACCACACTACCAACCCCTACCAACCCTTTGCACCTCAACAATGTCCTTGTTGCCCCCAAACTTGTCAAAAACCTTATCTCTGTCCGTCGGTTCACCACTGACAATAATGTTTCTCTTGTGTTTGATCCGTTTGGTTTCTCTATGAAGGATTTTAGATTAAATAAGATGGTTAGGATTTTATCTTCTAGGTTTATTTATCTTTAGGATTAAAATTCTATCTTTATCAACCTAAATTATATCTTGCACGGTAGAATTGGTTATTAAGTTTTCTATTTAAACATTGTAGTTCTATTGAAATTAATCAGATTGAATAGAATTGAGAAACCCCTTTATGGATTAAAGGGTTCTCGATTATCAATCCAAAGACCCTACTCGCAACTTAACCCACGTTCCGGTTTCATATACAAACTTATTTACATTGAAGTTACATTGCATGACATCATCCTACGTGTGTTGATTGTTAATTAAATCTTCACCACCATTACCTTTGATTGTGGTAGCAATTTTAAGGTCGAAAGCCGCTACTGCGTTCGATTGTAATTGTGTGGCAGCCGCATTCGTTGACCAAGCAATTCAAGAAGGAATTGGTTAATTGGCATAGCTAATTAATTAATTCTAGCACGACGGCAGTAGTTTGAAGCATCGGAACGAGACGTAATTCAGTTGCATCAATACCAGAGAAAACAAGGAGCTATGCAAGAGATTGCTTTTAGTTTACATCAATTGGTATTCAAAGACGGGTTTGTAAGTGTTTGGAGAACTGAGTCCTTAACGGATCTCAGAGGCCTACTCCTGTATATATATCAATGGGTGAAAACCCAAGGGTACAATGATAACTGTACACGTATAATAAATATAATGCTAACATCCTCCCTCAGTCGCAGCTAGAGGTGAGCGAATAGCAAGACTGGAACGAAAAGAAGTGAAAAGAGGAGTAGGTAATCCTTTTGTGAAAATGTCCGCATACTGATGTGCAGAAGGGACATGGAGGACGCGGACCTGGCCGAGGGCGACCTTTTCTCTGACGAAGTGGATGTCAATCTCGATATGCTTCGTCCGTTGGTGCTGAACCGGGTTCGACGATAGGTAGACAGCGGAGACATTGTCGCAGTAAACCAGTGTGGCCGATCGAAGGGGAACCCGGAGTTCGCAGAGAAGGTTGCGGAGCCAGCAGGTCTCAGCGACGGCGTTGGCTACACCACGGTACTCAGCCTCGGCACTCGAGCGGGAGATGGTGGCCTGACGCTTGGAGGACCACGAGACCAGGTTGTCGCCGAGGTACACTGCGAAGCCAGACGTAGAGCGGCGAGTTTCCGGACAACCTGCCCAGTCAGCGTCAGAATAGGCGGTGAGGGAGTCAAACCGGCTGCGAGCGAGATGTAAACCCATGTCAGAAGTGCCCTTGATGTACCGGATTATCCTCTTGAGCGCCTGAAGATGGTGCTCGCGGGGATCATGCATGTATAAGCAGATCTGCTGTACGGCAAAGGCAATGTCCGGTCTAGTGAACGTCAAATACTGGAGAGCACCGGCCAGACTGCGATAAGCAGTAGGATCGTCAACCTTAGGACTGGAGGCAGCGTCGAGCTTGGACTTGCAGTCGACGGGGGTGGTGGCGGGTTTGCAAGATGCCATGCCGGCTTTGTCGACGATCTCAAGAGCGTACTTCTGCTGATGAAGAAACAATGTGATAGGTGTGCGGGACACAGAGACCCCAAGGAAGTAGCTCAGGGGCCCGAGATCAGTCATGGCGAACTCTGATCGCAGCAGGGCCATCATCCTGGACAGGAGCGATGTAGAGGAAGCGGTAAGCACGATGTCGTCGACGTACAGGAGAAGATAGGCAGTGTCAGACTGACTGCCCTGAAACCCAATGTCCGTGAGGTACGTGGCGAACCGCTGATACCAGGCGCGAGGCGCCTGTTTCAACCCATAGAGAGACTTCCGGAGAAGGCAGACGTGAGATGGGCGGGTGCGATCATAGAAGCCTGGCGACTGATGCATGTACACAGTCTCCTGAAGGTTGCCGTGAAGGAAGGCATTCTTGATGTCCAGCTGATGGATAGGCCAATCCTTAGTAAGGGCGATGCTCAGAACTGTGCGGATGGTAGCCGGTTTGACGACCGGGCTGAAAGTCTCATCACAGTCAACCCCGACCTCTTGGGACTTGCCGTTGACGACTAGACGGGCCTTGTGTCGCTCGAGAGTACCGTCGGACCTGTACTTATGCTTGAACAACCACATGCAGTTAATGATGTTAGTGTCCCGAGGCCTTGGAACGAGGTCCCACGTACCGTTTTTAATAAGAGCACTAAACTCATCCATCATGGCAGCATGCCAGTTCGGGTCCTGTAGGGCCTTGTGGGGGGATTTGGGGAGAGGGGATATATCGGGAGACGTAGTGAGGAGGTTGTATTTGGGGTTAGGTTTGAAGATGCCGGACTGCGACCGGGTCTGCATGGAGTGGGCTGGGGTGGCGGTCGGAGGGTGGTGGGGAGGAGGGGTCGCCGACGGAGGGGGAAAAAGAGGCCGCATGGGGTGCTGCGGGGGTGCGGCGGTCGCCGCCAGGGGGGGTGTGCCCGCCGCATGGGGTGCGGCGCCCGCCGCATGTGGTGCGGCGCCCGCCGCATGGGGGGGGGGGTATGGGATGCTGCGGGGGTGCGGCGGCCGCCGCCAGGGGGGGTGTGCCCGCCGCTTGTGGTGCGGCGCCCGCCGCATGGGGTGCGGCGCCCGCCGCATGGGGTGCGGCGCCCGCCGCACGCTGTAGTTGCCGTCGTATGGGGTTTTGGGCGGGGGTTTGGGGCGGGGTGTTGGTTCCGGAAGATGCTTGATGGAATATGTGGCGTAGAAGGGGTGGGAATTCGTCGGAATGGGGGGATGAGGGTGGGTGGGGGGCAACAGGGGTAGGTGGTGTGGCGAAGGGGAAGGTTTGTTCGTCGAAAATCACATGGCGCGAGGTGACAACCCGATTAGTATCCAAGCGAAGACAACGGTAGCCACGGTGGTGTGGGGAGATGCCCAAGAAGACACATTTAGTGGATCGTGGGGATAGCTTGTGAGGGGCAGTGGCACTCATGTTGGGAAAACAGAGACATCCAAACACTCGAATGTGATCGTAAGAGGAGCAACGCCTATAGAGTGCCAAGGTTGGGATGGAGTTGTCAATGGCTTTGGATGGAAGTATATTGTGGAGATAGGTGGCCATGTGAAGCGCCTCAACCCAAAAGGAGAGTGGGAGAGAGGCGTGATGTAGGAGGGTCCTGGTTTTGTCATTGAGGGTGCGGAGAATGCGTTCCGCTTTGCCATTTTGTGGAGAGGTTTGAGGACAAGAGAAGCGGAGGGCTATCCCCTGTTGTTGGCAAAAAGAGCGAACGACGGTGTTGTCAAACTCGCCTCCCATGTCGCACTGAATAGCCTTGATAGGCAAATTGAATTGGGTGCGGACAAATGTGTGGAAGTGTACAATATAACCCTGTGTTTCCGATTTGTGGCGTAGGGGAAAAACCCAAACAAAATTGGTGAAATCATCAAGGACAACCAAATAGTAACGAAAACCACTAGCACTCGGAATAGGAGATGTCCACAAGTCACAATGTATAATATCAAATGGTGCAAAAGTACTGGAATGAGACAAACTAAAGGGGAGACGCTTGCTCTTGGCGATTTCACAGGAAGTGCAAACGCCAGAGGCTTTATTACCATAGACTGATGTTTTGATTTAATGGTTGAGGTTATCTGGGGAGATTGGGATGATGATCCCGATCCATAGACTGCAGAACAACAACGCCGACGAGAGTTGCAGAGACGAGCTTTGCAACAACAAGCTTTAGAGCGTCAACGACAACAAGAGGCTCAAAGGTATCACCTTTGGCTTCAAAGGCAAGAAGAGACCCATCGACAACAACAACAACTCCCTGAGCGTCAACGTCAAGCCGCAATTGAGGAGGAGAAACGACAAGAACAACGTCACCTCCGTCAGATTTGGCTTCTCCAACAACAAGAAGTTGAGGAGGAACGAAAACGAAAGTTGGAGGAAGCGGCCCAACGGCAAGCTAATTGGCTTGATGACGCTTGGAGGAAGGCTTATATTCACAAACTTCTTGATAGTCAGCCTCACTCGTCACCTACCTATGAGATCTTGGAGATATCCTCCCCCGATGTGGACGTGATTTTTCTTGACTATACAGCCGACGGAAAGGTAACGGAGGTTGTTTCGGATACTTTCGTTGGCCAAGAGACTGCACTGCGCGATGATTTTGTTTCGCAGATTCCCATTGACTTCGACCTCGGAATTGAGTCAACTCAGTCTTGTTGCGAAGCTGACTCGACGAGCTTTCCAACGGTGGGTCATGCGCTGTCAGAATCCTCCGGGAAAACCTCCGAATCTGTACTTAAAGTCGACTGTAGTATTATGCAGGAGGTGGAGCATGTTGATTCCGTTGACGAGGATGAGGTACTTGATGACGTGTCTCAAGAGTTAGCGATTGTACCTCTTGGGCATATTCATGAAGTTCCAGTTGCTGAGATTTGTGTGTTCATTGATCCTATTCTTATTGAAGATCAAGTCCGTTCAACGATCGCGCATGAAGGTGTTGTTTTTGGGGTTCCTATACCTCGAATTCTCCTGGCACCTATTCCACCCATTTCTCCATCATCTTCTTTGAAGGTTGCTGCTCCTTCCACGCTGATCATCGTCAACTCGATTCGGGGACGAATCGAAGATAAGAGGGGGAGAATGATGCGGGTCAAGATGGCCTTCTATGGGTCAAACAACGATCTTGATCCAGGCGACGACTCGAGGACGAGTCGATTTCAAATGGAGGAGAATGATGTCATCCTCAAGCGAAAGAAGAAGGCTCCACCTTGGGAGTCGTTGAAGAAACGACGTTAATTATTTTATTATTTATATTTCTTATTTTTTATATATATTCTAATTTTAGTAACTCTTATGTTAGTTGGAGTCTAATTATAGAATTGCTTATTTTTAGTATTTCTTAGTTAGATTAAATAAGATGGTTAGGATTTTAGATTAAGTTTTATCTTCTAGGTTTATTTATCTTTAGGATTAAAATTCTATCTTTATCAACCTAAATTATATCTTGCACGGTAGAATTGGTTGTTAAGTTTTCTATTTAAACATTGTAGTTCTATTGAAATTAATCAGATTGAATAGAATTGAGAAACCCCTTTATGGATTAAAGGGTTCTCGATTATCAATCCAAAGGCTATCGTGTTCGTGTTACTTCGGCAATCACAATCATCACCCTCACCTACGTTCTTCTTTACCACCAAAACCAAACACCACCTAAGCCTAACCAGTCCGACGTTGCAAGGAAGAGGAACATCGGCGGCATAGTTCCTGGACACCGGCGGCTCGGCTTCGGCGCACAGCGCCAGGGCGCCCAGGCTCTCGCGCTCGCTCTCGCAAGGCGCGCGCACCGACGTCTTCGCTCGCAACACCCTCGCTACCGCGAGCGGAGTCCATCGGCTTCGCCTTCGCACTAGGCCTCCTGTGCGCATCCCCGGCGCCGCGCTCGCACGCCCTGAGGAGCACCGGCTCCTGCGTGTCCGAAGACTCCCCGCGTCCTGGCTCTCGCGCACTCGCTGCTTTCCATCGCTGTTACTTGTTAATTTAGACTTGATTAAGTTTAATTGCTATTGTTATACTTTCTTAAGTCAACTGTTACTTTGTTATTTTTCTAGTTAGTTAATGTTTTGAAATTGATGCGGGTCAAGCTAGATGGCCTTCTGTGGGTCAAACAACGATCTTGATTCAGGCGACGACTCGAGGACGAGTCGATTTCAAATGGAGGAGAATGAAGTCATCCTCAAGCGAAAGAAGAAGGCTCCACCTTGGGAGTCGTTGAAGAAACGACGTTAATTATTTTATTATTTATATTTCTTATTTTTTTATATATATTCTATTTTTAGTAACTCCTATTTTAGTTGGAGTCTAATTATAGAATTGCTTATTTTTAGTATTTCTTAGTTAGATTAAATAAGATGGTTATGATTTTAGATTAAGTTTTATCTTCTAGGTTTATTTTTCTTTAGGATTAAAATTATATCTTTATCAACCTAAATTATATCTTGCACGGTAGAATTGTTTGTTAAGTTTTCTATTTAAACATTGTAGTTCTATTGAAATTAATCAGATTGAATAGAATTGAGAAACCCCTTTATGGATTAAAGGGTTCTCGATTATCAATCCAAAGGCTATCGTGTTCGTGTTACTTCGGTAATCACAATCATCACCCTCACCTACGTTCTTCTTTACCACCAAAACCAAACACCACCTAAGCCTAACCAGTCCGACGTTGCAAGGAAGAGGAACACCGGCGGCATATTTCCTGGACACCGACGGCTCGGCTTCGGCGCACATCGCCAGGGCGCCCAGGCTCTCGCGCTCGCTCTCGCAAGGCGCGCGCACCGGCGTCTTCGCTCGCAACACCCTCGCTACCGCGAGCGGAGTCCAGCGGCTTCGCCTTCGCACTAAGCCTCCTGTACGCATCCCCGACGCTGCGCTCGCACGCCCTGAGGAGCACCGGCTCCTGCGTGTCCGAGGACTCCCCGCGTCCTGGCTCTCGCACACTCGCTGCTTTCCATCGCTGTTACTTGTTAATTTAGACTTGATTAAGTTTAATTCCTATTGCTATACTTTCTTAAGTCAACTGTTACTTTGTTATTTTTCTAGTTAGTTAATGTTTTGAAATTCTTAAGTTAAGAAATATTAATATTATTTTTTAGTAGGCTAATTAGTTTAGTTTAGTTTTGTTAAGATAATTTCAAGACTTACGTTCCGTACCGACAACTCGTGTGTGATTGGGTCGAATCGTCAGAGAAATCAAGGAGTATAAGCAAGATCGACGCTTTTAGTTTAGCAATTGGCCGGCCTAGCCGATTGCTATACATCAACGGGGGTTACTCGCCTGAGATATAATAGCACCGGGGAGCTCTATCCTGTGTCGTCGCCCTCACCATCCAGCCCGTCAAGTCCAGTCGCCCTCTCAGCATCATCATCCAGTCTTTGGCATGCACGTCTTGGTCATCCCAGTCCTGCAGTTTTAGATCTACTTCGTTCTAAGAGTCTTGTCCAATGTAATAAAGAGCATCGCTCTAGTTTATGTTCGTCTTGTCAGTTAGGCAAGCATGCCAGACTTCCTTTTCATCGATCTTTGAACACTACATTTGCACCTTTTGATATTATTCATAGTGATATTTGGACTTCTCCTGTGCCTAGCAAGGAGGGTCATAAGTATTACCTTTTGTTTCTAGATGATTATACACATTTCTTATGGGTTTTCCCTTTGCACTTTAAATCTCAAGTGTTCCCTATCTTTGCCAAATTCCACGCTTACATCAAAACACAGTTTCACACCTCTGTCATGTGTTTCCAATGCGACAATGGCCGCGAATTTGACAATAAAGATTTACACACTTTCTTTAATACCAATGGGATCTCCTATCGCTTGTCCTGCCCCTACACCTCTCAACAAAATGGCAAGGCCGAACGAATCATCCGAACAATTACCAATATGATGCGCACTCTCCTCTTCCACACATCCATTCCCCTCCTTTATTGGCCTTACGCTTTGGCCACTGCATGCTACCTCCTCAACATTCTCCTTTCCACCACCCTCAACCACCAGTCACCATTTCAGGCACTGTATTGCACTTTGCCCATATATGATCACCTTCGTACCTTTGGTTGCTTGTGCTTCCCTAATTAATCATCCACCGCCCCCCACAAGCTTCACCCACGCTCTACCCCTTGTGTCTTTCTTGGCTACCCGTCTGATCATCGCGGCTACATCTGGCTCGATATCAAAACCCACAGGATCATTCTCTCTCGTCATGTCACCTTTGATGAGACACGATTTCCCTTCGCGTCTCCTACACCCCCTGTTGTTGCAGGAGGATGGTCAAGTATGAAATAAATATAAAATAAAGTTCAGGCTGACTTCCCTGTCTCAACAAATAAATACAAGACTTCCTCCCGTTGTAGTAAGAGAAAATCAGGATCGAATCCACGAGTAAGCACGTCAGCAGTTCTTAGGTAGCTGTAAATCTCACAGACAGAATAGCAAGACAGAAATAAAAGCAAGAAACAGAAATAAAACAGAAAATAACAAACAAAAGAAAAGAACAAAACGAAGCAAGAAAAGACAAAGCAAAGCAGCAAATAAAACCAAAGCAAAGGGCTCATCGATCTCGACCACAGTCAACTCGAGATCGACCACAGATGTCGACAACAGAAACTCAGAAATCATAGCAGACAGGCAAACCCGGCAAGGGCAACTCGATCTCGACCAAGTCAACTCGAGATCGACAAGGGCAAGTCGACAGAAACTGAAAAATTCGACAACAGAGAAAACTTCAACTCGACCTAGACAAGTCCAACTTGAGATCGACAAGAACTGTACTCGATCTCGACAAAGCTCTACTCTATGTCGACTGGAATGCAGAAAATATAAATTCACAGATTTCGAACACAACTCAGAATTTTGATGGAAATAAACTCAATATGCTAATAGACTTCCAAAGCCTAGGGTTTCAACACCACAACGATAACCATGCAAAGTAACACATAAAGGCATAAAAGATCATGCTTTCCATCAAACAACTTTCGTCATTAACAAATAGGCATATAGAGGCTTTTGCATAAACCCTAATTGTTACTAACCCTTTTCACATAATTAATCCAAGTTGTATTAAGATCACTTTCGCTTCAATAATACAAACAAGGATCACCTTCAACTCTCGCAAAAGAATCATGCTCATAGGGATAGAAGATGAATTGCACAAAAAGATCTGACCTTTATCGCATCGCCTCACATGGCCACCGTCGGGCTCACCCCAGCCCCAGAAGTAGGTGGACTACTCACGCGTCATCGCAATAACAGACATTGATTGATGAAAAAAAACTTGCATTAACTAAATTCAAAGCCTTTACAATCCTCGCAATCCAACTTTTGCAGAAAGCCAAAACCCTAAAAACCTTAGAACTCCTAAACTCTATGTGGAACTACTTGTTTCTCTGAATTTTGAATGAATGAAAAACCAGCCCCATGGGCTTTATTTATAGGCTTCTAATCCTTGCTAATCAAGGATAGAATCTCCTATCTATATCTAAATATATATCTAAAAGGATAAAAGATAAATAAATTGCATAATGGAAATAAATCAACTAAGGCAAAGATAAATCTAACTAAGGTAAGTCTTCATGTCTTGATAGATCTCCTTCCATAGATAGACTTTGATCAACTTTGGATAGATCTTCAGCCATTCTCGGATTCCTTCATGCCTAAGTAAAGCTAAACCGAGTAGGACTCGTCACGACGACGCGTTTCTGGAAACTGGGTCTACTCGACCTCGACAAAGGCTTGTCGATCTCGAGTAGAGTTCGTTGTCTCGGCTAACTGGTGCTCGATGTGGCTCGGTCTTGGCTCCTGACACTCGTCGACCTCGGGTAGCCTTCGTCGACCTCGAGTAGGCTTGATCCGTCGACTAGGTCTCCTCGGGTAGGTGTACTCGACAAGCTCGGACCTGGGCTCTGGGCTTCGTCGATCTCGACAAGGGTTCGTCGAGATCGAATAGAGTAGTGGTCTCCCCAGGTCGGGCAGCTTCTCCTCGGCACGGACTCGGACTGGCGTGGTGGCGCTTGTCGATCTCGACAAGGGCTTTGTCGAGATCGAGTAGAGGTGTGCTCGGCTTCTCGTCCTCGGCTTCTCTCCTCGACTCCGTGGGTGGTGTCGGTCTTCGTCGATCTCGACTAGGGTCTTGTCGAGATCGAGTAGACTTCCGGAGCTGGGTTGTCTGGTTCTCGACGTTGCTCCTGGTCGACAAGGCTGTGCTCGGACATGCTCGTCGAGATCGAGTAATCTGGTTCCTCGGCTCGATTCGACTGGTTCCGTTGCTGTTTTGACCTTGGACTTCTGTAGCCGATTCCCGAGATTTTCTGACCTTCTGTAGAATTGCTGTAAAATGCCTCGAATTCTGCGAATTAAACAGAAACTGGTGTAGATTCCATAATTTGGCAACTAAACATAAACTACATAGATTATGTACTATCTTAGCCCGAATGAATGAAATGCATGCAGAAATCGAAATAAAAGTTACTGTAAAACATGGCAGATTCAGCTCACAACAAACACCCCATACTTAAGCTTGCTTGTCCTCAAGCAATACTTTTATTTGTCATTCAGGGGAAGAAATCAAAACTCTCAACATATCATACTCATTCTCGTATAACTCTGCAGTCAATTACCATCCTCGAAAGGGTACTTATGTCACAGATCCATGCATGTGCAAATGTATAAAAACAACATCTACTCATCAAAGGAGGGTTATGCAAAACCTTTCATGTGACAAAACATTAATAATCAAGAAGACTTTAATTTAAGCTCAAATAAGGAGTAGATTGGTAAAAGGCTAAAGGTGGGCAAATTTTGGCAATGTGGTGCTAATGATCCGGGGAAATGGAGTATTTCCAAACTTTCATACCACATTCTTTCTCTTTGAGATTCATCACCTTTCATATTGCTCTTATCCATAATAATGCTTTTACATCTCTAACCTCAGCACTGCCTTCTCGCGAGTCGCAAACATGGGTGTCATGAATGGCCCCGGATACTTAGTGCTTTGGACTCCTCACAATGTGTCCCATCTCTCCAAACTATTATCTCAGAGAGCAGGGTCAATCTACCTTTATCTCCTGAGGTGATTGGATTTTCTTTCACTCATTAAATTTTCCATATATTTCAAACAATTTCCCGCCAAACTCCAATAATGATAATAATCACAACACAAACACCATATAACATCTCCATAATGTAACATCATTCTCAACATAATCCCCGGATAAGGTAAAGAATGGCAATATTTAGATCATGTGGAGCAATATTTGAAATAAAGCATATTATGGCTTTGTGATGCATAAGCATAGGTAAGGCTAGGATATAACAATATGAGCATTATATGGAAATATAAAGTCCTCCATCATCTTATCATGCAACATGTCAAAAGCAATTTCAAATTTTACCTCCTTTCATGGTTTTCAATAAAATAATGCACTTCATTGTGACTTCCCTTTACTAGGCAATTTCATGCTATATCTCTAATGAATCCAATTTTGCATCGTCGAGTTCAATATTAAACTTCCATGACATTATTCAAAAATTTCAATGGGGTCATTTTTTCAAACTTTGGAAAACATGCATATAAGCACATAAATAAATAATGCATTCCAAAATAGCCATGTAGCAATTCAAAGAAATAATGCACAAGTAATGTCAAATATGATCAATATGCATGAAGTAAGCCCATCCCCCACCCCATACTTAAACATTACAGTGTCCTCACTGTATAAAAACAAGGGTAAAGAAAGAAACTCAGAAGGCAGGTGTGCAGGGCCTTAAAATTTCGACTGGAGCACCTCCTAGGCCGAGTTTGAATATAGCTTGGTTCTATCCATGGACCTGAAAATTATGGCAGACATATACCCATAATAGCAAAAGTAAAAGTGTTCAAAACCAAAACAAAAACAACAAAGTCTCAAAAGTCCTAAAAAGTTTATGTACAAGCTCTAGATTTTATAGTCGCTAGGCCGACTTTTCCATTTAGCTCAAGGTGGCATTTGCAGGGCCCATGTAGCTTGGGCCTCAAATAGGACTCCATTCTTGTCCATCAGCTGTAATCCTCCAGAATGGATCTTGTTCACCACGAAAGGTCCCATCCGCTTTTTGTTGAATTTGTTGGGGAACCAATGATCCTTTGATTTAGAGACATAGAGCTTGTCTCCAACTTCATATTCCTTGGGCTCATCATTGGATATCCTGCACAATCGCACATACCAAGGCAAACCTCTCCCATGTATAGATAGATCTTTAATGGAAATAGGAGAAGAAAGATCCATACCTTGGCTTACCTTCGCAGAGACGGAATCGGGGACCACTGTGTTTGGTCGATCTCGACTAGGGCTAGTCGATCTCGACGAGTCTGCAGGTTCTGGTGGTGGTCTGCTCGCAGATTCAGAAGTCGATGAAGACGATGGCTCGTCGACCTCGAGTAGACTACTCGACATCGACAAGGATTCTGCTCCTGGTGGTTTGCTCATCGAGGAAGGCGGATCTGGTGGCGCTGGGTGGTGGTCGATCTCGACAAGGCTTGTCGAGATCGATGAGGCTGGTCCGTCTGGTGGCTCAGCGTCGAGGAAGCAGGGTCTGGGCTCCCCGAGTGGTGGTCGATCTCGACAAGGCTTGTCGAGATCGATGAGGCTGCTGGCTCTGGTGTCGTCAGCGTCGAGGAAAGCTGAGTCGACGTAGGGCTCTGGTGGTCGATCTCGACGAGCCTACTCGAGATCGAGTAGGGTTCTGCTTCCGTCTCTGCTGACGTCTGGCTGCTTGACGAGGCTGGTACTGGTGGAGACTCCTTGGTCTGGTCGAGATCGACTAGGGTTCGGTCGATCTTGACCCCATACTTAGCTCCTGTCAAAGCATCCGAAAAATAATTAATCCACAACGACTTACCTTTGTCCGTGTCGATTGGATTCTTTGTGTTCTCCTTGAGGATTGCCATGATCTCCTCCACCTGGGCCTCCATGTCCCTCTTTTCTATCTCCTCAGGGGTCATATTTCTGACCTTGGGTTCCCCGCAGGTGATGTAGCCAGCTGAGATAGATTTGACCTCTTCCATTGGACCTGTATGCCTTTCAGTTTTATTAAAGGAATACTCAATTACCTCATCGCTGATGTTGAAGGTGAGCACTCCTTTCCTTACGCTTATGTTGGCATCCACCGTCGCCAAGAATGGTCTTCCTAAGATAATTGGACAAGCAGGATCTTCTTGCATATCAACAACTAAGAAATCAGCAGGGACGAAGAATTTACCTACTTGTACTGGCACATTGTCCACCATGCCTGTTCGGATGACCACCGTGTTGTTGGCCATGTAAAGTCTAGCATCCACAGGCTCTAGGGCACCTATCTTAATGTTGGACCAAATCGTTAAAGGCATTATACTCACACTAGCTCCAAGATCACATAAGGCATTAATTTTGTATGGACCAAACCCAATAGTTATAGCAAACTTACCTGGATCCGGCCTCTTTTCCAATATGTCCAAGTGGCTGCACTCCTCTGTGATTTCCGCCATAGATCGCTTTTTGCTCAGAATCTCCTTCAGGAACTTGACATAAGATGGCATTTCATTGAGAGCTTCTGTGAAGGGGATGGTGACGTTGAGCTTCTGAAGCATCTTGATGAAGCGCTGAAACTTCTTTTCTGCCGGGTCCTTTAGAGATTTTGTGGGGAAAGGCAACTTCTTTTTCTGATTCGGAGCCAGAACAGACGTCGGAGGTGCTGCAGGCTGCTCTATGTCGACCAGAGGCTCCTCGACATCGACTACAGTTTTGTCGACATCGACCAGGTTGGGCTCAGTCGAGTTGTTGTGTGGTGCAGACGAAGATTTTTGCAGGTTTTCTTCGAGGTCGTGTAGGCCTTTGTCGAGATCGACTAGAGGTTTGTCGACATCGACTAGCTGTTCCTCGCTGTTCTGCTGCTTTCCGACTTCTGGCTCTTGTAGTTGATGGCCGCTTCTGAGTTTTATAGCAGCGATGTGTCCAGTCTTTCCCTTCGGATTTGGTTATGAAGATCCAGGGAGCGAACCTGACTATCTGGGGATTCCTGCTGCTAGCTGACCAATCTGTCTATCAACTGATTTTCGCCAGATATCAATTTCCCCAAGCCTAGAGTTGACACCTTGCATCTGAGTATAGACGGAGTTGAAAGATTGCCTAGTTTCTGAGTGGTTTCTCCGTATTTCCTCCAGGACTGTCTGTATATCATCCTTTTTCTGGTCCCTTTCTGGATGTCCTGGAGCTCTGTAAGGTGGGGGGTTCCTAGGGACACCTTGGTTCCATTGTGGCTGCTGAAACCTTTGGTCCCCCATGTAGGGACTGGGACCCCCTGCGTAAGCTGCATCCTCATGGTGCTCTGCCATCCCGACTTGCTCTGCGTGTGGGCACTCAGGAGTGGTGTGCCTTTGCGATCCGCATTCAATACAAGGCTGGTTGACAGAGAGATACTTTACTTGCTTGATGAGCTTCTTATTCTGGTCTCTGTAGTACTGCTCCCTAACATGAGGATCAATCTCCTTAGGTGGCTCATAGAGGGGCATGGATGGTGCTGGCCTGGCGTATGGGTTCTCTTCATAAGTTGCAGTAGACCCATACTTGTTGTCGTAATTAGTGAGCTTCTCTAGCACACCCCATGCGTCACTTGGCGGCATTGTCAGATACTCATAGCGAGTATAATGGTTGATTCTGTCCTTAGTGACTTGATCAAGAGAGTTGAAAAAGATCTCCTGAATGACGTAGGGTGGCTGTCCATGAGTAGGGAAAGATCGCAGAAGTTCCTTGTAGCGCTCCCATGCCTTTGCTAGCGGTTCCTCATGCTTCTGTTTGAAGGCGGTGATTCTCTGGCGGAGATGTGCTGTTTTGGCGGGTGGGAAGAATTTGTTCAGAAACTCTTGCTCTACTTGGGCCCAGGTTGTGAGCGATCTTGCTTTCAGCCCTTTCAGCCATTTCAGTGCAGGCCCAGCGAGAGACCAGCGAAAAGATTTCATCTTGACATATTCCAGAGTTGTACCTTCAACAATAGTACGGCACATGTCAGAAAAGTTTGTAATATGTTCAAGAGGACACTCATTAAATCTACCATAAAAGGCATTATTTTTAAGCTCTATAAGAAATTGAGTGCGAATTTCAAAAGAGTTATCAGGGATGAGAATCGCCGATTCAGGCACGACGAGAGTTGGGTGCATGTAGTCCTCTGTCGTGGTTGGATATTGGGCAAGCTCAGCCTGTGCTTGTTCCCTTGCTGCTTTCTCAGCGGCGATAGCAGCATCCTTAGCGGCTAATTCCCTTGTAAGCCTAGCGATCAGCTGTTCTTGTGTCTCCGCAGCTGCCATGGCTCTTTGTAGTTTAGCTCGGATGTGAAATAGGCGTTCCGGTTCGTCTAAGGCGTCAAACTCAGGTGTTTGACCAGAACGACGCATACACCTGCAAAGTAACTCAAAGAAACAGTGAGAACTGACTACCTAAGGCGCGATTGATAGCTTCCCCGGCAACGGCGCCAATTTGTTGTTGCAGGAGGATGGTCAAGTATGAAATAAATATAAAATAAAGTTCAGACTGACTTCCCTGTCTCAGCATATAAATACAAGACTTCCTCCCGTTGTAGTAAGAGAAAATCATGATCGAATCCACGAGGACGCACGTCAACAGTTCTTAGGTAGCTGTAAATCTCACAGACAGAATAGCAGAAATACAGAAACAAAAGCAAGAAACAGAAATAAAACAGAAAATAACAAACAAAAGCAAAGAACAAAACGAAGCAAGAAAAGACAAAGCAAAGCAGCAAATAAAACCAAAGCAAAGGGCTCGTCGATCTCGACCACAGTCAACTCGAGATCGACCACAGATGTCGACAACAGAAACTCAGAATTCATAGCAGACAGGCAAACCCGGCAAGGGCAACTCGATCTCGACCAAGTCAACTCGAGATCGACAAGGGCAAGTCGACAGAAACTGAAAAATTCGACAACAGAGAAAACTTTAACTCGACCTAGACAAGTCCTACTTGAGATCGACAAGAACTGTACTCGATCTCGACAAAGCTCTACTCTATGTCGACTGGAATGCAGAAAATAACACATAAAGGTCAGAATTTTGACGGAAATAAACTCAATATGCTAAAAGACTTCCAAAGCCTAGGGTTTCAACACCACAACGATAACCATGCAAAGTAACACATAAAGGCATAAAAGATCATGCTTTCCATCAAACAACTTTCGTCATTAACAAATAGGCATATAGAGGCTTTCGCATACACCCTAATTGTTACTAACCCTTTTCACATAATTAATCCAAGTTGTATTAAGATCACTTTCGCTTCAATAATACAAACAAGGATCACCTTCAACTCTCGCAAAAGAATCATGCTCATAGGGATAGAAGATGAATTGCACAAAAAGATCTGACCTTTATCGCATCGCCTCACATGGCCACCGTCGGGCTCACCCCAGCCCCAGAAGTAGGTGGACTACTCACGCGTCATCGCAATAACATACATTGATTGATGAAAAAAAACTTGCATTAACTAAATTCAAAGCCTTTACAATCCTGACAATCCAACTTTTGCAGAAAGCCAAAACCCTAAAAACCTTAGAACTCCTAAACTCTATGTGGAACTACTTGTTTCTCTGAATTTTGAATGAATGAAAAACCAGCCCCATGGGCTTTATTTATAGGCTTCTAATCCTTGCTAATCAAGGATAAAATCTTCTATCTATATCTAAAATTATATCTAAAAGGATAAAAGATAAATAAATTGCATAATGGAAATAAATCAACTAAGGTAAGTCTTCATGTCTTGATAGATCTCCTTCCATAGATAGACTTTGATCAACTTTGGATAGATCTTCGGCCATTCTCGGATTCCTTCATGCCCAAGTAAAGCTAAACCGAGTAGGACTCGTCACGACGACGCGTTTCTGGAAACTGGGTCTACTCGACCTCGACAAAGGCTTGTCGATCTCGAGTAGAGTTCGTCGTCTCGGCTAACTGGTGCTCGATGTGGCTCGGTCTTGGCTCCTGACGCTCTTCGACCTCGGGTAGCCTTCGTCAATCTCGAGTAGGCTTGATCCGTCGACTAGGTCTCCTCGGGTAGGTGTACTCGACAAGCTCGGACCTGGGCTCTAGGCTTCGTCGATCTCGACAAGGGTTCGTCGAGATCGAGTAGACTAGTGGTCTCCCCAGGTCGGGCAACTTCTCCTCGGCACGGACTTGGACTGGCGTGATGGCGCTTGTCGATCTCGACAAGGGCTTTGTCGAGATCGAGTGGAGGTGTGCTCGGCTTCTCGTCCTCGGCTTCTCGGTCAGCTTCTCTCCTCGACTCCGGGTGTGGTGTCGGTCTTCGTCGATCTCGACTAGGGTCTTGTCGAGATCGAGTAGACTTCCGGAGCTGGGTTGTCTGGTTCTCGACGTTGCTCCTGGTCGACAAGGCTGTGCTCGGACATGCTCGTCGAGATCGAGTAAGGTCTACTCGAGATCGAGTAATCTGGTTCCTCGGCTCGATTCGACTGGTTCCGTTGCTGTTTTGACCTTGGACTTCTATAGCCGATTCCCGAGCTTTTCTGACCTTCTATAGAATTGCTGTAAAATACCTCGAATTCTGCGAATTAAACAGAAACTGGTGTAGATTCCATAATTTGGCAACTAAACATAAACTACATAGATTCTGTACTATCTTAGCCCGAATGAATGAAATGCATGCAGAAATCGATATAAAAGTTACTGTAAAACATGGCAGATTCAGCTCAATACCCCCTGTGTCGTCACCAGAGTCTGGGTCACTATTCCCTCATTTCATTCTTCCCCAGAGTTCTCCCGGTACTCCTGCGTCTCCCCCTCCCCCACCACCCCCACCACCCCCTACCAGACCACACACCCGCGGCATCTCCGGTGTCTTCAGACTTCGTCAGATCATCTCCATGACCACAGATCATCACCCCGCTATTCCCCTCCCGTCCCCGAGCCAACCCTATTCGCATCACCCCCATGCAGCCCCCGACCCCCTGCACCCCTCACTGGCGGCGCCCGGCGCAACCCATGCGGCGCCCGCCGCATCCCACGCCCCTTCCTCTTGCTTCCCCTCTCTTGATCCCGTCCTTCCCGACTCCCATTCCCCCCCGGCCCCCACCCAGCCCCCCCTCTCCCCCGTTCCCACATCCCACAAAACCGCCCTCCTCGACCCGAATTGGCAGGCGGCTATGCTCGATGAATACAGGGCCCTTACGAAGAATGGTACTTGGGTTCTTATTCCCCGCCCTCCTGGGGCGAATGTCATTCGCTGTATGTGGCTCTTTCGTCACAAGTTCCGCTCTGATGGGACGTTGGAACGCGACAAGGCCCGTTTGGTGGTGAATGGTAGATCTCAGCAGGCGGGTATTGATTGTGATGAGACCTTCAGCCTCGTGGTCAAGCCTGCCACTATCCGGGTAGTCCTGAGTTTGGCTCTGTCACGCAACTGGGCCATCCATCAGTTGGATGTTAAGAACGCCTTTTTGCATGGTCATCTGAATGAGACGGTCTACATGTTTCAACCGCCGGGGTTTACTGACGCTGAGCACCCTAAGCATGTCTGTCTCCTCAAGCGCTCTCTCTATGGTCTCAAACAGGCTCCGCGGGCATGGTTCCAGCGCTTTGCCTCTCATCTGCTTCGTTTGGGTTTCACTGGCAGCCGTTCGGATTCATCTCTGTTTATCTATCGCAGAGGCTCAGACTTGGCATTCTTGTTGCTTTATGTTGACGACATCATTCTCACTGTCTCTTCTGATGCTCTTCGGACATCCATCATCTCACGGTTAAGTGCGGAATTCGCCATGTCTGATCTGGGTCAGCTGTCTTACTTCTTGGTAGTTGCTGTTCAGCGGCATGCGTCTGGTCTGTTTCTCTCACAAAGCAAGTATGCTGCTGAGATTGTTGCACGGGCCAAGATGATCAACTGTAATCCCGTCACCACCCCAGTCGATACGTCTAACAAGCTCAGTGCTCATTCTGGTCCTTTGGTTGACGATCCAACATTGTACAGGAGCCTCGCTGGTGCTCTTCAGTACCTCACTTTCACCAGGCCTGATATCAGTTACGCTGTTCAGCAGATCTGCTTGTTTATGCATGCCCCTAGGGAGCCTCACTTTCAGGCTTTGGAGCGGATCATTCGGTACATCAGCGGCACCCTCGAGCTCGGCACCACCATCACTCCTTCTTCTAAACTTGATCTTGTGGCTTACATTGACGCGGATTGGGGTGGTTATCCAGACACACGTCGCTCCATGTCTGGTTACTGTGTCTTCCTCAATGACACTCTTGTGTCTTGGTCAGCCAAGTGTCAGTCCGTCGTGTCTCGCTCCAGCGCTGAAGCCGAATACAGGGGTGTTGCCAACGTTGTCTCCGAGTGCTCTTGGCTCCGCAATCTCCTGCTTGAGCTACGTTGCCCCTTGCAGAAGGCCACTCTGGTCTACACTGACAACGTTTCCGCCGTCTACCTGGCTAGCAACCAAGTCCAGCATCAACGCACGAAGCACATTGAGCTTGATCTCCACTTCGTCAGGGACAAGGTTGCCATTGGACATGTCTGCATTCTACATGTCCCGTCCTCTTATCAGTACGCTGATATATTCACCAAGGGTTTGCCTAGACAATTGTTCATTGATTTTCGTTCCAGTCTCACTGTACGGACCCCTACCATTTCGACTGCGGGGGTTTGATAGATTACATAGGTCTTATATTGTATAGTGGGCTAAAAGCCCATTAAGGCCCAATACCTTTGTAACCTATATATATGTTATATCAATGAATGGAAACCCTAAGGAGGACATTACAATCAATCTCATGATCTCACAAGTAGTATACAAAAAATTTGTATCACAATGTTTGAGTAGTATATAATTATAGGTTGAGTAGTCATATACTAGTATAAAAAAATTTGTATTACTCAAACAAAATGTTTGAGTAGTCAAGTTGTTTTGAGCAAACTAGGGTTCGATTCCCACTTACTTGCCTCCATGGGTTTTTATTTTTCATCTGACGCTTTCAGCCTTTCGCAATGTAGATAACACTTCTCTCTTTGTTGTTTTTTTTTACCTAGGAATATATCTCTCTGTGTGTGTGTTTGTGTGTGTGTGTGTGAGTATGAGTGTGAGTGTGAGATATTAATAATTCTTTAGAATTTGTTCATTATATATTTTCTTTTTCTTTTTATTAGTTATTTTTTTCTAGCTATGTATATTTATAGTATACATCTGATATTAATAACTCTTAAAATTTTGTTCATTGTATAAGACAATTTTATAGCCTACCTCAATTTTCATTGTTGGTTCCGTGCCTGGCATCTCCTCCATGTCAATGAAGGAAGAAAACTTGAATCAGCAGTTTTCCAAGTGGATAGTTAAGAGGGTGATTAGACAATTAAACAGAATACACATGCGCATTTCAAAACAGCTAAGATCGTATAACTCCGTGCACCACTAAATTAATATATATATATATATATATATATATATATATATATATATATATATATTCAAAACATAACTTCTCATAATAAATGTTTATGAATATAAAATATAAATCACAAACACACATATATAATAATTTAATGGTGCACCAAGTGTTTCATATAATCCCAAATCCCAATCCATCGTAAAAGGTCGTGGAAATCGGCAAAGCATAAACTTTTTTATTGGAAAGAATTCAGATGCATGGCACCTAGAAAAGAGACATATGTAAGCCGAGGGCATACTGACATATGAGATCAAACAGACCTAGATAAGTTATAGTATATGCTCCATCGGCATAGTGACTAAGGTGTGCAATCTTATCGGCCACTAAATTGCCTTCACAGAACACATGGTTAAAAGACCCCGTTCTAAATGACATAAGGTGAAATAGGGAGTTTGAGATGATCATCTCAATTTCCCAAGGATATTTTCAGATCCCTATGAGAGAGTTAATGATCGTAAGTTTATCCCCCTCAATTTCCATTTGTTTAATTTCTAATCTTTTTGTAACCATGATTCCTTTTAGGAGGAATAACGCTTCAGTTTTGAGGGTCGAGTGTTTACCACAATTTTCTTGTCCTATAATTGATGTGCGCCTAATTTTTCATGTTTTATACTATCTTTTATATCGATTTTTGTCTGCATTTCATATTTCTGGGTTTAATTTATACAAAATATGTGTAGTTTATGTTTATTTGCAATAAATGGAGTTCTACACTAGTTTCTCTTTAATTTTGCAGAAATCGGACGCACTTTGGAGCTTAAAGGAAAGTCATGAAAACATTGGAGAAGTTAAGGAAGAGTACATGATGATGCAGCTGGAGAAAACACCACTTTTCACCATTCATCATTCTGAATCAATTTCTGATGTCTTGACGAGCGTTGTAGCCCACGATAAGAGCTTTCCAACGCATATTCATATGCGTCAATCGAACAAACGAGGACTCATGAAAGTGTGTTTCAAGATGGAGTAGAATGTTGAAGAGCACAGAACTAGTCGACGTCGACCAAACTGGTCGACGTCAAGTACTTTTTTGGTCGACTTGCCTCCCAGAAGTCGAGATCGAGCACCAGACGAGCACCAGACCACTTGAGGAGACAAAGTTTACTCGATTTCGAGTAGTTTACTCGTTGTCGAGTACTTCCCAGTGTCGAGTGGAGATTCGGATAAGATGTTACTTACCTACCAAGGCACGAAGATCTATCATGAAGAGAAGATATTTATCCACATTAGTAATGCCCATATTTAATTTAGGGTAATTTATTTGTTTTATTTCCTTTATTTATCAAAGTTATATCTTAGGAAAGAGATAGATATCTATAGATGTAGATATGATTGTTCTTTCCTAGATTAACGGGGATGGAACACTATAAATAAGGTCCTAGGGTCTGATTTTCATAGAATTCAAGCAAAGTCGTCTTCGGGCGCAGAGGGAGAGAGGAGGCGAGAGAGGAAAGAGAGGAGCATGAAAGAGACAATTGAACGGTTGTAAGTTTTATTTTATTTTATGTTAAAGTTGGTTTGTTTTATTATGTTTTGTTTCTAATTTCCCTTCTTCTAGGGTTGGGGTGATCCCAACATAGATATGTGTGTTTCATTTATAAATCCATGAATTTGTATGTCTTTATCATCATCTACCTATATATTAAATCCTTTGCGAGAGTTGAGGAAATTCCTTATTTGTGATATTGAAGCGAAAGCGATCTTATAATGAATTTGGATAGTAATTAGGGTTTATTTGCGAAAGCCGACTAATCCTAATTATGAAAAGGTAGTAACACTTAGGTTTTATGCGAACACCTCTATATTTCTATTTGTTAATAACGAAAGTTATTTGATATAAAGCATGCACCTTTATTGGATTTATAATCTACACATATGTTTATTGTTGCGGTGATCCTGAACCTTGGAAGTTTGAATCTTTATTTGTTCTATTTTTGTTATTTTTAAGTTTTTGCGCAGCCACATGACATCAAACCACCTCTTCTCCTGCCATTCCCTTGACGTCGATAAAATATTCTCGACATCGACAGCGACTGTACACCTTTTCCCGCTATCCCAGAACCCTAAAACACACTAAACCTAGAACCGATGACTTCTCTCCTAAAGACGAACCTGACTCCACTATCCTATAGCGGGGTCTTGACTACAAATTTATTTGGTCGAGAAATCCACTTGTCAAATTGGTGCCGTTCTCGGGGACTAGTCGACGTCGACCAAACTGGTCGACGTCGAGTACTTTTTTGGTCGACTTGACTCCCCGAAGTCGAGATCAAGCACCAGACGAGCACCATACCACTCGAGGAGACAAAGTCTACTCGATTTCGAGTAGTTTACTTGATGTTGAGTACTTCCCAGTGTTGAGTCTGAGTCGAGATCGAGTGCAGATTCGGATAAGATGTTACTTACCTACCAAGGCACGAAGATCTATCACGAAGAGAAGATATTTATCCACATTAGTAATTCCCATATTTAATTTAGGGGAATTTATTTGTTTTGTTTTCTTTATTTATCAAAGTTATATCTTAGAAAAGAGATAGATAGATATAGATAGGATTGTTTTTTCTTAGGTTAGCGGGGATATGATTGTTCTTTCTTAGATTAGCGAAGATTGAACACTATAAATAAGGCCCTATGAGGCTGATTTTCAGATAATTCAAGCCAAGTCGTCTTTGGGCGCAGAGAGAGAGGGGGTGAGAGAGGAGAGAGAGAGGAGGAAAAAGGCGATTGAATGGTTGTAAGTTTTATTTTATTTTATGTTAAAGTTAGTTTATTTTATTATGTTTTGTTTCTAATTTCCCTTTTTCTAGGGTTGGGGTGATCCCAACATAGATATATGTGTTTGATTTATAAATTCATGAATTTGTATGTCGTTATCATCATCTACATATATCTTTAATCCTTTGCAAGAGTTGGGGAAATTCCTTATTTGTGATATTGAAGCGAAAGCGATCTTATTTTGAATTTGGATAGTAATTAGGGTTTATTTGCGAAAGCTGACTAATCCTAATTAAGAAAAGGTATTAACTTTTAGGGTTTATGCGAAATCCTCTATATTCCTATTTGTTAATAACGAAAGTTATTTGATAGAAAGCATACACCTTTATGTGATTTAAAATATACACATATGTTTATTGTTGCAGTGATCCCTAACCTTGGAAGTTTGCATCTTTATTTGTTCTATTTTTGTTATTTTGAAGTTTTTACACAGCCACACGACATCATACAACCTCTTATCCTGCCATTCCCTCGACGTCCACAAATTCTTGTCGACATCGACAACGACTGTACACCTTTTCCCGCTATCCCTGAACCCCAAAATACACAAAACCTAAAACCACTGACTTCTCTCCTAAGGATGAACCTGACTCCACTATCCTATAGCGGGGTCTTGACTAGAAATTTATTTAGTCGAGAAACCCTCTCGTCAAATTGGCACCGTTGCCACGGAAGCAATCAATCTCGCCCTTTTTAGTTCTATTTTCTCTTCTTTCTTTATGTTTTTCTTTTTAGTTCCTTTTTACTCTTTCCTTTTTGTTTTTGCTTTTCAGGTGCATGCAAAGAACTGATCGCACGCCTATCGACCCAATGCTCAAGCCAGAATGCTTTTTCCATCTACAACAAAGGCTAAGGAGAAGACTCATGTTGACTCCTCCTAGCATAGGAGTTTGAGCAACTCCGACGACGGATAGAGGAATTCACCACTAGAGAAGCAGCATACGCCCGACGAGAGGCGGAATATACCCAGAATCAACAAAGGTGGGAAGCATGGGTAGATCGCGAGGTTAACGCCAGAAGGGAACTTGAGGAGCAGATTGGGCACGTCGCAGCAATCGCAAAGGAGCATCTGCATCCTACTCTGGAAGTTCTAGAATCACCGATCGTTCTTCTTCCAGTTAATTATGAAATTCTTCCTTCTTTTATTACAGAAATTAGGAGTGACGATGCCATAGAAAATAGGCTATATAATAAACACGGGATATTACGTCATAAATGGGTCACCCAACGCAAAAGGATGGTCGGTCCCACCATTAGCGCATCACAAGCGAAGTATCCAACCAGACCCAAAGAACTAGGCTTATGACGAGACCCGAAGACCGGGATCGACCAAGGCTCGAGCTTTCGAACACTCTTTTTGTGGGACTAGTTTTTGTGGTTTATGAAAACTGAAAAGAAGGGATATGTGGAGCAAGATTCGCAGGCCTCTCAACCTTGAATCCCCTACACTCGATCTCAATCCTCTCGGAATCGCACTCCGAGGATCTCGACCCTTTGACACCGTCACCTCTCACTAGGGTGTCACCCTCGGCCTCTCACCAAAGGGTTCGCTCTTAGCCTCTCACCAAGAACTCGATCTTTAACCCGGAATCATAGGAAGCTGTTTAGTGGCTTAACCTTTAACTCAACTAAACTTGACTTGATTTAAAATGAAAATTTTACAAGCAATATATAGGATGAAAATATAGCCTCCCAAGCATCTATAATCGATGTGAGATTTATTTGATAGAAATAAAAGCACGAAAAAACGTCTATATTGGAGCTGCTGGAAAGAACGTCCAATTCAAGTATCTTCGAGGCTGATTTGGGAGAAATGTCCTTCATGCAAGTTGTAGCCACTTAAAATAGCTTTCCAACAAAGTGCTCATTGGCTTCAATCGGAATTTTATGCAGCCCGAAAGAGCCAAAATACCACGGTGTCGCAAAGCTGTTTTCCCAAATGAGGGTTGATGTTCGGCCCCGGCAACACAGCTTTGCAAGATAAAGGATTCGAGCTCATTGACGAAGAAGAGCACTTGATGAGACACCCTAGTGAGAGCTGATCCTTAACCCGAAATCATAGGAAGCTATTTATTGGCTTAACATTTAACTCAACTAAACTTGACATGATTTAAAATGAAAATTTTACAAGCAATATATAGAATGAAACTATAGCCCCCAAGTATCTCTAATGGATGTGGGATTTATTTGATGGATACAAGAGCATGAAAAAAACGTCTAGATTGGAGCTGCTGGAACGAACGTCCAATTCGAGCATCTTAGAGACTGATTTAGGAGAAGTGTCTATCATGGAAGTTGTAGCCACTTAAAATTGCTTTCCAACAAGTGATCATTGGCTTCAATCGGAATTTTATGCAGCCCGAAAGAGCCAAAATACCACGGTGTCACCATGTTGTTTTCTCAAACGAGGGTTAATGTTCGGCCCCAGCAACATTGCTTTGTGAGATAAAGAATTCGAGCTCATTGATGACTAGGATCACATCATCTTAACACCCCCTATATCTGTTAACCTTTATTTCCCTCGCGACTCAAAGCCAGTATAGGAATAAGAGCTAACTCTCCCTTGTACCTCATTAGCTTCCGAAGACCTAGATAGCAGCTCGTTGGCTCAAGCACCTCGCCTCTAATGGCTCCACGTGTATTGCCTATGCCCCTAAGCATCTGGGCATGCGCTATACGTGTCCTATGTAGAACCACGAGATTGCCAGCCAGCTGCTCGCTTGGTTTCCCTATAAATACCCCTCTCCGATCACAGAGACGGGGATTCGATTCCGAAGATAAGAAAGGCATAAGAGCTCTGATTATTTTCCGGACTTAAAACCCCTGGAGTTGAGTTCTAGAGATCCTCGGTCGGTGAAGAACGTTCCTTGGGACAACAACCTCGCCAAACTTCATCCGTAGACGACGATTGAACAGTAAAACATAATTTATCGCGAGTCAAACTCATAGCCCTCATCGCTTGGACAAATAAACTTACAATCTGATCATCGTCCCATCAAACTAAGGCTTGCGGGTATTCCAAAAGCATCATGTCGTCACAAGTGAGGTAATAAGTATAGGCAAAATCTCATGAACGCTTCATTGGCACCATATGTGGGAACCTTTCACGACGAGAGGTTCCGCGTAGCAATACGCTCCTTTACATTAAAATCTTTCCATTTCTTTTATTTCGTCCTTTCTTACCGCTCTATCTTTGTTATTCTATATAAATGATATATAATCGCGTTGATTTCCCGTTTTTAAAGACTAATGTTTTTCTATGCAGGAATCATGAACTTTACCCTCTTCGGGGATGAGTTTGGGCAACAACACCATGACAACGAGGAAGAAAACGACATTAACCTCAACACCATCCCCAACGAGGAAGCCCTACACATCGGCAATGAGGGCGTCCATCAACAACCAACATGGGACACTGCGCAACCCCCTCCGTTCGCTCCCTACGGGATGTGTGATGTGATCACACCTATGATCAATCAAGAAACAAGACCTACCGAAGCTTCAAATGACACATCAAATGAGCAGCATCTCGGATCCATAACTCGAACTCGGGCAAGACATCTTTAAGCCGACCTTCTTCAAGGACTCTTAACCATTTCCATAAACTATGAAGATCAAGGTCAGGCATTCACAAGGTTACAACAAATTGAAGATCGTAACCCGCAGCCCAAGAAGCCCGGAAATGCCTCGGTTCCCGCTATTGATTATGGAGGCAAATCTGATCCAAATTCAAACTTCTCATGCATTTAAAGGCACATTGGGAAGAGAAGACGTCAAGGAATACATCCCCCATGCAGCTGGTGCTTTTGTGCAAAGAACAACTTCCAAGGATGCATTTAATGCAAGCCACCTTTTCCCAAGCATCCACAAGCTGTCCACAAACTTCCTCTATATTAGTCAGCCCTTGTGGCCATTAGGGGGCACGAAATTAATCATCAAAAACCAGGTTCATATCCTTTGTTTGAAGTTTGAAAACTTCATCTCCTTCGTGAGTCATATCGAAGGCCCGATTGTTGTAGGAGGGAATCGAGTTTAGAATATAATGAAATAGATCAAACCAGATTTAGGCCCACACAAATAATTACAAGATCTCCTCCTGATGTAGCAACGGGAAGTCAGGATCGATCCTCGAGGAAGCATGTCAGCGGATCTCAGGTAGTGGCAAATCTCACAGACAGAAAATCAACCAGACAAACAGAAACAACAGAGAAAAGCATAAAAGAAAGCAAAGACCGCAAACTTGGTTGATATTGAGTGTTGTTACTCGATATTGAGTAGGAAAATCGACCACAGTGACTCAATATTGACCCAAAACAGAAATAGAACACAAGTGCGGAACCTTGGTCGATATCGACTAAAGCAACTCGATATCGACTATAGAAATCGATAGAAGACAACTCAATATTGATTGCAGAAACTTGAAAACTCGGAACTTTGTGAAATAAATCAATGAACTAAAATACTTCCAAGATCGGGGATTCAACACCACAACGATAACCATGCAAAATAACACATAAAGGCATAAAAGATCGTGTTTTTCATCAAATAACTTTCGTTATTAACAAATAGGAATATAGAGGCTTTTGCATAAACCCTAATTGTTACTAACCCTTTTCACATAATTAATCCAAGTTATATTAAGATCACTTTCGCTTCAATAACACAAACAAGGATCACCTTCAACTTTCGCAAAAGAATCATGCTTTCAGGGATAGAAGACGAATTGCATAAAAAGATCTTACCTTTACCGCATCACCTTACATGGCTACCGTCGGGCTCATACCGACCCTAGAAGTGGGTGGACTACTCATTCTTCATCGCAATCGCATGCATCATTGATGGAAAAGAAACAACTTGCATTAAACTCAACCAAAGCTTACAACCGATTGAAGCCAATTCCACTCTCGCTTCACAACTCCACTCGGCCACAAACTCGCTCTCTCTCTACTTGTAACTACTTGTGTATCTCTGAAATTGAATTAATAAAACTCAGCCCCTAAGGCTTTATTTACAGCCTTCATTCCTCGCTAATCAAGGAAATAAAACTATATCTATATCTAATTCTATCTATCTTATAACATAAAGATAAAACATGGAAATAAATAAATAAATCAACTAGAACTATATCTAATTGTGGATAAATCCTCCTTGGACTTGATAGATCTTGATAGAATTTTCTCTCGAAAATATCTCCATCGGATTCGGTATAGAAACTTAACAAGAAGCCGGTTAAGCTCGAAATCCGCCTCTGTGGGTCTAGTCGATATCGACTAGCATGACTCGATATCGACCTGGCATTTTCCGTCTTCAGCTTCAGACACTCAATATCGGCTCTCAACGTCAAAATCGAGTTGGGTGTTACTCGATATCGAGGTAGGATACTCGATAACGACTTGCTCCTTTCTTTGCTCAGCTTCTTGACTCGATTCTGGGGTGTTGACTCGATATGGGGCACTCGATATCGACTTGGTTAAGTCGATATCGAGCACTGTTCTTCAGCCTTGTCGATTGTGGCCAACTCTGAGTCCTTTTGCAGTATTTCGGCCTGAATCTAGTCGATATTGAGTGTGCTTGGTCGACATCGACCAGTCTTCTCAGCATATGAGCATGCGTTGGAAAGCTCTTTCCGAGGGCTACAACTCTCATGACAACTTCAAAACTTGATTCGAAATGATGAATGGTGAAAATGGGCTTTTCTCCAGCTGCACCATCCTTAGAATCTTCATGACTTTCCTTTAAGCTTCAAAGTGCATCCGATTTCTGCAAAATATAACAAAAACTTGTGTAGACCTCCATAATTGGAAAAAAGTGTAAACTACACAGATTCTGTATTATTTTAACCCAAATGTATGAAATGCGTGCAGAAATCGATATAAAAGTAAGTGTAAAAAAATGGAAATTTAGGCTCACAACATCGATCTTGTATTTTCGGTGCGTAATATCCGTGTGTACTTGATCTTTGTTCAAGAAATTTTGGTGAGTCATATCCACTTGTTTTTGTTCACCTATCCTTTATAAAATTCAGTTTGTTTTCTGCCAAATCTGAGTTTTATCATTATCACAAAAATACCAAAAATATTCCACCGAAATCCATCTCTATGATCTATCTTCTACCAGCTGGTTAGAGGCTTGTTCCGACTTACTTTGTATTGATATTTACGGATCCTCAAGGGGAAACTCATCATGTGGTATCAGAGATATCTTCAAATTAAGTTTCTCAAGCCAAAGGGGTACGAATTACCTCTCTATTTTCGGTTTGTTTTGCTCGATATTCAGCCATTTCTATCCATCCTTGTTCCTGAATATTCTCCAGCCTTCTCCGTCTTTTTTTCCATCCTTTCTACCTTTATATGAGTGTTTAAGATCTGCAAAAAAAAAAGATCTATCAATTGTATTTCTCTTTTCTATGCTTCTTCTATCTAGTATTCTTGTGTGTTTGCATGAACCTTCATCATTCTTACCCAAAATCTGAACTTCACTGATGTATAGCAATCGGCTAGGCCGGCCAATTGCTAAACTAAAAGAACGATCTTGCGGAGCTCCTTGATTTCTCTTGAATTGACACAAATTAACTAAACTAACTAATAACTAAATAAAAGCAAAAGTTCTTAACTTAAGAACATTAACAACTTTAAACTAAGTAATAACTAAGCAACAACTTTTATAAGCTAAGAAAATTAAGCTGCTAACAATGTTTAAATAGAAAACCTAAGAACCAATTCTACCGTGCAAGATAGAATTTAGGTTGATAAAGATAGAATTTTAATCCGAAAGATAAATAAACCTAGAAGATAAAACTTAATCTAAAATCCTAACCATCTTATTTAATCTAACTAAGAATTACTAAAAATAAGCAATTCTATAATTAGACTCCAACTAACATAGGAGTTACTAAAAATAGAATATATAGAAAAAATAAGAAATATAAATAATAAAATAATTAACGTCGTTTCTTCAACGACTCCCAAGGTGGAGCCTTCTTCTTTCGCTTGAGGATGACATCATTCTCCTCCATTTGAAATCGACTCGTCCTCGAGTCGTCGCCTGGATCAAGATCGTTGTTTGACCCACAGAAGGTCAGCTTGACCCGCATCATTCTCCCCCTCTTATCTTCGATTCGTCCTCGAATCGAGTCAGCGATGATCAACGAGGAAGGAGCAGCAACCTTCAAAGAAGATGATGGAGAAATTGGTGGAATAGGTGCCAGGAGAATTCGAGGTATAGGAACCCCAAAAACAACACCTTCATGCGCGATCGTTGAACGGACTTGATCTTCAATAAGAATAGGATCAATGACCACACAAATCTCAACAACTGGAACTTCATGAACATGCCCAAGAGGTACAATTGCTAACTCTTGAGACACGTCATCAAGCACCTCATCCTCGTCAACGGAATCAACATGCTCCACCTCCTGCACAACACTGCAGTCGACTTTAAGTACAGATTCGGAGGTCTTCCCGGAGGATTATGACAGCATGTGACCCACCGTTGGAAAGCTCGTCGCGTTAGCTTCGCAACAAAACTGAGTTGACTCAATTCCGATGTCGGAGTCAACGGGAATCTGTGAAACAAGTTCAGTGTGCTGTGCTGAATCCGTGGCAACGATTTCAACAAAAGGCTCCTTCACGCCCTTCTTGAACATGGCCATCCATTCCTCCACGACCTCTTTGCATATAGCCGTTATTTCGGCATCAAGGTTGGCTTGACGTCGTGCCTCTTCCTCTTGTCGTCGTGCCTCCTCAGCCTCTTTTTGTTGGAGAAGCCAAATCTGACGGAGGCGACGTTGTTGTTGTCGTTTCTCCTCCTCAATTGCGGCTTGACGTTGACGCTCAAGGAGTTGTTGTTGTTGTTGATGGGTCTCTTCTTGCCTTTGAAGCCAAAGGTGATGCCTTTGAGCCTCTTGTTGTCGTTGACGCTCTAAAGCTTATTGTTCCAAAGCTCGTCTCTTCAACTCTCGTCGGTGTCGTTGTTGTACAGCCCATGGATCGGGTTCATCATCCCAGTCTCCTCCCCAGATTTCCTAAACCATCAAATCAAAACATCAGTAACATCAAAGAAACAAAGAGCGTAGCATAGTCCGTCTCTGAATACCAATTGATGTATAGCAATCGGCTAGGCCGACCAATTGCTAAACTAAAAGAACGATCTTGCGGAGCTCCTTGATTTCTCTTGAATTGACACAAATTAACTAAACTAACTAATAACTAAATAAAAGCAAAAGTTCTTAACTTAAGAACATTAACAACTTTAAACTAAGTAATAACTAAGCAACCACTTTTATAAGCTAAGAAAATTAAGCTGCTAACAACGATAGAACTAATTAACTAGATTTAAAGTAAGAATTAGCAACAAAGAAAGAAGCGAGTGCGCGAGGGCCAGGACGCAAGCGCGATCGAGAGCGCGGAGTCGCGGAGCAAGGCGCTGGGTTGCGGGAGCGAAGACTAGCGAGCGCAGGGGCTGGTGCGCGCGGCGACGATGAAGCCGCGCTCGCAGGGCGCGAGCCGGGATGCGGTGTCACCAAGGCTGCCGAGTCCTCTTCTTGCCATGGAGCTAAAGAAACCACTGTGTTTAATTAGTTTTGATCAAGATTGATCAAGGGTGAAGATGACGATGATGATTGCCGAATCTAACAATAACGTAAGAACCCGATAGCCCTTGGGATTGATAATCGAGAACCCTTTAATCCATAAAGGGGTTTCTCAATTCTATTCAATCTGATTAATTTCAATAGAACTACAATGTTTAAATAGAAAAACCTAAGAACCAATTCTACCGTGCAAGATAGAATTTAGGTTGATAAAGATAGAATTTTAATCCTAAAGATAAATAAACCTAGAAGATAAAACTTAATCTAAAATCCTAACCATCTTATTTAATCTAACTAAGAATTACTAAAAATAAGCAATTCTATAATTAGACTCCAACTAACATAGGAGTTACTAAAAATAGAATATATAAAAAAATAAGAAATATAAATAATAAAATAATTAACGTCGTTTCTTCAACGACTCCCAAGGTGGAGCCTTCTTCTTTCATTTGAGGATGACATCATTCTCCTCCATTTGAAATCGACTCGTCCTCGAGTCGTCGCCTGGACCAAGATCGTTGTTTGACCCACAGAAGGCCAGCTTGACCCGCATCATTCACCCTCAAAAGTGTTGCACCATTATTCTCCTAATGCTTTGCTTAGTATATGGTGATGATCTATTTATGGAATGTGCTTGATAAGTGTTTGAAGATTGAAGTAAGTTCTGATTTGCAAGTGTTGTTTGTGTTCTTTGATTTTGGAAAATAGAAAAAAATAACATAAAAAAAAAGAAAAGAAAACGAGACAAAGTCAGAAAAGCTCCAAAAGTTGTTCTATGTGCAAATTATGAGCATTTGAAGTGCAAGTTGTGTTGCTGTTCTCGAAAACAAGACGTTCTCATCATATCATTAGCTACTCCAAGCCTTGTTCCTTGCCTTGTCTAAACCTTGTTTACCCTTTCCCATTCGAGCATTACTTACTTGATTTTGGAATTTGGTAAATACTCGCCTTTGGGCTTGCCTTGGCTTGTGCTTTTGATACTTTGTGTGAGTTTCCAGGACAAGATCACTAAGTGCATTGCCTTAGCGGAGATAGACATTGTTCTAGCAAGGAAGAAGCATCCTCACATCGCTTGCTTGAAGAAGTACTGTTTGCATACTTGTGTGCTTACAATCTGAGTTTTGAGTGAAGTGAGATCACATTCAAAGTGAGGGAGAGTTTCACCCCCAAAAGAAAAATTCATGAGTGAAAAGAATATGGGGGAGGTGAGAGAGAGATCTTTTGATTTCTAACCCTAACGTGTTTGCATGTTTTTGTGATTTTCTTGGTTCTTCTTTATTTTTCCCTTTTGTCTGTGCATTTTGTGTGTAGGAAAACTTGTCTAATGCAGGAAATGAAGGAAGAGCTATCACCCTATCTGATTTGCAAGCCGCTCTTAGTCAATCTAAGGAAGAAGATGTAGCTGTGAGACAAGAAGAGTATGAGAGGACTAGGGTTGAACTATTGAGAATCCTAGATGAAAGGATTGATGAAAGAATTAGTGGTACTAGAACCAATGGCATAAATGATGAGCCACATGACACCGGTCATGAGAGCGAGCCCAATGGGACTCCACAAGGGCGTGGTCAAACAAGAGGCCCTCACAATGAGACATGGCCCCGACGACCACATAATTATCAAACTGATTTTGATGATAACATAAGTGTTAATGATCGCAGGGAGCATCAACGAGCTCATTATGCTCAAGATCCACCACACCCGCAACAACCTCAACCACTTAGGATGCCCCGACGCAATCCATAAGCTCAACGTGCTAGATTTGATGGCATGTTTCATAGGAGGTACCAAAATGAGGAGCGTGAGTATCGCCAAGATATGGGGCAAGATCAACACCATGGCGTAAAGCTTACCATCCCTCAATTTGCCGAAACTCCTGATGTTGAGGCCTACATGGATTGGGAGTCTAAATTTGAGTCCATTTTCGATTACTATGGTTATCATGATGCTCTAAGGGTGGTTGTTGCTACCATTCATTTTTTAGATTTTGCATACTCATGGTGGCAAGAAGATAAGCAAGAGAGAGCATATATGGGGTACCCTCTTATCAGTACTTGGGAGGATCTCAAAACAGCCCTAAGACAAAGATTTGTGCCCGAAAATTATGTGGATCATGTCCAAGTCAAATTGGAATGCATCAAGCAAGGCTCTCGCACTCCCAATGAGTTCTACAAGGAACTAAAGCAGGTTGTTTTTAGATCGGGAATCCGCTTTCCCGAGAGGTATGTAATCTCAAAATTTATCAGTGGGATGAATTTAGATATTGCTTCACATGTTGAAATGCAGCGTTTTGGCGCGGGAACTCAAGTTGAGGAGGTTCTGCATTACACTAACCAAGTGTACCAAAACCTTCAACGGCGAAAGGGAACACATGGCTCTAAACCTTAGAGCTCAAATCCTAGCCCTGGAGCTTCATCCACACCAAAATGAGCCCAGAAGTGAGCCCCCTAGGCCATCCACACGGCGAGAAGCTCAACCCCCAAGTCAAGACCCAAGAGCCACAAGCCTAATGTTCCAAATCCAAGGGGTGAATCTGAATCTCGAACTCGGGACCTCAAGTGCTTCAAGTGCTTGGGTAGGGGTCATTTTTCTAGGGAATGGCCTACTCGAAAGCAAGTGTTACTCAATGATCAATGAGAGTATGAATCCAAGGAGGAGAGGCAAGAAGAGCCAACCTTAGGAGACGAGGAAGAGGATATTCATGCTAATGTGGTTGTTGGAGAATTTTTTGTGGTGAAGAGAGCATTGATCTCCAATGATGCTCCTTCTTTGCCCACTCAAAGAGAGACCCTCTTCCATACTCGATGCCTCATCAAAGACAAGGTATGTAATGTGATAGTTGATGGAGGATCTTGTTGCAATCTTATTGATCAAGAATTTGTAGATAGGTTTAACCTCAAATGCAGCCCACATCCGCAACCATACACCTTGAATTGGCTTAATTCCAAGGCACCTCTAAGAGTAGACAAGCAAACCATGATTGCATTTGCAATTGGAGGGTATAAAGATGAGATCCTTTGTGATGTTCTTCCCATGACAACATGTCACCTTCTTTTGGGGAGACCATGGAAATATGATCGTGGTGTCATCCACAATGGAGTCACCAATGAGCACACATTCCAAATGGAAGGTAAGAAGATTACACTTCATCCGATGTCCCCTCATGAGATTGTGGCTGACCATGTAGCTAACTTGGAGAGAAGAAAGCAAAAAAATAAACTAGCTATTGGTACAAATATGGCTAGTTCTCACCAGATTCTCCTAGCCAAGGTGAAAGAAGTGAAGTATGCAATTCAGGGGAGTAAAACATGTTTTGTTGTGCTTTTCAAAGATAATTTGTTTGTTTCTCAAGATTTGTATGATCTACCTCCACTTGTTTCTACTTTGTTGTGGGAATTTGAAGATTTGCTCAAAGAAGAAATTCCCAATGATCTTCCACCATTAAGGGGAATAGAGCATCAAACCGACTTCATTCCTTGAGCAACACTACCTAATAGGGCTGCATACCGCACTAATCCAGCTGAGACAAAGGAGCTTCAAAAACAAGTGCAAGAACTTATGGAGAAAGGCTATGTGCGTGAGAGCCTAAGTCCATGTGCAGTCCCCGTCATCCTTGTGCCTAAAAGAGACGGAACATGGCGCATGTGTGTTGATTGTCAAGCCATAGACAACATCACCATCAAGTATAGGCACCCCATTCCACGCCTAGATGATATGCTTGATGAACTTCATGGATCCAACATATTTTCTAAGATTGATTTGAAGAGTGGCTACCACCAGACCCGAATGAAGGAAGGCGATGAATGGAAAACAGCCTTCAAGACAAAATATGGTTTGTATGAGTGGTTAGTAATGCCTTTTGGTTTAACTAATGCTCCTAGCACTTTTATGCGCTTAATGAACCATGTTCTTAGAGCTTTCCTAGGTAAATTTTTTGTGGTTTACTTTGATGACATTCTGATTTTTGCCGCACATTACATGAGCATGTTGAGCATCTTAGGCTGATCTTAGGAGTTTTGATGGAACAAAAATTATATGCTAACTTCAAGAAATGTCATTTTTGCTCGGATCATGTTGTTTTCCTTGGATTTATTGTATGCAAGGCTGGATTGAAGGTTGATGAAGAGAAGGTCAAGGCCATCCAAGAGTGGCCTACTCCCACGACCATGACTCAAGTAAGGCGTTTTCTAGGGTTAGCGGGGTTCTACTGTAGATTTGTAAGGCATTTCAGCACATTGGTTTCTCCCTTGACCAAGGTCACCAAGAAGAATGTTCCATTTACATGGAATAAACCACAAGAACAAGCTTTTGAAATTATCAAGGAGAAACTAACTCATGCCCCTCTATTGGTCTTACCAGATTTCTCGAAGACCTTTGAGATAGAGTGTGATGCATCCGGCATTGGCCTTGGAGGAGTGTTGATGTAAGAAGGGAGTCCCATTGCCTTCTTTAGTGAAAAATTGAGTGGCGTTGAGTTGAACTACCCTACCTATGACAAAGAGTTGTATGCTCTTGTTCGTGTGCTCAAAACATGGCAAACACTACCTTTTGCCAAAGGAGTTTGTCATCCATTCTGATCATGAGGCACTCAAGTTCTTAAGAGGCCAAAACAAACTAAACAAGAGACATGCTAGGTGGATTGAATTCATAGAATCTTTCCCATATGTGATCAAGTACAAGAAGGGGAAAGACAATGTAGTGGCTGATGCACTCTCAAGGAGGTATTCTCTTATCTCTACCCTAGATGCTAAAATGTTGGGCTTTTCTTTCATGTGTGAATTATATGCTAATGATGCTGATTTTGGTGAAATCTATCACATTTGCATGGATAAGGGTAGTAATGATCAGTTTTACATGCATGATGGTTATCTCTTTAAGTATGAAAAGCTTTGCATCCCTAGTAGTTCTATTCGTAGATTGCTTGTTCATGAGGCTCATGGAGGTGGTTTAATGGGACATTTTGGTGTTACTAAAACCTTGAATACTTTGAAGGAGCACTTCTTTTGGCCTTGCATGCATATGGATGTAGAAACGTTTTGTGCTGCATGTACTACTTGTTTAAGTGTTAAGTCAAAAATGAACCCCCATGGATTGTATACTCCCCTGCCTATTCCTCATGCTCATTGGGACGACATTTCCATGGACATTGTATTGGGAGTTCCTCGTTCCAAAAGGGGGAGAGACTCTATTTTTGATTTGGTTGATCGGTTTTCCAAAATGGCTCATTTTATTGCATGTAAGAAAATTGACAATGCTTCACATGTGGTTGATTTGTTCTTTAAAGAAGTTGCTAGATTGCATGGAATTCCTAAGACCATTGTCTCTGATCGTGATGCTAAGTTTCTTAGTTATTTTTGGAAAACACTTTGGTCTAAACTAGGAACTAAGTTACTTTTCTCTACTTCTTGTCATCCTCAAACGGATGGAAAAACTAAAGTTGTGAATAGAACTCTTGGTGCCTTGCTTTGATCTTTGTTGAAAGCTAACCTTCGTAGGTGGGAAGAATGTGTTGCTTTTGTTGAATTTGCCTACAATAGGTCAGTCCACTCGGCCACCAAGAAGACACCATTTGAATTTGTTTATGGCAAGAATCCCATCACTCATCTTGCCTTGGTTTCCCACTCCATGAAAGATCAAGAAAGTGTTGAAGGAGCAACCCAAGCTCAACACATCAACAGTTTACACGAGTCCACTCGTTTGCAACTTGAAAAGAGGACTGCCCAATATGTGCATGAAGCTAACAAAGTAAGAAAGTTAGTCATCTTTGAACCGGGTGATATTGTATGGATTCACCTTAAAAAATATCGATTTCCTACATTGAGAAATCCAAAGATGAAGCCAAGAGGAGATGGCCCATTTCAAGTGCTTGAAAAGATCAACAACAATGCCTACAAAATTGAGCTTCCCGGTGAGTATGGTGTTCATGATGTGTTCAATGTTGCTGACTTGTCTCCTTTTGTTGTAGGTGATGATGAACAAGATGACGGGTCTGATTCGAGGTCGAATCCTTTTCAAGGAAGAGAGGATGATGTGATCACACCTATGATCAATAAAGAAGCAAGACCTACCGAAGCTCCAAATGACACATCAAATGAGCAGCCTCTCGGATCCATAACTCGAGCTCGGGAAAGACGTCTTCAAGCCGACCTTCTTCAAGGATTCTTAACCATTTCCATAAATTATGAAGATCAAGGTCAAGCATTCATAAGTTTACAACAAATTGAAGATCGCAACCCGCAGCCCAAGAAGCCCGGAAATGCCTCGCTTTCCGCTATTTATTATGGAGGCAAATCTGATCCAAATTCACACTTTCCATGCATTTAAAGGCACATTGGGAAGAGAAGACATCAAGGAATATATCTCCCATAGAGTTGGTGCTTTTGTGCAAAGAACAACTTCCAAGGTTGCATTTAATGCAAGCCACCTTTTCCCAAGCATGCACAAGTTATCCACAAACTTCCTCTATATTACTCAGCCCTTGAGGCCATTAGGGGGCACGAAATTAATCATCAAAAACCAGGTTTATATCCTTTGTTTGAATGAAAACTTCATCTCTTTCGTGAGTCATATCGAAGGCCCAATCTTGTATTTTTGGTGCGTAATATCCGTTTGTACTTGATCTTTGTTCACGAACTTGTGGTGAGTCATATCCACTTGTTTTTGTTCACCTATCCTTTATAAAATCCAGGTTGTTTTTCCCTAAATCTTAGTTTTATCATTATCACAAAAATACCAAAAATATTCCACTGAAATCCATCTCTATCATCTATCTTCCACCAGCTGGTTCGAGGCTTGTTCCATACCAATTCTTCGCGGGGAGCTACCCACAAAGCATGTACTTTAACCAACAGGTGAACGGTATGCCTTTCCAACAGACGAACGGGGTGCCACTCCAGCATGACCCCCGTACTTACTATCAACAACAGGGACCAGTGCCCATAATAGTCAACCATTTCTCGAACCCCGCTGGTCGCCTTCTCAACCCCGATCCAGAACCCACAGAGAATGTCAATAGGGTCGACCGTTCTAGAAGGGCCCAGAATGTGTCTTCATGTTCAAACTCCCCTGAGGCACCCAAGCAAACTCGCCAGGGTGAGCCGACCTTCCCCTCGGCCTTTTTTGCAGGCAAATACGCGAGGCACCCATCTCCAAGAGGTAGAGGGTCATCTCCATCACTAAGTACAAAGGAGATATCGATCCCAACGATGGGAATGAACGAGGACAATGATGCTATGTATTTCCGCTCATTTCCATCCACGCTGAGTGGGGTCACTTTAACATGGTTCACGAATCTTGCCCGATCACCCATCAACAACTTTGCGCAACTGTCAGGGACGTTCGTCGCTCATTTTGGCAGCGCTCGCACAAGAAAATAAACCATGTTGGACCTCAATTCCATCAAGCAAGGCGCGTCTGAGTCCTTGGGAAATTTTTTCAGCAGATTTACTAATATGGTGGTACAAATCCCGAGGTTCAACCAAGAGTCCGCAAACACGATATTGATGGGAAATTTGGCCGGAAGCTGCAAGCTCCAGCTCTCGGCCTGTCGAATATAAGCCTTTTTTCTGACAACCGTCTTACCACCGACCACCAAACAAGCGACAAGGAGGGGAAAACTTCGGGGATCAGCAACCTCGTAATCCTTCCTGGCAGTATCCGGCCATCCCGCCGCGCCCTCTAATCCAAGAAGTGCAGTACGACCAGAGATCAGGACCAAATCCGCTGGGGGCTGTACCAATGTTACGATGGCTCATCCTGACCATATCTCGCCCTCGGTCTATGGGATCCCACCAGCTCTTCCCCAGAAGGAGACACCTCTTAATATTTGCGCCCCATTAGTAAATCCTGGTGATCCAGTGGCAGTGCCACAGTAACACCGTACTCTCGAGATCCCTCCCCGACAATATAAGCCGCCTAATGCACCACCAAGACCCTACAATCCCCAGTATGCCACTGTGGGAAGAGGTAGGGGAACTTACCCCCAAACCAGGGGAGGAAGGAACGTCGGTAGAGGAGGAGGGTACTGACCTCCTCCCAAGGACACAAGGAATGCCCATGCAGCAAGATCCTCGTCTAATCGGCCCGAGCATTCCAACTTGGATCGCCCAAACCATCCTCCTTAGGATGGGTGCATCAACACCATCGTGGGAGGACCCGCGACATCTGGCACCAGCAGTTAAGAAAGAAAAGACTATGAAAGAGAAACTAGACGCCCCCCCCCCCCCCTCCCCCCCCGTCGGAGGCCAGCGTCAAACAAGCATCCACTGCTCACGCTACGCTAAGTTTCTCTGTATCCGACACTCGTGATGCTCGTGATCTCAGAATGCCTCACTCAGATCCTATGGTCATCCATGTACAGATAGGAACCAAAACCGTTAAAAGGGTCATGATAGACACATGTTTGTCTGTAAACGTCCTATACTGGGACGCCTTTGAGCAACTCGGGATCGCCGAAAGTGCCCTGCGTCGCTACTCAGGAAAACTAGTCTCCTTTTCCGGAGACGAGGTTGAAGTAGATGGAACGATTGAGTTAGCCCTAACGCTAGGCACCACGCCAAATAGAAGAACCCATACGATTGAGTTCACGGTGGTCCGACTACCATCCATCTAAAACGCTATCATGGGCCATGTAAGTCTATTCAAATTCCAAATAGCATGCTCCATATATCATTTTAGCGTCAAGTTTCCATGCGCTGACGAAAAAGTGGGTGAAGCACGAGGACAGCAAGCCGAAAGTAGAGTCTGTTACTTATCCTCGCTGAAGAAGGGCTGTCACCAAATATTCGCAATTAAAGAAGGACCTCGGGGATCTCTGGAAGAGGAAGCCCACGACGAGCGTGAACAAGAGGCCACATCTGAACGACAACCGGCGGATTTAGAGGTTCCACCAGAGAAGATAGCTGATAAAATAGTGGAAGAAAAAGTCGCTTTCTTTCCATTACCAAACAAGTCCGAAATCATGTACCGTGGCCACAGCTTGACTGGCTCCGCTTTAGAGCGCCTCAAGGATTTGTTACAAAGATCATGAGACAGATTTGTTCCCCGAGAGATCGCGGAACATTCCCTAAGACTTAATCACGAGGCGAAGCCGGTATGCCAAAGAAAAAGAAATATGGTCGTTGAAAAGTCAGAAGCAGTAAAACAAGAGGTGTACAAGCTTCTACACGCTGGGTTTATTCGCGAAATTAATGACTCAACCTAGCTATCAAATATGGTATTGGTTAGAAAAAGCAGCGGCAAGTGGAGGATGTGCGTAGATTTTAAAGATTGGAACAAGGCATGCCCAAAGGATAGTTATCCTTTGCCGTCCATCGACGAGCTGGTAGACACCACAGCAGGACATGCCACATTAAGCTTTCTATACCCATATTCCAATTACAATCAGATTAATATGAGTCCTCGCAATGAAAAGAGCACCGCTTTTATCACCAACCAGGGAACTTTTTGTTATAAGGTGATGCCATTTGGACTCAAAAATGCTGGAGCCACTTTTCAGCGAATGATAGAGAGTGTATTTGCTTCCCAGATCGGAAGAAACGTTGCGGTTTATGTCGATGATATTGTGATCAAAAGCATTGATACTCTAAGAAGAAATCGGGTTTGCCTGAATCTGGAAAAGTGCGTTTTTGGAGTTGATTCCGGGAAATTCGTAGGCTTCATGATAAGCCACCGGGGAATAGATGTTAATACTTCAAAAGTACAAACCATCATCGACATGGCTCCTCCAAAGACGTTGAACGACATCCAAAAGTTGAATGGGTCTGTCTACTACCTGAGCAGATTCTGTTCACGATTAGCCGATCATTCGCTCCCCTTTTTTTACCAGCTAAAAAAGAAGGCTACGGTCGAGTGGACTACCATTTTGGATAAGGCTTTCAAAAGCATGAAAGATTATCTGGCCGCTTTGCAAACTTTGCACTTTCCACGCGAGCACGAAACTTTACAATTATATGTCGTTGTCGGATCCACCACCATTAGCGCGGTATTAACCATTGAAGTGCTATCTACCTCTCCATCAGATTCTTCATTCGCCGTCTCTTTCCGGAAGGATGATCAAGTGGGCAGTGGAGCTTTCCGAATTCGATATTAATTTCAAACCCAGGAAATCTCGTTTGGCCCAAGCATTGGCCGACTTCGTTGTCGAGGCCGTCTTTACAGATTCCCAAGATCGCGACGGAGAGGACTAGGTAATTAATGTTGATGGATCGGTATCAGCAGAGGGGTGTGGAGCAGAAGTCACCATCACCAATCCAACGGGAGAGATAACTGATGTCTCTAAAGTAGCCATGTTTTTATGCACATTTTAGTTCCATATTCTATACACTTTGCATATTTCGGGTTGGGAATATGTCGAATTTATGTAGTATATGCATATTTGCCAGAAATAGAAATCTACATAAGTTTCTGTTTAATATTGCAGAATATGGATCCATTTCGGGAGAAAACCAAGAAGCAAAGACGGAAGCTGAAAGCTGCTCGATATCGACTAGTCTTTGTCAATATCGACTAAGGATGTCCGGGCATAGCATGATCGAGGAGCACCATGCCGAGAAGCTGAAGACGAGCCAACCCGACTCCAGAGAGTTCCTTGATATCGAGTACCCTACTCGAGATCGACAAGAGGTGAAGACCATGCCTGGAGTCGAGGAAAGCCTGATCGAGGATGCCAAGGAGAGTTACCCGACCTGGCCAGACATGCCGGACACTGAGCAACACCCGTACTCGATATCGATGAACATCCTCGAGATCGACAAGCCTAGAAGCACCTGCCCGAGCTGTGTCGAAGATAGGCTACCCGACATGCCAACCCACACAAGTCGACGAAGCCACACTACTCGAGATCGAGTAGGTTTCTCGAGATCAAAGAGAGCAGAGAACCAATGTCCGAGCATGTCGAGGAAGAGCAACCCGAGATGCCGAGCCACTAAAATCGACGACACCATTTTACTCGAGATCGAGGAAACCTTCCTGAAGCCGCGTAACACGTTTTGAGCTGTCCTACTCGGTTTGGGAATCCTTGGAGCCGAAGATTGCCGAGTTTATCCGATTCTATCAAGATCCATCATGGAATAGAAGATTTATCCACTTGAAGACTTTTAGATATAATTTCCCTTTTAGATTTAATTCCTTTATTGCATTTATTTATCATTAAGCTTTTAGATATAGATTTAGATATAGATAGAGATATTCTATCTTTGAATAGCACGGAGTAGAAGACTATAAATAAAGCCCATGGGGCTGATTTTAGAATAATTCAATTCAAAAGCTAGAGAAGTAGTTCACAGAGACGGTTTAGGAGTTCGAAGGTTTTAGGGTTTTGGCATTCAACGAGAGTTGGATTGCCAGGATTGTAAAGGCTTTGAATTTAGTTTAATGCAAGTTCCGTTTCATACATCAATGTCTGAGGTTGCAATGAAGCACGAGTAGTCCACCCACTTCTAGGGTTGGGTTGAGCCCGACGATAGCCATGGATATTTGAGGTAAAGATCCAACTTTTATCATGTTTTGAGCATCTACTACTTGTTATGTATTTATTACCCATCTAATGGAGGTCCATGCTAACAACTTGGATTGTAAACATAAAATCAGTATAGACAATTAGGGTTTCTTGAAAGAGTTGTCTAATTGTTGGAAAAGGCGAAAGCTTAGTCCTTCGATGCAAGTTACATGATTATCTGTTTTATTTCTGCCTTATGCATGCTTGGTTATCGTTGTCGCAAACCCCAATCTTGGAAGTCTTTTACATACAGTTTATTTCAAAAATCCCAAAGCATTTGCCTTTACTTTCTTTTGTTTCGTTTTTACTTTCTGCCCTTACTCGATCTCGACCAAACTGGTCGATCTCGGGTTACTGATCTTCGATTCCAGAATCGCTGTAGCTTCTGTCTGCAGGAACTTGACCAAGCCAACTCGACGTAGATGACTCTACTCGATCTCGAGTAAGCCCTAGTCGAGATCGACTAAACCGCCGGGAGCTGCTGCTGCGCTGTTCGACTTGTCCGATCTTCTGTCGACTAACCCTAGTCGAGATCGAGGACACCTGTGGTCGACTTCTGTTCGTGAGATTTCTCCGCTACCAAGGATCCGCTGACACGCTTCCTCGTGGATCGATCCTGACTTCCCACTACTGCATCGGGAGGAAGTCTTGTAATTATTTGCAAGGGACAGAATCTGGTTTGCTGTGATTTAATTATATTTTATATTTGCATTCTCGATTTCCTCCTATCAACAAATTGGCGTCGTTGCCGGGGAAGCTATCATTCGCGGCTTAGGTAGTTAAATCTCACGTTTTCTCTGAGTTACTTTACAGGTGTATGCGCCGTTCTGGTCAACCACCTGAGGTTGACTGCTTAGACGATCCGGAATGCCTCTTACACATCCAAGCTAAGCTAAAAAGAGCCATGGCGGCCGCAAAAACACAGGAGGCTTACGAGGGAACTAGCCACAAAAGATGCTGTTGTCGCCGCTGAGAAAGCAGCAAGGGAACAAGCAGAACCTGAGCTTGCGCAATTCCCAACCACGACAGAGGACTATATGCACCCAACTCTCGTCGTGCCTGAATCGGCGATTCTAATCCCTGAAAACTCTTTTGAAATTCGCACTCAATTCCTTATAGAGCTTAAAAATAATGCTTTTTATGGCAAATTTAATGAGTGTCCTCTTGAACATATTACAAATTTTTCTGACATGTGTCGTACTCTTCCTGAAGGTACAACTCTGGAATATGTCAAGATGAAGGCTTTTCGCTGGTCTCACGCTAGACCTGCACTAAAGTGGCTTGAAGGGCTGAAACCAAGATCTCTCACAACATGGGCCCAAGTAGAGCAAGAGTTTCTCAATAAATTCTTCCCTCCTGCAAAGACAGCACTCCTCCGCTAGAAGATCACAACTTTCAAACAGAAGCCCGGGGAGCCGCTAGCAAAAGCATGAGAAAGATACAAAGAACTGCTGCGATCTTGCCCTACTCATGGACAACCACCTTACGTCATTCAGGAGATCTTCTTCAACTCTCTTGACCAAGTCACTAAGGACATAATCAACCAGTATACTCACTATGAGTATCTGACGATGCCACCAAACGACGCATGGGGTGTGCTCGACAAGCTCACCAATTATGACAACAAATATGGGTCTACTGCAAACTATGAGGAGAACTCCTATGCCAGGCCAGCACCATCTATGCCCCTATATGAGCATGCCAAGGAGATTGACCCAGATGTCAAAGAGCAGTTCTACAAAGACCAGAATCGCAAGCTCCTCAAGCAAGTCAAGTATCTCTCTGTCAACCAGCCTTGCATCGAATGCGGATCACAATGGCACACCACTACTGAGTGCCCACACACTGAGCAAGTCAGGATGGCAGAGATACATGAAGAGGTAGCTTACGCTGGGGTTCTAACCGTTATATGGGAGATCAAAGGTTCTATCAACCACAGTGGAACCAAGGTCCTCCTAGGAACCCCCCACCTTAAAGAGCTCTAGGACATCCAGAAAGGGATCAAAAGAAGGATGATCTGCATCTTATCCTCGATGAAATGCGCCGAAATCATGCACAAAACCAGCAAGCTACAAACGCCATCAACAATGAGCTCCAGAATTTCAATACAAAATTTGGCGAGCTTGATATCTAGAAGAAGGGCATTGACACTCAAATGGGCCAATTCACGGCGCAGATTCCATGACAATCCAGACAACTCCCTGCAAACCGAACCAAACCCTAAAGGAAAGACCGGACACGTCGCATCTATCAAACTCAGGAGTGGACACCAATTACACGAGCCAGAGGTCGGGAAACACCAAGACAAAGCAGAGCAGCAACTCGATATCGAGGACCCTGTACTCGATATCGACAAAACCCTCATCGAAACAGACCAGAAGCCAAGCTCAGACTCCACTACGCAGCCCAGCAACTCGAGATCGACAACCCAAGTCGATATCGAGGACCCTTTAGTCGAGATCGAGGAGAATTTGGCTGAAGTCGAGGACTCTGTGACACCTCCGACGTCTGTTCTGGCTCCGCAGCAGAAAAAGACATTGCCTTTCCCTTCCAAGGCGCTGAAAGATCCCACTGCAGGTAGGTTTAACCGTTTTGTTAATGTGCTGCAAGAACTGAATGTCTCTATTCCTTTTACAGAAGCCCTGCAAGAGATGCCTGGATATGTCAAATTTCTAAAGGAAATCCTGAGCAAGAAGCGATTTATCTCACAGATCGCCGGCGAATGCAAAGTACTCCACTTCCCTGAAAAGAGACCTGACCCTGGTAAGTTTTCTGTTACTGTGGGTTTTGGACAATATAAATATGAGTCCCTGTGTGATTTAGGAGCAAGTGTGAGCATCATGCCCTTATCAATCTGGCGGAAGGTAAAGATAGGATGCATAGAGCCTGTGGATGTCATACTATACATGGCAAACAATACAGTGGTCATCCCTACATGTATAGTTGAGAATGTCCCCGTCCGGGTTGGTAAATTCTTTGTTCCAGCAGATTTCCTTATTATAGACTGTGCTGAAGATCCTACTAGCCCTATTATTCTTGGTAGACCATTCTTAGCTACTGCAGATGCCCGGATTAGCGTCAAACAGCGATCACTCACCTTCACCATAGGCGACGAGGTCTTAGATTTCTCCTTTGGCCCTGCAAAGAAGGAAATTTCATGGCTGGAGGTGAAAAGTATCAGCAACCATGGGACCAAGCAAACAACGGAGGAAGACACCATAAGCCAACTCGAGATCGACAAGGGCTACTCGATCTCGACAAAGGTTCATCGATATCGACTTCTTCCTCTGCTAAGCACCAGACTTGCCAGGAGCCTAAGTATGGGGTCCCTATACTCGATATCGACCAGTCCTGCCCGATATCGACTAACCCCAAACCCGAAGATTTCTGTTTTGGGTCCGAAAAGGTAAGTTCAGGTATGAATCCTACTCCTCGTCAGTCCATTAAGAAATTTATAAATAATTCAAGGGAAGGTAAGGCCCCGTGGCGAGAGAATCTGCGGAAAGTGCGAGCTGGGAAGAAGCAGAAGAAAGAGAAGGAAGATTATGCAAGCAACCACTTGTCAACTGAGCTTGCATACTACAATCAGGACCTAGATGATCCAAGAGAAGGGCCAAGAACAAGCGGGCCCCACATGAATGGTCCTTAAGCACAAAAGAAGAAGTCGACCTAGCGACTCTAAAATCTAGAGCATGTATATAAAACTTTATGAATTTTGGGACTTTAGAACTTTTGGTTTTTGTTTTTGGTTTTTTAGTTTAGAATACTTCATGTGGAAAGTCTTGTTTTTGTGTGCAATCTAACACTTTTAGGCCGGCAAGCATAAAAAGGATCGTGAAAGGTGGAATAAGAAGTCCCTCAAAAACAGTCAGAATCGACGAAGGCCAAGTCGACAACCACTAGAGGAGCAGCCCAGAAGTACCTCGATATCGAGTAGGCCAACTCGATATCGACCAAGCCCAGAAGCTCCTCGACTTCAGAAATCCACTGGACGCAGACAACAGTTACTCGATATCGTGTATAGTACTCGATATCGACAAGAAATGTACTCGACCTGCCTGTTCTGTCCTCCTCGATGTGTTATTCGGTGAGTTCCTTCATTTACTCTGGTTTTTATTTGATTTTATACAGTGGGGACACTGTATATTTTAAGTATGGGGTGGGGGAAGGGCTCATTATCATTATTATATGTTTTAGTCTTGCTTTTGGTTTTACATGGTGAAATTTTAAATTTTATGTTATGCATTCATGTTTAAGTTTTATGCATTTAAGTCTTTTGTCACACTTTAATCTTGTTTTTAGTTACATAAAAAAAAATTAAAAAAAATAATAAAAAAAAATTGTCGAAAAAAAAAATGCATGTTTAAATTTTGGCATTGTCTTAGTTTTTATACCCTAACTTAGATGTCCTATGATGATAAATAATGACTGACTTGATCATGTAAATCCTATGGCGTGTTTGGAAGGTTTAGCCTAAGTCCTAGAAATTGTTTTTATGTGGATTGTGAACTTGTGATGAAATTGAGCACATATGTTCCTAAGCTAAAGGTTAAAATCCAACAAAAATTGTCCCAATGAGAATTTTGGCCTTATAGGGAGAACATTAATAATCCTTCTGCTTTCTTGAGTGTATTTACTCTTCCTATGCATCTCTAAATATTGTGATAGTTATTCAAGGCCAATGCATTTATATGTGTATGTGAATAAGAATTAAATGATGGAGGAACCTTTTAATCCAATTTTATCCTCTCTTTACCTACCCTGCATTATCCCTGCTTGAAGCCAGAATATTAGTCTGAGACTTTTATTATAAACTCTACAAAATTATCCTTAGCCAAATTGAGCCTGACCCCATTTTGGGAATTAAGACTTAGAGTTGGTTGGAATGATGATTTGTGGAAGGAACAAGCTTGTGTTTCATTTCAAGTGAGGAGGATTTTTGAACTTATTGATTTATGGGTTGGTTTTATATTTTTATCTTGCTATGCATATTATGTAAAATGATTTTCGGCTCACCCTATAAATGCACTAGTTTTAGTTTATTTTTGTTTCAAAAAAAAAGAGAAAGAAAATTTGTATATATGTTTGTGAATAAAGTGAATGAGCCAAATTTACCTTAATTCTTTCATTTTCGCAAGATACATACTTTGGAGAGGTTAAGGAAGTTTGAAACGTTACATACTTCATTGAGATAAGTTGGAGAGTTTGGTTGATGCATATGATTAAGAGTTATGGTTTGGTTATGTTGTGTGGGAGATTTAGGAGTTTTGATTCCCGGATTTTATTAAGCACCACATGGCCAAATAATTCCATACCCTTTTATTTCTTACCAAGCCCCAGTACAACCCCGCCGAATTGAATCTTCTTTGAAGACTTCTATTGAGTGAAGTCATCCTGATAATTCTTGTTGCATTTACATAATTGGTTGCAAAGTGGATTTATATTTAAATTGCAATGTTTATGAGATTGTATATGGAATTGAGTTGAGAGTTGATCTACATAGCCTAAACACATTGAGAGTTGAGTGTAAACACATTATCCCTGTGAGGTTTGATTTATATTGCCTATGCCTATGGATCGCTCATATATGTGTGATGACGTTAAATTCACTTGTCTTACATTGCTACTACTTGAGATGTTGCTTTTGATAAAAGGCGAAGACTTGAAGGATGTGTTGTAGGTCTTGGTTATTGCTTGAGGACAAGCAAGTCTAAGTATGGGGTGATTTGATGTCTCTAAAGTAGCCATGTTTTTTTTGCACACTTTAGTTTCATATTCTATACACTTTGCATATTTCGGGTTGGGAATATGTTGAATTTATGTAGTATATGCTTATTTTCCAGAAATAGAAATCTACATAAGTTTCTGTTTAATATTGCAGAATATGGAGCCATTTCGGGAGAAAACCAAGAAGCAAAGACGAAAGCTAAAAGCTGCTCGATATCGACTAGTCTTTGTCGATATCGACTAAGGATGTCCGGGCATAACATGATCAACGAGCACCATGTCGAGAGGTTGAAGACGAGCCAACCCGACTCCAGAGAGTTCCTCGAGATCGAGTACTCTACTCGAGATCGACAAGAGGTGAAGACCATGCCAGGAGTCGAGGAAAGCCTGATCAAGGATGCCAAGGAGAGTTACCCGACCTGGCCAGACATGTCGGACACTGAGCAACACCCGTACTCGATATCGACGAACATCCTCGAGATCGACAAGCCTAGAAGCACCTGTCCAAGCTATGTCGAAGAGAGGCTACCCGACATGCCAACCCACACAAGTCGACGAAGCCACACAACTCGAGATCGAGTAGGTTTCTCTAGATCAAAGAGAGCAGAGAACCAATGTCCGAGCATGTCGAGGAAGAGCAACCCGAGATGCCGAGCCACTGAAGTCGACAACACCATTTTACTCGAGATCGAGGAAACTCCTCGAGATCGAGGAAACCTTCCTGAAGCCGCGTAACGCGTTTTGAGCTGTCCTACTCGGTTTGGGAATCCTTGGAGCCGAAGATTGCCGAGTCTATCCGAGTCTATCCGATTCTATCAAGATCCATCATGGAAGAGAAGATTTATCCACTTGAAGATGGTTTAGGAGTTCGAAGGTTTTAGAGTTTTGGCATTCTACGAGAGTTGGATTGCCGAGATTGTAAAGGCTTTGGATTTAGTTTAATGCATGTTCCTTTTCTACATCAATGTCTGAGGTTGCAATGAAGCGCGAGTAGTCCACCCACTTCCAGGGTTGGGGCGAGCCCGACGATAGCCATGCATATTTGAGGTAAAGATCCAACTTTTATCATGTTTTGAGCATCTACTACTTGTTATGTGTTTATTACCCATCTAATGGAGGTCCATGCTAACAACATGCTGACTTCCCTGTCTCAGCAAATAAATACAAGACTTCCTCCCGTTGTAGTAGAAGGTTGTCAGGATCGAATCCACGAGGAAGCACGTCAGCAGTTCTTAGGCAGCTATAAATTCTCACAGACAAGCAGAAAAGACAGAAACAAAGGAACAAAGACCGAAACAGAAATAAAACAGAAAATAACAAAAAAAAACAACAAACAAAACGAAGACAGAAAAGACAAAGCAAAGCAGAAAATAAAACAAAGCAACAGGCGTACTCGATCTCGACGACAACCTACTCGAGATCGACTACCAACAGTGAAGACGGAAACTGCAAAATCGACAACAGAACAGAAACTCTACTCGACCTAGACAAACCGTACTCGAGATCGACTAAGGCCTACTCGATCTCGATGAGCTCTACTCTGTATCTACTGGAAGACAGAAAACTTAAATTGCAAATTTCGAACCCAAAACTCAGATTTCCGACGAAATAAATTCAATATATAAAAGACTTCCAAAGCCAGGGTATCAACACCACAACGATAACCATGCAAAGTAACACATAAAGGCATAAAAGATCATGCTTTCCATCAAAATAACTTTCGTTATTAACAAATAGGCATATAGAGGCTTTCACATAAACCCTAATTGTTACTAACCCTTTTCACATAATTAATCCAAGTTGCATTAAGATCACTTTCGCTTCAATAACACAAACAAGGATCACCTTCAACTCTCGCAAAAGAATCATGCTCATAGGGATAGAAGACGAATCACATAACAAGATCTGACCTTTTCCGTATCACCCCACATGGCCACCGTTGGGCTCACCCCAGCCCCAGAAGTGGGTGGACTACTCGCTCTTCATCATCAAGAAAGACATCAAATAACAAAAGAAACTAACTTGCATTAAATAAAATAAAGAAAGCTTACATCCCACAAGACAAATCCGCTTTCGCCTTTCCACCTTGCTTGCTACAAACTCTCTCTCTCTACTCCTACTTACTTGAATGAAATTGATTGTGTTTCTGAATTGGAATGAATAAAAAACCAGCCCCTAGGGCTTTATTTATAGCCTTCTATTCCTTGCTAATTAAGGATAGAATCTTCTATCTATATCTACTTAAAGCTTAAAGATAAATAAATTGCTTAAAGGAAATAAATCTAAAAGGAAAAGATAAATCTAAACTAGGTAATATGTCTTCATGTTGACAGATCTCCCTTCCATAGATAGATTTTGATAGATCTCGGCCAACTCGACTTCCTTCGTGCCCAAGTAACTCCAAGTCGACAAGGATTGCTCAAACCGCGTAACGCGTCTCTGGAGGTCTACTCGATCTCGACAAAGGTCTAGTCGATCTCGACTAGGATTGTGGTCGACTGGCTCGGCTCGTTGTCTCGGCTAGCTGGTCCTCGACAGACTCGGATCTGGGCTCTTGGGTGTCGTCGATCTCGACTAGGTCTCCTCGAGAACGACTAGGGGTGTGGTCGAAAACAGCTCTCTGGTGATGTCGAGGACTCCTCCTCGGCATGGACTCGGACTGACGCAGGGTGGCTCCTTGATCTCGACAAGGGCTCTTCGAGATCGACTAGGGTTGCTCGGCGTCTTCGTCCTCGGCTTCTCGATCAGCTCCTCTTCTCGTCGACTCCGGGTGTGGTGTCTAGTCTTCGTCGATCTCAACTAGTGGTACTCGAGATCGAGTAGGGTTCCGGAGTCAGGTTGCCTCGGACTCTCTACTCGAGATCGAGTAAGGTGTACTCGACATAGAGTAGCTCTGGCTTCAGCTTGGTTTGTCCTGGTTCTGTACTCTCGAATTCTGGACTTCTGTAGTTGTTTTCCGAGCTTTTATGACCTTCCTTAGAATTGCTGTAAAATGCCTCGAATTCTGCGAATTAAACAGAAACTGGTGTAGATTCCATAATTTGGCAAACAAACATAAACTACATAGATTCTATATTATCTTAGCCCAAATGAATGAAATGTATGCAGAAATTGATATAAACTTAAATGTAAAACATGGCAAATTCAGCTTACAACAAACACCCCATACTTAAGCTTGCTTGTGCTCAAGCAATACTTTTAATTGTCATTCAGGGGAAGAATTCAAACTCTCAACATCTTAGATTCATTCTCATATGTCCCTGCAATCAATTACCATCCTCGAAAAGGTACTAGTGTCACAAATTCATGCATGTGCAAATATATAAAAGCAATATCTACTCACAAAAGGACGGTTATGCAAAAACAATTCATGTGACAAAGCATTGATAATCAAGAGGACTTTAATTTAAGCTCAAATAAGGAGTAGAATTGGTAAAAGGCTAAAGGTGGGCAATTTTTGGCAATGTGGTGCTAATGATCCCGGGAAATGGAGTATTTCCAAATTGAATTTCATACCATATTCCTTCTCCATAAGATTCATCACCTTTCATGATGCTTTTATCAACAATAATGCTTTTACCTCTCTAACCTCAACACTGCCTTCTCGCGAGTCACAAACATGGGTGTCATGAATGGCCCCGGATACTTAGTGCTTTGGACTCCTCACAATGTGTCCCATCTCTCCAAACTATTATCTCAGAGAGCAGGGTCAATCTACCTTTATCTCCTGAGGTGATTGGACTTTCTTTCGCTCATTAAATTTTCCATATATTTCAAACAATTTCCTTCCAAACTCCATATAAGATATTTAACAACACAACAACCATATAACATCTCCATAATGTAACATCATTCTCAACATAATCCCCGGATAAGGTAAAGAATGACAATTTTTAGATCATGTGGAACAATATTTGAAATAAGGCATATTATGGCTTTTGTGATGCGTAAGCATAGGTAAGGCTAGGATTATAAACATATGAGAATTATATGGAAATATAAAGTCCTCCATCCTCTTATCATGCAACATGTCCCGCAACATCAAATTTTACCTCCTTTCATGGTTTTCAAGAAAATATGCACTTCATTGTGACTTCACTTTGCTAGCCAATTTCATGCTATATCTCTAATGAATCCAATTTTGCATCGTTGAGTTCAATATAAGCTTCCATGACATTATTAATCAATTTTCAATGGGGGTCATTTTTCAAACTTTTGGGAAAACATGCATGTAAGCACATAAATAAATAATGCATTCCAAAATAGCCATGTAGCAGCAATTCAAAGAACTAAACTTTCAAACATGCACACATAAAGTCAAATATGGCAAATATGCATAAAGTAAGCCCTTCCCCCACCCCATACTTAAACATTATAGTGTCCTCACTGTATAAAAACAAGGGTAAAGAAAGAAACTCACTAGACTGGTGGGCAGGGCTTCTAAATTTCGAATGGAAGCACCTCCTGGGCCGAGTATGAATATTGCTTGGTTCTATCCATGGACCTGAAAAGTATGGAAGACATATACCCACAAAAGAAAAAAAACAAAAACAAAAAATGTTCAAAACCAAAAACAAGCAAAAAAACAATGTCCCAAAAAAGTCATAAAAAGTCTATGTACAAGCTCTAGATTTTATAGTCGCTAGGGCGACTTTCCATGTATGCTCAAGGTGGCATCTGCAGTGCCCATGTAGCCTGGGCTTTAAATAGGACTCCATTCTTGTCCATCAGCTGTAATCCTCCAGAATGGATTTTGTTCACCACGAAAGGTCTCATCCTCTTCTTGTTGAATTTGTTAAGGAACCAATGATCCTTTGATTTAGAGACATAGAGCTTGTCTCCAACTTCATATTCCTTGGGCTCATCATTGGATATCCTACATAAGCGCACATACCAAGGCAAACCTCTCCCATGTATAGATAGATCTTTAATGGAAATAGGAGAAGAAAGATCCATACCTTGGCTTACCTTCGCAGAGATGGAATCGGGGACCACAGTGTTTGGTCGATCTTGACTAGGGCTAGTCGATCTCGACAAGGCTTCAGGTCCTGGTGGTGTCCTGCTCGAGGATGCAGAAGTCGATGAAGGGGATGGCTCGTCGACCTCGAGTAGACTACTCGATCTCGAGTAGGCTTTTGCTCCTGGTGGCTGCAACGTCAAGGAAACATGAGCTGGTGGAGCCGGGTGGTGGTCGATCTCGACAAGCCTGGTCGAGATCGAGGAGCCTTGGTCGTCTGGTGGAGTCAGCGTCAAGGAAGCAGGTGCCCGAGGAGCTTGGTTGATCTCGACTAGCGTAGTCGATCTCAATGAGGTTTTAGATCCTGAAGTCTTCAGCGTCGAGGAAGGCGAAGCCGAGACAGAAGAGGGGTGGTCGATCTCGAGTACCCTACTCGAGATCGAGGAGCCTGGCACTTCAGTGTTGTTGCTCGTCGATGCTGGTGCTGGTGGAGGTTTCTGTTTTTGGTCAAGGTCTACTAGGGTCCTCGATGTCGAGGAGCCTTGGTCGATCTTGACCCCATACTTGTTTCCTGTCAAGGCATCCGAAAAATAATTAATCCATAACAACGTACCTTGGTTTTTGTCGATTGGATTTTCTGCGTCCTTCTTTAGGATTTCCATGATCTCCTCCACCTGGGCCTCCATATCCCTCTTTTCCAGCTCCTTAGGGGTCATATTTCTGACCTTGGGTTACCCGCAGGTGATGTAGCCAGCTGAGATAGATTTGACCTCTTCCATTGGACCTGTATGCCTTTCAGTTTTATTAAAGGAATACTACATTACCTCATCGCTGATGTTGAAGGTGAGCAGTCCTTTCCTTATGCTTATGTTGGCATCCACCGTCGCTAAGAAGGGTCTCCCTAGAATAATTGGACAAGCAGGATTTCTTGCATATCAACAACTAGGAAATCAGCAGGGACAAAGAATTTACCTACTTGTACTGGCACATTGTCCACCATGCCTGTTGGAATGACCACCGTGTTGTTGGCCATATAAAGTCTAGCATCCACAGGCTCTAGGGCACCTATCTTAATCTTGGCCAAATTGTTAAAGGCATTATACTCACACTAGCTCCAAGATCACATAAAGCATTAATTTTGTATGGACCAAATCCAATAGTTATAGCAAACTTACCTGGATCCGGCCTCTTGTCCAATATGTCCAGATGGTTGCATTCCTCTGTAATTTCAGCCATTGATCGCTTTTTGCTCAAAATCTCCTTCAGGAACTTGACATAGGATGGCATTTCATTGAGAGCTTCTGTGAAGGGGATGGTGACGTTGAGTTCCTGAAGCATCTTGATGAAGCGCTGAAATTTCTTTTCTGTTGGGTCCTTTGGAGATTTTGTGGGGAAAGGCAGCTTCTTTTTCTGATTCGGGGCCAGAACAGATGTCGGAGGTGCGACAACTTTCTCTATATCGACTAGGGGCTCCTCGATATCGACTACACTCTTGTTGATCTCGACTAGGTTGGGTGATGTCGAGTTGCTGTGTAGTGCAGACGAAGGTTTCTGAAGTTTCTCCTCGAGATCGACGAGGCCCTCCTCGAGATCGACTACAGTGTTGTCGATGTCGACTTGTTGTTCTTCGTTGTTCTGCTGCTTTCGGACCTCTGGCTCTTGCAGTTGATGGCCGCTTCTGAGTTTTATAGCAGCGATGTGTCCAGTCTTTCCCTTAGGATTTGGTTATGAAGATCCAGGGAGCGCACCTGACTATCTGGGGATTCCTGCTGCTAGCTGACCAATCTGTGTATCAACTGATTTTCTCCATATATCAATTTCCCCAAGCCTAGAGTTGACACCTTGCATCTGAGTATAGACGGAGTTCAAGGATTGCCTAGTTTCTGAGTGGTTCCTCCGTATTTCCTCCAGGACTGTCTGTATATCATCCTTTTTCTGGTCCCTTTCCGGATGTCCTGGAGCTCTGTAGGACGGGGAGTTCCTAGGGACACCTTGGTTCCATTGTGGTTGCTGAAACCTTTGGTCCCCCATGTAGCAATTGAGACCCCCTACGTAAGCTATCTCCTCGTGGTGCTCTGCCATCCTGACTTGCTCTGTGTGTGGGCACTCAGGAGTGGTGTGCCGTTGCGATCCGCATTCAATGCAAGGCTGGTTGACAAAGAGATACTTTACTTGCTTAAGGAGCTTCTTATTCTGGTCTCTCTAGTACTGCTCCCTTACATCATGATCAATCTCTTTAGGAGGCTCAAAGAGAGGCATGGATGGTGCTGGCCTGGCGTAGGGGTTCTCTTCATAGGTTGCAGTAGACCCATACTTGTTGTCATAGTTAGTGAGCTTCTCTAGCACACCCCATGCGTCACTTGGCGGCATTCTCAGATACTCATAGCGAGTATAATGGTTGATTCTGTCCTTAGTGACTTGATCAAGAGAGTTGAAGAAGATCTCCTGAATGACGTAGGGTGGCTGTCCATGAGTAGGGCAAGATCGCAGAAGTTCCTTGTAGCGCTCCCATGCCTTTGCCAGCGGTTCCCCTTGCTTCTGTTTGAAGGCGGTGATTTTCTGGCGGAGATGTGATTTTTTGGCAGGTGGGATGAATTTATTCAGAAACTCTTGCTCTGCTTGGGCCCATGTTGTTAGGGATCTTGGTTTCATCCCTTCAAGCCACTTTAGTGCAGGTCCAGCGAGAGACCAGCGAAAAGCCTTCATCTTGACATATTCCAAAGTTGTACCTTCAGCAAGAGTACGACACATGTCAGAAAAGTTTGTAATATGTTCAAGAGGACACTCATTAAATCTACCAAAAAAGGCATTATTTTTAAGCTCTATAAGAAATTGAGTGCGAATTTCAAAAGAGTTGTCAGGGATTAGAATCGCCGATTCAGGCACGACGAGAGTTGGGTGCATATAGTGCTCTGCCGTGGTAAGGTATTGGGCAAGCTCGGCCTATGCTTGTTCCCTTGCTGCTTTCTCAGTGGAGATAGCAGCATCTTTAGTGGCCAATTCCCTTGTAAGCCTAGCGATCAGCTGTTACTGTGTTTCCGCAGCTGCCATGGCTCTTTGCAGTCTAGCTATGATGTGTAGAAGGCGTTCCGGTTCGTCTAAGGCGCCAAACTCAGGTGTTTGACCAGAACGGCGCATATACCTGCGAAGTAACTCAAAGAAAAAGTGAGATTTAACTACCTAAGGCGCGAATGATAGCTTCCCCGGCAACGGCGCCAATTTTGTTATTGCAGGAGGATGGTCAAGTATGAAATAAATATAAAGTATAGATCAGACTGACTTCCCTGTCTCAGCAAATAAATACAAGACTTCCTCCCGTTGTAGTAGAAGGTTGTCAGGATCGAATCCACGAGGAAGCACGTCAGCAGTTCTTAGGTAGCTATAAATTCTCACAGACAAGCAGAAAAGACAGAAACAAAGGAACAAAGACCGAAACAGAAATAAAACAGAAAATAACAAACAAAAGCAACGAACAAAATGAAGACAGAAAAGACAAAGCAAAGCAGAAAATAAAACAAAGCAACAGGCGTACTCGATCTCGACGACAACCTACTTGAGATCGACTACCAACAGTGAAGACAGAAACTGCAAAATCGACAACAGAACAGAAACTCTACTCGACCTAGACAAAACGTACTCGAGATCGACTAAGGCCTACTCGATCTCGACGAGCTCTACTCTGTATCGACTGGAAGACAGAAAACTTAAATTGCAAATTTCGAACCCAAAACTCAGATTTCCGACGAAATAAATTCAATATATAAAAGACTTCCAAAGCCAGGGTATCAACACCACAACGATAACCATGCAAAGTAACACATAAAGGCATAAAAGATCATGCTTTCCATCAAAATAACTTTCGTTATTAACAAATAGGCATATATAGGCTTTCGCATAAACCCTAATTATTACTAACCCTTTTCACATAATTAATCCAAGTTGCATTAAGATCACTTTCGCTTCAATAACACAAACAAGGATCACCTTCAACTCTCACAAAAGAATCATGCTCATAGGGATAGAAGACGAATCACATCACAAGATCTGACCTTTTCCGTATCACCTCACATGGCCACCGTTGGGCTCACCCCAGCCCCAGAAGTGGGTGGACTACTCGCTCTTCATCATCAAGAAAGACATCAAATAACAAAAGAAACTAACTTGCATTAAATAAAATAAAGAAAGCTTACAACCCACAAGACAAATCCGCTTTCGCCTTTCCACCTTGCTTGCTACAAACTCTCTCTCTACTCCTACTTACTTGAATGAAATTGATTGTGTTTCTGAATTGGAATGAATAAAAAACCAGTCCCTAGGGCTTTATTTATAGCCTTCTATTCCTTGCTAACCAGGGATAGAATCTTCTATCTATATCTACTTAAAGCTTAAAGATAAATAAATTGCTTAAGGGAAATAAATCTAAAAGGAAAAGATAAATCTAAACTAGGTAATATGTCTTCATGTTGATAGATCTCCCTTCCATAGATAGATTTTGATAGATCTCGGCCAACTCGACTTCCTTCGTGCCCAAGTAACTCCAAGTCGACAAGGATTGCTCAAACCGCGTAACGCGTCTCTGGAGGTCTACTCGATCTCGACAAAGGTCTAGTCGATCTCGACTAGGATTGTGGTCGACTGGCTCGGCTCGTCGTCTCGGCTAGCTTGTCCTCGACAGACTCGGATTTGGGCTCCTGGGTGTCGTCGATCTCGACTAGGTCTCCTCGAGATCGACTAGGGGTGTGGTCGAAGACGGTTCTCTGGTGATGTCGAGGACTCCTCCTCGGCATGGACTCGGACTGGCGCAGGGTGGCTCCTCGATCTCGACAAGGGCTCTTCGAGATCGACTAGGGTTGCTCGACATCTTCGTCCTCGGCTTCTCGATCAGCTCCTCTTCTCGTCGACTCCGGGTGTGGTGTCTAGTCTTCGTCGATCTCGACTAGTGGTACTCGAGATCGAGTAGGGTTCCGGAGTCAGGTTGCCTCGGACTTGGTTTTCTCGACCAGGCTTTATCGACCAAGTCTGCTCGGACTCTCTACTCGAGATCGAGTAAGGTGTACTCGACATAAAGTAGCTCTGGCTTCAGCTTGGTTTGTCCTGGTTCTGTACTCTCGGATTCTGGACTTCTATAGTTGTTTTCCGAGCTTTTCTGACCTTCCTTAGAATTGCTGTAAAATGCCTCGAATTCTACGAATTAAACAGAAACTGGTGTAGATTCCATAATTTGGCAAATAAACATAAACTACATAGATTATGTACTATCTTAGCCCAAATGAATGAAATGTATGCAGAAATTGATATAAACTTAAATGTAAAACATTGCAAATTCAGCTTACAACAGCCAACCATGTCTTCTTGCAACAAGAGTCTAAACACGAGTTCTACCCTCACCTCTCGGAAACGGCGTGAATGTCCTTGTGTCAAGCGAGTCATACTAGCATCCTACGGGAAAACGGGGTGGTGAGTCGGTGATTGTCCTTAGAGAATTCTATGAAGTTATAATGATGGCCTCCTTGTCATTTCATGAAATTGTATATTGGTATAATTCGACATGACTTGCCTGGTACCTTGCATGGTTGCACTTATGAGTCGATGTATGTGTCGTATGTATTGAATCCCCATGATTACCGTCTCCCTATGAACTAAGTCCATGATAGTGTGCTCAACTCTCGTTGTATGTTAAAACGTGAATTGGATGACTTAGCATGATTTTTAGGGTGCATCTTAGCATGCTTGCCTCAATCTCGCAATATTATGACTTGCTTATGTGTGTATCTAAATTGAGTGATAAGTCGTGCATAGTATATCTTGTGATGTTTGCTAGGTCTTGCATAACTTATGACATATATGTCCCATGTCAGTCAGTGCATACATGTTCTTAGTCTGTCAAGCATGATCTGTGAATGAAATGAAAGGTTACTAGCTTGTTATGTGCACACATAAAGATGATTATATGAACATGTTATGAATGCATAAATCGATATCCCGTGAGATAGATGCATACTAGTGTGAAATAATGTGATGATATCTCTTGATTTTTATGTACTTGTGTGCCACAATTATAAGGGCATCGTTGTAACACTGGGGTTAGGATCTTCTCCTTGGTTTCGTCGTCCCTAGTCCTGGTCCATGTCTGAACTCTTAAGGAAGCTGTGTCGTCCGCCCTTGTCTCTCCCCTATCTCCGTAACTTATAACCCTTGCAATCCTTTGATGAGCACCGACATGCAAGAAAGGACCGACGACCAAGTGGAACCATAGCAGCACAACGAAAGTGTGATGGGTCCATGACCCATAGTCCACAGGACTGACGTCGTCAGAAGTATACAAAGGACGAACACATTTGAAAGATGGTAGCCGCGTACGTGATCCTTTTAGATGACTCAAGGAAGGACGTTTTTAATTCAAATTGTGGATTCTTCTATACTAATCGGAATTGATGTTTTGTGATAGGCCTAGAACTGACATAATTGAATGTGTGATGACGGATGTGCTGAATTGGTAGCAATGATTACCTGACTAACTTGTTTCTATGACGATGTGCATTGGTGCTTGGTATACTGACTTGCGGGTGAGTAGGTTATGGGTTATATGTATGGGAGTGCTTTATTCTTGAGCTTGAGACGTGAGGTTCTTCGGTAAGCTAGGTTGAAAAGTGGTTGGTGGGTTTAAGGTCTTCGGATGTGGTCCTTGGTCGTGTGAGATGGGGTGCAGGAAGGATGCGTTAGCTTGGGTAGAGCCGAGTGAGTTGGGATGTGTCGAAGATAGTGGTCCGTGAGTATAGATGAGCTTCCAGGTAGGTCTTAGGTGAGTAGTGGGGCTAGTATGGCGAGATTTTGAGAGAGATGTCCTAGTGAGAAGTGGTAGTCTAAGCAGGTAGTGTGTGCGGGTAGTATAAGAGAGTGGTTGGCTGAGGTCTGGACTAGTTTCATTAGGGTGATCTTGAGATTGGGTGTGGGTAGAGGTAGTTAGGATAGTTATAGAGGTGGATGGGCGAGCTAGAAGTTGATCGGGGGATTCTTGAGAGGAGGGTTGTGAGACGAATTGGTGTGCTCAGTAAAGTGTCGAGATATTTTATGAGCAGATTGTGGGCGGTGTCGAGGATGATCGATGAAGGAACGTCTAAGGAATCGTAGAACTTGGGACTAGGTTGTGTGTGTTGTGAGTGGGAGCGATTTCAGTAAACGATGATGTTGAGGAAATGCCAAGGAAGAGTAGTATGAGGTTGCTTGGGAAATTATCGATCGAGGATATTAGGTTGTTCATATCAGGGTTGTTCATGTGATGAGTATTTGGGGTTGTTTAGATAGGATTGGTAATGCTTGGGGAATTTATGAGTGGAGGTTATTATGGCTATTGAGGTATTTGAGGATGTGAGATGAGTCTTCGAGGAAAGGCTGGTAGCTAGGCAAAGCAGAAGGTATTGAGGACGCTAGAGGATAAGAGATTTTAGAAAGTTGGTGAAGTTGTGGTACTTAATAAATTCGGACGAGGATGTCATAGGAGTTCAGTGGGAATTATATCGGTTGGAAAATCGTGGGAGATTTTGTCAAGTTGCGATGTTATGGGTAATTCGAGCTAGGGTGACATTAGGTTTCGTTGGGGATAATGGTCGTGGTTAAGGAGTGGTAACTTGAAGTAAATTCGGATAATGATGGGAAGAGGATCTAGGGTAGGTCAGCTTGAGGAATCATGAGTGGTTCAGGTTTCGTGAGTTCTGAAATGGGATGAGTAGGTAAAATCAGTGGTTGGTCTTTGAGGATAGGCGTTGGTGATGAGGGTCTTGGTAATTCGTGGTTGGGAGTAGCATGAGATGGATTTCTACATTAGAGTTGATCGAGAGTGACAGGTGTGAGATGATTAGTATGAGTTGGATTCTTAGAGGTAGATGGTTAGTGAGGGTGGTCAGTAGTGCGTGGAATATGATCAGGTTAGCAAGGTGATTCGGGTGGAGTGTTGGTAGTAGATCGAGTTGTTCAGCTTGTCGGAATGAGGGAATTTTGTGATTTGGGAACTCCAAGATATAGTTTTAAATAGTCGAGTGGAAGGTAGGACTTGAGATCGGGATGTCGAAGTAGATTGGCCCTTAGATGGCTTGATGGCATAGGAGTTGGGATACCTAGTAGTTGGTTTGGGTATTCGGCCTTGATTGCGAATATTTATGAGGCTAGAAGGGTTTTATGTGTGCAGGATACAATGGTCCCTAGAACCGGTAGTGGATTGAGTTGGTAGACCTCGGTGAAGTTGATCTTAGTGCGAGGGATGGTGAGTAGTGGCCGTGTCTCGTCATGATTGGTAGTGTAGGCAGATTCTCCTGAGGTAGTGATCTAGTGGATACTTCACTTGGGGCCGAATGTTGTGAGAATTCTATGCTATAGACGATGTTGATTCTCTGATGTGTTGTCAATGACAATAGGGAACTATTATTACTAACATAGTTATCCCTAAACTCGATGGAATGCTACTGTACGGAAGCAGTTGTTGCCTCTAATGCGATGACGTTTGGTAGTTAGAATGAGTATGATGTACTTATCTGATTGATATAACGTGCTTATCTGATTGATATGGTGTGTAACTTCCGTGAGATGATGTGATAAATTCTACCATATATGATAAAACGTTAGATATGCTAGTGTGTGGCTATTCTTGAGGTGATTATGTTATGCTATTAGACGTGAGGTGCTATTGTTATTCGATATACATGATGCTTGATTATCAAAATGATAGAAATGGAACTCTTGAACCATGATTCTGACTTAGAACCTAGGAAGGGAATATGGGATTAGCCTTTAGAGGTGGATGGTAGGATGAATGGAGAGGTTATGAATGCTTTTGAATAATGCCGAACTTGAAGTTTTGAATGGTGTTTTAAAGAGGACGTTGTGATGTTTTGAGTTATGATACGACCGAAGGGTCGGTGTAAGGATGTGGTAGGGGCCCATATTATATTCTTGCTACGGTATGTTGGAGATATTATGATCACGACAACGGTACTATGAGTATCTCATAGGGGCACTGATGAGATGCTTACGGGATCCGCGACATGATCTTTGGACTCACCAATTTCAAACTCCATCCCCTATTTTAAGATGATTTTAGTCTCGGGGACGAGACTTGTTTTTAGAGGTGGATGATGTAAAGGCTCGGATTTTCAAATCCTAATTTTTCGGAAAAAGAGAATTAAAAAATGAAATTTAATCGGTTTTAAAACTCATTTAGCGGATTCTGACCGGAATATAAAATTTGTCGAATAATTGCCCTCATTTTTTCCTCGAAAATTGAAAATAGTTATCGGATGGCGATATCCTTGTCGATTTTAAAAATCTAATTGATCGAGCGAGCGAGAGTCGGGAAAACTAACATGTGAGAACTAATTTCGGGATTCAAAATTTGCGTATTTTGGATTTATTTCCGGGTATTGTTTTAATCAATTTCACACTCTACCCTCACCTACTCCCTCCTACCTTACCCTGCAACCCGAACCCATCCCCCTGCCTATATCACCCCGTTACTTTCACCTGCTCACCATCACTGTCATCATCATCGTTCTTCACCATCACCTGCACCGACTCCCTCCCTCACTCTCCCACTCCCATCGATGCACCATCCCCGCTCCATTTTCCTTTATCACCACTACCCATCGACAACACTTTCCTCCATCATCGCCACCATCAGTCGTACGCATCATCGATTCATCTCCATCACCATCTCTTGCTCACCATTTGCATCACTTCTTCGCTCATCACCACCATTGCCCTTCATCACTCACCATCGGCAGCCCTCGACACCTTCTTGGAGTCACCAGCAACATCCGGAGCCGCCCAACACCACCCAGAAGCCACCCAGGAGCCGCCAGCACCGCCGAAAGGCCATCGAGGCACCATGTCCCTTGTTTGATCGCGAACCCATCTTCCGGTAAGCCGTCCTCACTCGTTTTCGATCGGAATCGCCGTCAGACTTCACGATCACGCTCACATCTGTCCGACGCAGGTCCGACGAGCCATCGCAAGCCTCCGACAATGCCCAGAACTCCGATCGAGCGCTCCGAAGCCGCGAACCCCCTCGGTGAGCTTCCTCCTTTCCCCTCTGTTTTAATTCGATTCTGTCTTGGGTCGGGATATGGGTGAGTGTGAGTATCTGTGAGCTGACTGGGGGACATTGGGGGGGGGGGGGGGGGAGGGGGGGCTCGTGAGATCCGGCGAGAGCTCCGGCGAGCTCGAATGGGCGATGAGCGAGGCGAGGCAGAGCAGCGCGACGAGAGCATCGGTGAGCGAGGGTGTTGGAGCGACCGAGCGAGGTGTAGGAGGGTTGTGTGTGCGAGGAAGAGGAAGGATGAGGCCGGACGAAGATAGAAGGGAACCAAGGAGGGGAGGACGAGCGCCGGCGGAATCGCCTCCGGAAGAGTAGAAGCGATCAAGCGAGGGCGAGATTGCCTGAGGAAGAAGAAAGAGGGGCGTGGGTCCCGCTCCCACATGCCACGCCAGCACATTTGGGCCCTCGTCCTCTCTTCAATTCGATTTGAGTTTGGGATATCAGACCTTGGGCTTGTTGGGCCTAATTTACAATTGGGGATCCGGGTTTGGTTAATGAAAAAGGGGTCGGGTTTTATAAGGGAACGGGGGCAATCTTTATTTTAAAATCAAAAGGCTTTGGGCCTATTTCTTCCAAATAGATCCGATTTTGGGATTTTAAACAAAGAGGTCGGATTTTTTAGTTTATAAAATAAGGGCCGGTTTTATATATAAATAAAATGGTTGGGTCTAGTTTGTTAAAATATTATATTAAGAGTATTTAAAATATCATATAATATTAGTTGGATTTGAAGAATTAAAAATGATTTGGAAAATAATTTTAAGGTTGGGAAGTGATATAAAATAATAAATTGAAAAAAGAATTTTGCGAATATTTTCAAGGGTCGGAATTCTTAACTATTTAACTGTGATTTATAACGGTTTTGAAACTAACTTGGGAATAAGACTTATTCGATGACTAACTAGCATGATAATATGATCGTTTGACTAACATTATGATATACATGCCTAATAGCATGACTTGTAGTGAATTATCATATGATATTAAATGTTGGATAATTATGACGATCTAATAGGATTTTATATCACACAAATTATGTCTTATGATTTAGATGAATCGTTGAGGTATATGCGGAAATGATGTATATGAACATGCAGAATTGGTTGAATGATTTATGGAGAACGATGTGGTCTTGAGGAGCGGATGATGCGATGAAATGACTTTCATAATATGTTACTTGTTCTAATGATTGAGGTGTGTGCTTGAGTGCTTAATAGTTGGATGCAGACTTATGTATATTCCATTATGTACTAGGTGATACTCTATGATTGTGACTACTGTGTGCTGGATTCTTATGTTGCCGATCTGTTAGCCAGGTAGGTCCTCCGGGGCTTACTCAGTAACCAGTACCTCCTACCTGATGTGTCATATATTATGTAGGTGCTGCATATGCATAAAAGCATGTCATGTAGTCTCATGCTTAGGAATTGCACTTATGAATAAGCATTCTTATTTTGTATGTGTTTGAATACAGAATGGCCGTTATCTGTGAGTCCTAGAATCCTTGATAGGGTCATAGGACAGCCCAGCTCCACCGGGTTCGTCCTGAGTCATTCGTGTCTTTGGAATAGCTTTACTATTATCAGCATTATTATTTTCATTTTGCAAGATCCACGATATGATGATGAGATATGATATGATGATGAGATTTGAGATGCTATTGAGTCGAACTAGCCAGTCTCCACCCTACCACTTGGTATTCTTTGTTAAGGCCTCACTTAATATTCTACACATATGAATTAGGAACATGATAGTGTGGTTAATATTCCAGTATTGCATTAAGGCATCCTTTTTTTAGGTATAGGCGTATTATATGTCCTCAGCGCGGTCAGAGGACCCGCGTGCGGACTCTTGGCCTGACTTGGTGGTATAGTTTCAGGTACCCGATACACTGCTTGATTTTGCTGTTATAACGGGGTCCATTCATATGGCGGAGAGTGAGTGTTTGAAACCTGACTTCACCAGATTCATGTTTTTGGGATTCCTCCCTACTTATATTCTGTTTTGACCCGGTTCTGCCGTGGCGCCTGTTGTATCGTTTTCAGAACTTATGCCCTTTGCATGATAAAGGATTTTCCGCGTTGTAGACTTAGGACAGGTACAAGGGTTTACCTCGGGGTCTCCAACGGACCTTTCGGATTTGGGTACGAAATCCCACATTAAACTACACATCTTCGATTTCAAACCTTCAACCTGTACTCAGAGCGCAAGATCCCACCGAGGGGTTTAATCCCTCGAAACGTAACTCGGGAATCATAATCCCGGGCCGTTACATTAATATGCTCAATATACAATAAGTTTGAATCTGTTATATTTAAAATAAATGTAAACTAACCAATTAGTAAAAAAGGGTTTTTATTAAGGGGATTAATTGGATTAAATATTATTAGTTATTTATTTCATAAAAAATTATATTGAAATAATATATGATAAAATTTATTTAGAACATTTATTACTTAAATTTTTTTATTAAATTTTAAATTTAATATAACCGTGGTAACATTAAAAAATATAGATAAAAATATATTGAAAATATATTTCTTTTAAATTTTAAAACATTAATTATATTATGACTTTTATTCAATAAACAAATAGATGAAACAATATGCAAAATAAATTGTTTTTAAGTTTTACGCCATAATGGCTTTATCAAATTTATTAAATTTCACATTTAAATATATTAGCGGAAAATTAAAAAATAAGATAAAAAAATGTGGAAAAATATTTCTTTTAGAATTTAAAATTTATTGTTACGAATAGATATAATAGATTGGCTCCATAAATAAAATGAAAAGTCCAATATGAAAATTATAAATATTGAAATGCTAGGAAAAAAAAACCTTGAATGGAATAGTAAAATAAATAAATATTTTATAAAATATGAAATAAATTATATTTAAAAAATATATAAATAAAATTGTGACATGTCATATTTATTCCATGAATTGGAGTGCCTAGTAGTAGTAAAAATTACATTAAGAATAATTAATCTTCCTAATGAAAATAAAATCCCACTATATAGGCTCCTTTTTTATTTTTATGTTTATGTTTATTTTTATTAGAATGTGTTATAGTAGAACAAAAAATATGTTGCATTTGCAAAAAGTGTTACATCAGTGTGAATAATGCTACATCCAATGTAACACTTTTTGTGCTAATGTAACAATTTGTTAATGAAAGTTAAAATATGTTCCAATAGATATTTATGGTAACAATTTAGAAAAATGTTACATTAGGCTGGGAAGTGTAGTAGTGAACTCATGGAGTAACTTCTTGGAAAGAACAGCATCATCCCCATAAATAAAGCGCTCCAATTGACCCTTCGCACCAGCCAATTCCTGGTGAACTGCCCTCAGCTCACCCTCAAGACCTTTGAGATGACTTTTCAAACGCGTGGCTTCCAGTTCATGTCGGGCCTCCACCTCTTGAGCTTTCGCAAGTTCAACACGCGACAAATCTAGCTCATTCTTCGCGGCTTCTTTGTCCTTCTGGGATTTAGTCTAAGCATCATTTAATCTCTCAATGGTTACCTCCCGGAGCTCCGCATCTTTCAGCTTTTCCACCTTTGTCTTCAGGGTGGCCACAATGGTCCTCAGCTCCCTCACTTTATCGCCATAATTCCTTAAGCGAAAGCCCATTTCGAACAATTGCAGATTATCCTACGAAAATATAAAGATAGGAATAAAATGCATAAGTTAAATAAAGAAAGAAAGAGGAAATAAAGGCATAAATCACGACAAAGATTACCCAGCCCCTGCTTTTTCGACCATGTTCAACTAGTTCCTCATCCGTCAAATGATGAAGATAATCTCTTTCGGTCGAACAACTCGTCAGAGGGATATCCAACTTTTTAATATCGATAGGATCAAACCCAGGAAGCCTGTAAGCCATCATTTGTGTCCCATCACGGGTAGCCAGCTCAGAGGTTAGACGTGTGGTGCCCTCCATACCCTCCTTTTGACGCTTTCGCCAACGCTGGGCCAAGGGCTGGTCATCAGACGAAATACTCTCCTGATCCTCGACCGACTTTTTCCCTTTTGAGCTCGTAGCTACAGCAGGAGACTCATGGGGAACATTTTGACGACCGCCACCCCGACGCGGGGTGATTGTAAGAGTCGGTCCTGACCCACCTCGCGTGGCATTTTTTTTCTTCGCAAGCGCAAAAACCTTCGACTTGCAAACTACCATATCTGCAGGAAATATTAAAGCGAGTCAGGATGAAAGAAAAGTCACGGTCAAAACACCGAAGGATTCAGAATAAAAGGTTCCTAGACACCGACTCGGCCGATGTGGAAGGCTGAGTTTAGCCATTTCCATGTGAACCGGGGTCACAACCTTCTTGTAACCCCGAACGACCGCAACCCCCCTCTTAAACGCAGCTCTCCACCTATCTGCTGCATCGTGTTTATCACCAGGTGCAACATACTCACTAGGTTTGATCACAAGGTTCAAAATGGTTTTGGATGGATTACGAACGAGAAACCACTTTTTCCTCCATCCCGGGCTACTGGACAACCTCTCAACGATCTTCCTGTAAGGGAGGTGGACACCAATCCCTCCCCATGCCTCAAGGAAAGAATAGAGAAAAGATGATTCAACGATGGCGCCTGCTTAATAACAGTACAACTCACAATATATACCGCCAGATACATCCACACGTTGAAAGCAAGCTAGGCAGGGCATTGGTTTATATGAGCTAAAAAATCCACGTATAGCGAGGGGAGAGGGAGACGGAACCCTTGAAGCAGGCTGCCCAAGTGGACTACCACATGATCCTTATATTCGTTTAAACATCCTCCGCCACCGACGGCCAAACCTATTTCTACCCCAGCTGGCCACGGGTAAAGTCTAGCCACCTCTTCCAGGTGCTTAGCATCTAGAATCGACTCCTCGCCCAACGTTTTCCGTACGGTAGGAGCTACGAGATCTAAAAATCTGGTTGAAGGGGGAGGGAGCGCCCCGAAGGTACAACCTTCACTAAAACTACAGATGTCGGCCTCTGTTCGATCATAAGGGGGCAGGGCGAAGTCGCCCTGAACCACCCGGAAAGGCTTTTTAGACGTTTTTAATACTCGAGACGACTCGCCCTTTCCCAGGTCATTTATGGACTCTGAGGTATGACAGTTGATATCTCCAAAGTAGCCATGTCTTAATGCATATTTTAGCTCCATATTCTTTACATTTTTCATATTTCGGGTTAGGAATATGTCGGATTTATGTAGTATATGCTTATTTTTCAGAAATAGAGATCTATATAAGTTTCTGTTTAATATCGCAGAATATGGAACCATTTCGGGAGAAAATCAAGAAGCGAGAAACCGGAGCACAAAGCTACTCGACATCGACAAACCCTAGTCGGTCTCAACAAGCCACGCCTAGACACCTGCCAGTATTGAGGAGCCTATGTTGAGAAGCTGAAGACGAAGAACCCGACTCCACACCCTCCTCGAGATCGAGTGCCACCACTCGAGATCGACAAGACCTCGGAGAACAACCCGGAGTCGAAGAAAGCCTGCCCGAGGAGACTGAGGAAGAGAGTACCCAACCTGGCGCCCAGACACATTACTCGATGTCGAGGACCATACTCGATGTCGACGAAGCAGCTGAAGACCATGTCTGAGCATGTCGAGAAGGGTCCCTCGATAACACTAGAAGGCCGAAGTCGATGATCCACCCCTACTCGAGATCGAGGAATGCTCATCGAGATCGACGAAGCGCTAAGAGCCAAGCCCGAGCCATGTCGAGGACCAGCTAGCCAAGACAACGAGCCAAGCCCAGTCGACAACACTCCTAGTCGAGATCGAGTAGGCTCTACTCGAGATCGACGACGGTTCCAGAAGCCGCGTGACGCGTAGACGCAATTCTACTCGGATTGGGATTCCTTGGGGCCGAAGATTGCCGAACTCTATTCGATCTATCAAGATACATCATGGAAGGAGAAGATCTATCCATTGAAGACTTTTAGATATATTTCCCTATTTTAGATTTAATTCCTTTATTTCCATTTATTTATCTTTAATGCTTTTAGATATAGTTTTAGATATAGATAATGATTTCTATCCTTGAGTAGCAAGGTTTAGAAGCCTATAAATAAAGCCCATGGGGCTGATTTCTAGTAATTGAATTTCAGAGAGAAGTAAGTAGGAGAAGTAGAGAGAGAGAGAGTGAGCGGCCGATTGGAGTTGTGAAGCGAGAGCGGAATTAGCTTCAAGCGGTTGTAAACTTTGGTTTATTTTAATACAATTAGTTTTCTTTCAATCGATGATGTCTGAGGTTGCGATGAAGCGCGAGTAGTCCACCCACTTCTAGGGTTGGGGTGAGCCCGACGATAGCAATACGTATCTGAGGTAAAGATCCGACTTTTATCATGTTTTGATCATCTACTACTTGTTTATGTGTTTATTACCCATCTTATGGAGATCCATGCTAACAACTTGGATTGTAAACATAAAATCAGTAGAGACAATTAGGGTTTCTTGAAAGAGTTGTCTAATTGTTGGAAAAGGCAAAAGTTTGTCCTTTGATGCGATTCACATGATTATCTGTTTATCTCTGCCTTATGCATGCTTGGTTATCGTTGTTGCAAACCCCAATCTTGGAAGTCCTTTTTTATACAGTTTATTTCGAAGTCCCAAAGCTATTGTCTTTACCTTATTTCTTTTATTTCGTTTTTCTGCCCTTACTCGATCTCGACCAAGTCTGGTCGACCTCGAGTTACTGATATTCGATCTAGCATCGCTGTAGCTTCTGTGTGCAGGTACTCGACAAGCCAAGCCGAAGTCGACAAGGGCCCTACTCGATATCGAGTAGCTTCTAGTCGAGGTCGACGAGACCCAGTGCCTGTGTCTGCTACTCTTCTCGACTGGTCCGATCTTCTGTCGACTAAGTCTAGTCGAGATCGAGGACATCTGTGGTTGACTTCCGTGAGATTTCTCCGCTGCCTAGGATCCGCTAACACGCTTCCTCGTGGATCGATCCTGACTTCCCGCTGCTGCATCAGGAGAAGGTCTTGTAATTATTTGCAAGGGACGGAATCTGGTTTGCTGTACTTGACTTTATATTTCATTTGCATACTCGATTTTCCTCCTAACAACAAATTGGCGTCGTTGCCGGGGAAGCTATCATTCACGCCTTAGGTAGTTAAATCTCACATCTGCTTTGAGTTACTATACAGGTGTATGCGCTGTACTTGACTTTATATTTTCTTTGCATACTCGATTTTCCTCCTAACAACAAATTTTTGTTAGGAGGAAAATCGAGTATGCAAATAAAATATAAAGTCAAGTACAGCAAACCAGATTCCGTCCCTTGCAAATAATTACAAGACCTCCTCCTGATGCAGTAGCGGGAAGTCAGGATCGATCCACGAGGAAGCGTGTCAGCGGATCCTAGGCAGCGGAGATATCTCACGGAAGTCGACCACAGATGTCCTCGATCTCGACTAGAGTTAGTCGACAGAAGATCGGACCAGTCGAGCAGAGTAGCAGACACAGGCACTGGGTCTCGTCGATCTCGACTAGAAGGTACTCGATATCGAGTAGGGCCCTTGTCGACTTCGGTTTGGCTTGTAGAGTACCTGCACATAGAAGCTACAACAATGCTAGATCGAATATTAGTAACTCGAGGTCGACCAGACTTGGTCGAGATCGAGTAAGGGAAGAAAACCGAAATAAAAGAAATAAGGTAAGACAATAGCTTTGGGACTTCGAAATAAACTGTATAAAAAAGGACTTCCAAGATTGGGGTTTGCAACAACGATAACCAAGCATGCATAAGGCAGAGATAAACAGATAATCATGTGAATCGCATCAAAGGACAAGCTTTCGCCTTTTACAACAATTAGACAACTCTTTCAAGAAACCCTAATTGTCTCTACTGATTTTATGTTTACAATCCAAGTTGTTAGGAGGGACCTCCATTAGATAGGTAATAAAAACATAAACAAGTAGTAGATGCTAAAAACATGATAAAAGTCGGATCTTTACCTCAGATACGCATGGCTATCGTCGGGCTCACCCCAACCCTAGAAGTGGGTGGACTACTCGCGCTTCATCGCAACCTCAGACATCATCGATTGAAAGAAAACTAATTGTATTAAAATAAACCAAAGTTTACAACCGCTTGAAGCTAATTCCGCTCTCGCTTCACAACTCCAATCGGCCGCTCACTCTCTCTCTCTCTACTTCTCCTACTTACTTCTCTCTGAAATTCAATTACTAGAAATCAGCCCCATGGGCTTTATTTATAGGCTTCTAAACCTTGCTACTCAAGGATAGAAATCTTTATCTATATCTAAAACTATATCTAAAAGCATTAAAGATAAATAAATGGAAATAAAGGAATTAAATCTAAAATAGGAAAATATATCTAAAAGTCTTCAATGGATAGATCTTCTCCTTCCATGATGTATCTTGATAGATCGGATAGAGTTCGGCAATCTTCGTCCCCAAGGAATCCCAATCCGAGTAGAATTGCGTCGACGCGTCACGCGGCTTCTGGAACCGTCGTCGATCTCGAGTAGAGCCTCCTCGATCTAGACTAGGAGTGTCGTCGACTGGGCTTGTCTCGTCGTCTCGGCGAGCTGGTCCTCGACATGGCTCGGGCTTGGCTCTTAGCGCTTCGTCGATCTCGAGGAGCATTCCTCGATCTCGAGTAGGGGTGGATCATCGACTTTGGCCTTCTGGTGTTGTCGAGGGACCCTTCTCGATATGCTCGGACATGGTGTTCAGCTGCTTCGTCGACATCGAGCATTGTCCTCGACATCGAGTAATGTGTCTGGGCGCTAGGTTGTGTACTCTCTTCCTCAGTCTCCTCGGGCAGGCTTTCCTCGACTCCGGGTTGTTCTCCGAGGTCTTGTCAATCTCGAGTGGTGGCACTCGATCTCGAGGAGGGTGTGGAGCCGGGTTCTTCGTCTTCAGCTTCTCGACATAGGCTCCTCGATCCTGGCAGGTGTCTAGGCATGGCTTGTCGAGATCGACTAGGGTTTGTCGATGTCGAGTAGCTTTGTACTCCGGTTTCTCGCTTCTTGATTTTCTCCCGAAATGGTTCCATATTCTGCGATATTAAACAGAAACTTATGTAGATCTCTATTTCTGACAAATAAGCATATACTACATAAATCCGACATATTCCCAATCCGAAATATGCAAAATGTAAAGAATATGGAGATAAAATATGCATTAAGACATGGCTACTTTGGAGACATCAATAGTATTCAGGTTGGTTCCTTTTCAAAGGGTGTTTAATGGTTCCTTCCATCTTCCGCCTCTTCGCATGGGGACCGTCCCCAGGGTTCACCCTCTTTCTCTTTTCCTCCCGAAGCTTATTGCTTGGAGGAAGAGGAGTCGGGCTCGCCGCAGATTCCGAACTTACATCGACATGAGAACTGGTACGCGAGGAACTGACTTCTTCATATTTATAGCTCACACTGCGATTCTGGCTATCGCTTTCCTGAGATATCTTAATTCTAAAGAGGATGGAAAATCTCCTGGAAAAGACGCAAGAAAATGGAAAAATTAACAAAGGGGAAAACTACCTTTTCAACATCACGAGTAAATAAATTTGACGCCAAAAGGCCCTCTTAAAGGCTTGTATTGGCGCCTCACGCGCCCCCCCCCCCCCCCCGAAGGGACGTTCAAAAGACATCTCCCCCCCCCCCCCCACGGAACGACGGCTAAAAGGCGCCTTTCCATACCCCTCATAGAGATTTATCGATTCTCTAGAAATCACCCCTGAGACGGATCAAAGGGGGGAGTCCAAAGGATTTCTTCCTCCCCTTTTCGTCGGAGATACTCCACGAAGCCCAAAGAAATCGCCGGGGTCGCCTGGAAAAGTCAAAATACAATACTGCCCCTCTCGACGCCACTCTACTACGACTATCTACCAATCGGCCACTCCACAAAGGTGAGTTACGACTAAGGAGGCCAGGTGGAAAGTCAGGGGTGAAGCACCAGGGCGCGCCACCCCAACACAAACGTGGGAAATCAAAAAGAACAAAAGAAAGATCGAAGACAAACTTACTTGAGCAACTACGAGAAGGAAGCACTGAAAAACTCAGTAAACCCGGAGTGAACCGCCACCTAAACCGATCTCAGTTCTTCAAAAGATACAGGAAACCCTTGAAAATCCCTCTTTCTTCCCTCCTCTTTGGAAATTCATAAATGTAGAATGAGATTGAGCGAGAGTAAGAATCCCACTTATAGGTCCCTGTGGGGCCAACCGGCCCAGTGGGACGAAGGGCACGAATAGGCCCAAGAAAGGTTCATCTGATGAATTAAGAGCTTTAGCGGAAAGCATTGTACTTGTCGAAACCTAATCGCGAATATAGTATTACTCGGGATCCGGTTACGAGGAGATATGACGATGCCATAGAAAATAGGCTATATAATAAACACGGGATATTATGTCATACATGGGTCACCCATCGCAAAAGGACGGTCGATCCCACCATTAGCGCATCGCGAGCAAAGTATGCAACCAGACCCAAAGAACTAGGATTATCACCCCTATATCTATTAACCTTTATTTCCATCGCGACTCAAAGCTAGTATAGGAATAAGGGCTAACTCTCCCTTGTACCTCGTTAGCTTCCGAAGACCTAGCAAGCAGCTCGCTGGCTCAAGCACCTCGCCTCTAATGACTCCACGTGTATTGCCTATGCCCCTAAGCATGTGGGCATGCGCTACACATGTCCTATGTAGAACCACGAGGTTGCCACCCAACTTCTCACTTGGTTTCCCTATAAATACCCCTCTCTGATCACAGAGAAGGGGATCCGATTCCGAAGATAAGAAAGGCATAAGAGCTCTGATTATTTCTCGGACTTAAAACCCCCGGAGTTGAGTTCTAGAGATCCTTGGTCGGAGAAGAACATTCCTTGGGACAACAACCTCGCCAAACTTCCTCGGTAGACGACGATTGAACAATAAAACATAATTCATCACGAGTCAAACTCATAACCCTCATCGCTTGGATAAATAAACTTACAATCTGATCATCATCCCATCAAACAAAGGTTTGCAGGTATTCTAAAAGCATTATGTCGTCACAAGTGAGGTAATAAGTATAGGCGAAATCTCATGAACGCTTCAAGGAGGAGTCAATTTAGGGGGTGACCCAATTAATGCCCTTGAGAACATGTTACAACGTTTCTAGGTTTATGTGAAGCTATTGCAGATAATGACAATCTAGAATAATTAAAATTAAAGGCTTTTCGTTGGGCCCTTGTAGGATTAGCTTTGCAGTGGCTTGAGGGTTTGCCTGCACGATGTATTCGCACATTGAATGAACTACAGCACTTGTTTCTTAACAAGTTCTTTCCTCCTGCAAAAACAGCTGCGCTCACACAACAGATCACGACTTTCAGACAGAAGCCAAGTGAGACATTAACACAAGTTTGGGAGCGCTACAAAAGGCTTTTGAAATCCTGTCCTACGCACGGACAACAACCCTAAGTGATCTAGGAGATCATCTTCAACTGCTTGGATGCACCAACTAAGGATAGGATCAACAAGGACACCGCTTATAGGTATCTCGAGTACACCCCACGACGTGCTTGGAAAGCCTTTGAGACATTGGCAAACTATGACAACACTTATGAGACTTCTGCGGCCTCTGCGACGAAAGGTATGAAAGGCATGCCCCATCTATGTCTCTGTATGTGCCACCGAAGGAGATTGATCCAGACGTCAGGGACCAGTTCCATAACGATCAGGTATGTCGTCTTACCAAACAAGCCAAATTCCTTTCTAAAGATAAACCTTGTTTGGAATGTGGGTCTGTAAGGCACAACACCACTGCGTGCCCACACGCCGATCAAGTATTAGTAGCAGAAACCCACGAAGAGGCGCGTTATGAGGAGGGAAACTACTCAGGGCAACATCAGCAACAGAAGTGGAGCCACTATCGCCGGCCCCAGTATCCAAGAGACCCCCGCCCTACAGAGCTGCTGGTCACCCTGACGAAGAAGGAAAGAAAGATCACCTGTAACTTATACTCGAGGAGATGTGGAGGAACCATTTAGATAGGAAGCAATCCATCTGGCGGAAAACAATGGTGACCCGGATTGGTCAGCTGGCAACATCCGTCCCTAAACAATCATGTACGCTCCCTGGATCATCTGAACCTAACCGTAAGGGTAAATCTGCAGGACATGTAGCCACCATGAACCTATGGAGTAGGCGTCAAATGCAAACGCCTGAGAAAAACATAAAGCAGGAAGAGGCAGAAAAGTCCTCGATGTCGACTAGTCTACTCGACGTCGACCCGAATCTAGTCGATGTCGAGGACCCTATAGTTAGGGGTGGGCACAAATCCCGCAAATCCCGGTCCCGTCCCGATCCCGTCCCGATCCCGGTGGGATTTAGGACAAAATAGCGAATCCCGTCCCGTCCGGTGAGCTGGATGGGGATGCAATTGCGCTTCTGGGACGGATCCGCTCCTTCTCTTTAGCCTTAGATTCTAGTTCTCGTTTAGCTGCTCATATTTTTACCAGAGTTTGTTTTTCCATTGCTAAGGGGGTTGGCGCGCAGCTTGTAAACATTCGGTTGTTTGATTTCTATACTATTTGGAGTTTCTATAATAATAATAATAATAATAATAATAATAATAATAATAATAATAATAATAATAATAATAATAATAAAAATAATAATAATAATAATAATTATTATTATTATTATTATTATTATTTTTATAATAATAATAATATTATAATATTATAGAATAATAATACTATTATAATATTATAGAATAATAATAATATATTATTAGTATTATTATTATTATTATTATTATATTATTGAAAATTATTATTATTATTAATATTATTATTATTATTATTATTATTATTATTATTATAATACCCATTTAGAGTTACAAGAGGCAAATAGCTAATTAAATACGGTATTTTTCCTAACTATCAATAGATAATTAGACAATATTGGTAAATCTCGTCTCAATTCCTTTCCGTCCTGATCTAGTAAGATAATGTAGCCGAATATGTTGAACATTATAATTAATTATACAATCATTGTATGAAATAATAATAATAATATACTATTATTATTATTATTATTATTATTATTGAATAATATAGTTGAGAATAATACCGTATTCAACATATTATACTAAATAATGAATTATGAAAGCATTTTTCACTTTGCAAATTTATATAATATTTTATTATTTTTATATGCGGGACAAGGCCCGTCCCGTCCCGAAAAAAAAATGTCAATCCCGTCCCGAAAAAATTTCGCGGGACGAGTCCTGTCCAGTCCCGTGCTCACCCCTACCTATAGTCGATGTCGAACAACCCACGGAGCCTGCCCAGAAGTTGACCACTATATTCGACGTCAACCACCCTATTTTCCATGTCGACCAACCTTCTGACAACGTCGACAAGACTCCAGCACCTCCGAAGAAGAAAATGTTGTCATTCCCAACAAAATCTCTAAAGGACCCAGTGGTGAAGAAGTTTTAGCGTTTCGTGAAAATGCTTCAAAAGCTTAATGTCACCATTCCTTTCACGTAAACTCTTCATGAGATGCCATCATATGTAAAGTTCCTCAAAGAGATTCTAAGCAAGAAGAGGTCAATGGCTGAGATTGCAGAAGAATGCAGCAAGATGGACGTTCCAGACAAAAGGCCAGATCCAGGTAAGTATGTTATAACTATTGGATTTGGTCAATATAAATTTAATGCATTATGTGACTTAGGAGCCAGCGTTAGTATAATGCCTTTATCAATATGGTCCAAAGTTAAGATAGATGTTCTAGAGCCTATGGATGCGAAGTTATACATGGCAAACAACATAGTTGTCATCCCAACAGGCATGGTGGACGATGTGCCAGTACAGGTAGGTATGTTCTTTGTCCCTACTGATTTTCTATTTATTGATATGGCAGAGGACCCTACTTGTCCAATTATATTAAGAAGGCCCTTCTTGGCAACTGTCGATGCCAACATAAGCGTAAGGAAGGGAGTTCTCACTTTCAACATCAGCGATGAGGTAATTGAGTACTCTTTCAATAAAACTGAAAGGCATACAGGTCCCATGGAAGAGGTCAAGTCAATCTCATCTAGGTACATCACTTGCGGGGAGCCAAAGGTATGAAATATGACCTTGGAAGAGCTGGAGAAGAGAGATATGGAAGCCCAGGTGGAGGAGATCATGACTATTCCGAACAAGGATTCCAAAAAACTACTCGACATCGACCAGGGTAAGTCGATATTGACAAATTTTTATTCAGAATCGTTGTCAGGTCTTAAGTATGGGATCGATGTCGACCAGGAGTACTCAACGTCGAGTACTCTAGTTGACGTCGACCATATTCAGCAACCTCCAGCGAACACACCTCCATCGAGAAACAATCCATGAGTTGAGGAGTACTTGATGTCGACCAGTCCATCCACTTGACTTCTCCCCCTCCGATGAGCACTCCACCAGACGCATCACAACACTCGACGTCGAGTACTTTTACTCGATGTCGAGTAGATCCCGAGGTCCCAAATTTCGAATCTGTGAAGGTAAGCCAAGGTAAAGACGTCTCTTCTCCTATTTCAATCAAAGATTTATCTATACATGGGAGAGGTTTGCCTTGGTATGTGCGATTATGCAGGGTTTCCAATGACGAGCCTAAGAAGTATGAAGTTGGAGACAAGGTCTATCTCTCCAAATGAAAGAATCATTGGTTTCCCAAAAAATTCAAGGAGAAAAAGATGGGACCTTTCACGATGCACAAGATCCATTCCGGATGATTACAGCTGATGGACAAGAATGGAGTCATGTTCGAAGCCCCGGCTACATGGGCGCTGCAGATGCCACCTTGAGCTTAAACGGAAGAAGTCGACCTAGCGACTATAATGTCTAGAGCTTGTAATAAGACAATTAGTTTTTAGGATTTTTAGACATGTTTACTTTGGTTTTTAGTTTTAAAAAACTGTTTTTAGATTTTTCTATTGTGGATTTTATCTAACAAAGCTTGCAGGTATTAAAAAGAAAGTGCAGAAGTACTCGACGTCGAGTAATCTACTCGACGTCGACTATCCATCACGAGCAAGATGGCCTGTGATCGACGAGGATCACCCTGAGGGCTTTCACTATACTCGACGTCGAGTAGTTATAGTCGATGCCGACTACTCCACTCGAGATCGACCACTTCTGCAGCAATATTCAGCACTCGATTCCGATGTTCTACACACAGGTCTAGTGAGTCTCTTTCTTTTCCCTTGTTCTTATATAGTGAGGACACTGTAATGTTTAAGTATGGGGTGGGGGAAGGGTTTACTTTGTGCATATTTGATTTCAATTGACCATATGTGTGCATACTTTTAAGTTTATTTCTCGAATTGCTTATACATGACTATTTTTGAATTCATTATCAGTCTAAGTGCTTATATACATGTTATTCAAAGTTTATAAAATATCACCCGCATTGAAATTTTTTGAATAAGCATCATGGAAGCTTTAATTGAACTCGACGATGAAAAATTTGATTAATTAGAGATATAGCATGAAATTACCTAGGAAAGGGAAGTCACAATGAAGTGCATTATTTCTTGAAATCCATAAAGGAAGGTAAATTTTAAGTTACTTTTGACATGTTGCATGATAAGAAAATGAAGGACTTTATATTTTCGATACAAGGCTCACTATTTATATTCCTAGCCATAGGTATGCTTATGCGCCACAAAAGCCATATTGAGCCTTATTTTATATTTGTTCCACGTGATCTAAATATTGCCCATTCTTTACCTTATTTCCTTATCCGGGGAGTATGTTGAGAAATAGATGTCATATTATGGAGATTATTATATGGTTATTGTGTTATGTCATTATTTTGGAGTTTAGCAGAAGAATGATCGTATTATGGAAATTTTAATGAGAGAAAGAAAATCTGGTCATCTCAGGAGATAAAGGTAGATCAATCCTGTCTGCGTTGAGAAAATAGTTCCGCAGGATGGGACACAAAGGTGAGGAGTACGACACACTAAGTATCCGGGGTCATTCATGACACCCATGTTTGCGACTCGCGAGAAGGCAGTGTGGAGGTTAGAGAGGTAAAAGCATAATATTGAAAAAAACAATGAGCGAATGAGATAAAGGTGAGAAATCAAAGGAATAAGGAATGTGGTAGGAAAGTTTGGAAAATACTTCATTTCCTCGGATCATTAGCATTACACTGCCAAAAATTGCCCACCTTTAGCCTTTTACCAATCAACTCTTTATTGAGCTTAATTAAAGTCGTCTTGATTATTGTTGGTTTGTCACCCATGAATTGTTTTTGTATAACCCTTCTTTTGTGTGTTGAAGTTGCTTTTATTCACAACCATGAATTTGTGACACTAGTACCTTTTCGAGGATGGTAATTCATTGTAGGGATATATAAGAATGGATCCAAGATGTTGAGAGTTTAATTTCTTCCCTTGTATGACCATTAAAAGTATTGCTTGAGGACAAGCAAGCTTATGTAGGGGGTATTGATGTGTGCCTAATTTACCATGTTTTATACTGTCTTTTATATCGATTTCTATCTGTATTACATATTTCTGAGTTTGATTTATACAAAATATGTGTAGTAAATGTTTATTTAAAATAAATGGAGGTCTACACGAGTTTCTCTTTAATTTTGCAGAAATTGAACGCACTTTGGAGCTTAAAGTAAAGTTATGAAAACATTGGAGAAGCTAAGGAGGAATACATGATAGTGCAGCTAGAAAAATTGCCATTTTTCACCACTCATCATTCTGAATCAAGTTCTGATGTCTTCATGAGAGTTGTAGCCCCCAAAAAGAGCTTTCCAACACATAATCATATGCGTCATTCGTACGAACGAGGACTTAGGAAAGTGTGTTTCAAGACGGAGTAGAATGCTGAAACGCACAGAACTAGTCGACGTCGACTACTTTTTTGGTCGATGATGAACGATTTTTATTCACGTAAACCGTATCAAAATAAAACTCAAACCTACAAACTAGTATAGCTAGTAAGTAAGAGGTCGATCCCATAGAGAATCAAGTATTTCTCAGCAATGTGTATTTACCAATTAGTAGAAAGGGGGGTTTTGGCTGATTGAAATAACAAAGAAAACAAAATAAACTATAAACAAATCATACAAAACAATTTAGAGAAGATCGCTCTACCTACAACTATCAACTTTATTTGCTTGAATTGATGAGGTAAATTGCTCTTGCCCTTTTAGTCTTCCTATGAATGTCCTTCTCCCAACTTGATATAGTTACTAGTCCAACCGGTCCTAGAAACTCTTATCAATTGAACAGTCCCTATAGAATGATTTAACCCAGTTGATAGCTTTACGTTCAGAGATTAACCAAGGTATTTGCAGTCTCTAAAAAGGGATTTAACAACACATCCAACTTCCTACTCATCCAATTAGTTCAACCAGCCCTAAAGGGATAAGTTTGCTACTTGGGTTAAGGTTCGCAACCAGAAATCTACAAAATTGAATTGATCTAACAAGTTGGCCAGACAAAAAAGAACAAAAAAATCAATCAATAGGTACAATGAAGTCGAAAAAATCAATATAGGAAATAAGGAACAAGAATTAAAAACTCACAATCAATCCAAATAAAGCTTCAAATCATAGATAGAACGAAGAGAGTTTAGTCGCCCATGGCGAACATCGCTCTCAATCTCCAACTAAAATCGTCTTGAATCCTAACCTAATTAATGAATGGAAAGCTAGGGCTAAGCCCTCTCTAATCTCCTCCAATTTCGTGCCCAAGTCGGCCTCTCCAAAGACAAGATAGATAAATAGGGTTTTGATAGAACAAAACTATCGTCGAACTCAAAACGCATCGCTCTGGGCATATGCGGCGGCCGCTGCCTGAGTTTTATATGGCAATTATGCGGCGGCCGCAGCACTAATGTTGTGGTAGCAGCATATGGTGGCGCCCGTTGTATCGGTCTTTCCTAGATTAGCGGGGATTGAACACTATAAATAAGGCCCTAGGGGTCTGATTTTCATAGAATTCAAGCGAAGTCGTCTTTGGGGGCAGAGAGAGGAGGCGATAGAGAAGAGAGAGAGGATGAAAGAGACGATTGCACGGTTGTAACTTTTGTTTTATTTTATGTTAAAGTTTGTTTATTTTATTATGTTTTGTTTGTAATTTCCCTTCTTCTAGGGTTGGGCTGATCCCAACATAGATATGTGTGTTTGATTTATAAATCCATGAATTTGTATGTCTTTATCATATATCATCTACCTATATGTATAATCATTTGAGAGACTTAAGGAAATTCGTTATGTGACTTAGGAGCCAGCGTTAGTATAATGCCTTTATCAATCTGGTCCAAAGTTAAGATAGATGTTCTAGAGCCTATGGATGCGATGTTATACATGGCAAACAACATAGTTGTCATCCCAACAGGCATGGTGGACGATGTGCCAGTATAGGTAGGTAAGTTCTTTGTCCCTATTGATTTTCTAGTTATTGATATGGTAGAGGACCCTGCTTGTCCAATTATATTAAGAATGCCCTTCTTGGCAACTGTCGATGCCAACATAAGCGTAAGGAAGGGAGTTCTCACTTTCAACATCAGCGATGAGGTAATTGAGTACTCTTTCAATAAAACTGAAAGGCATACAGGTCCCATGGAAGAGGTCAAGTCAATCTAATCTAGGTACATCACTTGCGGGGAGCCAAAGGTATGAAATTTTAGCCTGGAAGAGTTGGAGAATAGAGATATGGAAGCCCAGGTGGAGGAGATCATGACTATTCCGAACGAGGATTCCACAAAACTACTCGATATCGACCAGGGTAAGTCGATATTGACTAATTTTTATTCAGAATCGTTGTCAGGTCTTAAGTATAGGGTCGATGTCGACCAGGAGTACTCAACGTCGAGTACTCTAGTCGACGTCGACCAGATTCAGCAACCTCCATCGAACACGCCTCCATCGAGAAACAATCCATGAGCTGAGGAGTACTTGATGTCGACCAGTCCATCCACTTGACTTCTCCACCTCCGATGAGCACTCCACCGGGCGCATCACAGTACTCGACGTCGAGTACTTTTACTCGATGTCGAGTAGATCCCGAGGTCCTGAATTACGAATATGTGAAGGTAAGCCAAGGTAAAGACGTCTCTTCTCCTATTTCAATCAATAATTTATCTATACATGGGAGAGGTTTGCCTTGGTATGTGCGATTATACAGGGTTTCCAATGACGAGCCTAAGGAGTATGAAGTTGGAGACAAGGTCTATATCTCCAAATGAAAGAATCATTGGTTTCCCAACAAATTCAAGGAGAAAAAGATGGGACCTTTCACCGTGCACAAGATCCATTCCGGAGGGTTACAGCTGATGGACAAGAATAGAGTCATGTTCGAAGCCTAGGCTACATGGGCGCTGCAGATGCCACCTTGAGCATTATCGGAAGAAGTCGACCTAGCGACTATAAAGTCTAGAGCTTCTAATAAGCCAATTAGTTTTTAGGATTTTTAGACATGTTTACTTTAGTTTTTAGTTTTAAAAAACTGTTTTTAGGTTTTTCTATTGTGGATTTTATCTAACGAAGCTTGCAGGTACTAAAAAGAAAGTGCAGAAGTACTCGACGTCGAGTAATCTACTGGACGTCGAGTATCCATCACAAGCAAGATGGCTTGTGATCGACGAGGATCACCCTGGGGGCTTTTACTATACTCGACGTCGAGTAGTTGTAGTCGATATCGACCACTCCACTCGAGATCGACCACTTCTGCATCAATATTCAGCACTCGATTTGGATGTTCTGCACACATGTCTAGTGAGTCTCTTTCTTTTCCCTTGTTCTTATATAGTGAGGACACTGTAATGTTTAAGTATGGGGTGGGGGAAGGGCTTACTTTGTGCATATTTGATTTCAATTGACCATATGTGTGCATACTTTTAAGTTTATTTCTTGAATTGCTTATACATGGCTATTTTGGAATTCATTATCAATCTAAGTGCTTATATACATGTTTTCCAAAGTTTATAAAATATCACCCGCATTGAAATTTTTTGAATAAGTATCATGGAAGCTTTAATTGAACTCGACGATGAAAATTTGATTCATTAGAGATATAGCATGAAATTACCTAGTAAAGGAAAGTCACAATGAAGTGCATTATTTCTTGAAAACCATGAATGAAGGTAAAATTTAAGTTACTTTTGACATGTTGCATGATAAGAAAACGAAGGACTTTATCTTTTCGATACAAAGCTCACTATTTATATTCCTAGCTATACGTATGCTTATGCACCACAAAAGCCATATTGAGCCTTATTTTATATTTGCTCCACATGATCTAAATATTGCCCATTCTTTACCTTATTTCCTTATCCGGGGAGTATGTTGAGAAATAGATGTCATATTATGGAGATTATTATATGGTTATTGTGTTATGTCATTATTTTGGAGTTTAGCAGGAGAATGATCATATTATGGAAATTTTAATGAGAGAAAGAAAATCTTGTCATCTCAGGAGATAAAGGTAGATCAACCCTGCCTGCGTTGAGATAATAGTTCCGCGGGATGGGACACAAAGGTGAGGAGTACGACACACTAAGTATCCGGGGTCATTCATGACACCCATGTTTGCGACTTGCGAGAAGGCAGTGCGGAGGTTAGAGAGGTAAAAGGATAATATTGAAAAAAAAACAATGAGCGAATGAGCGAAAGGTGAGAAATCAGAGGAATAAGGAATGTGGTAGGAAAGTTTGGAAATTACTCCATTTTCTCGGATCATTAGCACCACACTGCCAAAAATTGCCCACCTTTAGCCTTTTTACCAATCTACTCTTTATTGAGCTTAATTAAATTCGTCTTGATTATTGTTGCTTTGTCACCTATGAATTGTTTTTGCATAACCCTCCTTTTGTGTGTTGAAGTTGCTTTTATTCACGGGCATGAATTTGTGACACTAGTACCTTTTCGAGGATGGTAATTCATTGTAGGGATATATAAGAATGGATCCAAGATATTGAGAGTTTAATTTCTTCCCTTGTATGACCATTAAAAGTATTGCTTGAGGACAGGCAAGCTTATGTAGGGGGTATTGATGTGCGCCTAATTTACAATGTTTTATACTGTCTTTTATATCGATTTCTATCTGTATTTCATATTTCTGAGTTTGATTTATACAGAATATGTGTAGTATATCTTTATTTGAAATAAATGGAGGTCTACACGAGTTTGTCTTTAATTTTTCTGAAATTGGACGCACTTTGGAGCTTAAAAGAAAAGTTATGAAAACATGATGGTGCAGCTGGAAAAAATGCCACTTTTCACCACTCATCATTCTGAATCAAGTTATGATGACTTCATGAGAGTTGTAGCCCCCGGAAAGAGCTTTCCAACGCATAATCATATGCATCAATCGTACGAACGAGGACTCGGGAAAGTGTGTTTCAAGACGGAGTAGAATGCTGAAGCGCACAGAACTAGTCGACGTCGACTACTTTTTTGGTCGATGATGAACGATTTTTAGTTTAGTTGCGTAAACCGTATAAAAAAAACTCAAACCTACAAACTAGTATAGCAAGTAAGTAAGAGGTCGATCCCATAGAGAATCAAGTATTTCTCAGCAATGTGTATTTACCAATTAGTAGAAAGGGGGTCTTTGGTTGATTGAAATAACCAAGAAAACAAAATAAACTATAAACAAATCATACAAAACAATTTAGAGAAGATCGCTCTACCTACAACTATCAACTTTATTTTCTTGAATTTATGTGTTAACTTGCTCTTTTCTTTTTAGTCTTGCTATGAATGTCCTTCTCCCAACTTGATATAGTTACTAGTCCAACCAGTCCTAGAAACCCTTAAAAATTGAATAGTCTCTAAAGAAGGATTTAACCCAGTTGACAGCTTTACGTTCAGAGATTAACCAAGGTATTTGCAGTCCCTAAAAAGGGATTTAACAACACATCCAACTTCCTACTCATCCAATTAGTTCAACCAGCCCTAAAGGGATAAGTTTGCTACTGAGGTTAAGGTTCGCAACCAGGAATCTACAAAACCCTAGCAGTTGAATTGATCTAACAAGTTGGCCAGACAAGAAAGAACAAAAAAATCAATCAATAGGCAAAAAGAAGTTGAAAAAATCAATATAGGAAATAAGGAAGAAGAATTAGAAACTCACAATCAATCCAAATAAAGCTTCAAATCATAGATAGAACGAAGAGAGTTTAGTCGCCCATGGCGAACATCGCTCTCAATCTCCAACTAAAATCGTCTTGAATCCTAACCTAATTAATGAATGGAAAGCTAGGGCTAAGCCCTATCTAATCTCCTCCAATTTCGTGCCCAAGTCGGCCTCTCCAAAGACAAGATAGATAAATAGGGTTTTGATAGAACAAAACTATCGTCGAACTCAAAACTCATCGCTCTGGGCATATGCGGCGGCCGCTGACTGAGTTTTCTATGGCAATTATGCGGCGGCCGCAGCACTAATGTGGTGGTCGCAACATATGGTGGCGCCCGTTGTATCAGTCTTTCCTAGATTAGCGGGGATTGAACACTATAAAGAAGGCCCTAGGGGTCTGATTTTCATAGAATTCAAGCGAAGTCGTCTTTGGGGGCCGAGAGAGAGGAGCCGATAGAGGAGAGAGAGAGATGATGAAAGAAACGATTGAACGGTTGTAACTTTTGTTTTACTTTATGTTAAAGTTTGTTTATTTTATTATGTTTTGTTTGTAATTTCCCTTCTTCTAGGGTTGGGCTGATCCCAACATAGATATGTGTGTTTGATTTATAAATCCATGATTTTGTATGTCTTTATCATATATCATCTACCTATATGTTTAATCATTTGCGAGAGTTGAGGAAATTTGTTATGTGACTTAGGAGCCAATTCGTGAGGAGAACATGGATCTGCTCTACGTACCTGACTGGTATGAGAGATGGGCAGGGCACCCATACCCTGCAGGCATCACCCCACGGGCTGATCCTGCGCTGAGGGTGAGGGAGCATTGGTACCCCTATGACGAAGAAAAGGCAGACGCTATGTAATAGTCTCGTTAGGAGGATTCTGACGAGGAGGAGCAGCAGCAGCACGAGGACAATGGTGAGACCTCCCACCATTCCTATCAGCAGCGGTCGGGCCCATACTTTCCTCGAGATTCCTACCATTCTTATTAGCATCCTGAGGATGTGAGAACACTCCTAGCACGACTCCAGTTGGATGTGACACACATTCCACAGGACGTCGCTTATTTCCGTCAGCATATCGACATAGTTGAGGCCTACCAGCAGCAAAGGGGATCCCATTCCGATCTAGGACCATCTACATTTTATCATGGTAGCTCTTCTCAGAGACGATTCTATTTAGTAAGTTCCTCTTCCCCTTGGGTTTATCTGTTTGACAGTGAGGTCACTATCTGTTCTAAGTATGGGGTGGGAGGAACTTGTTATGATATTTATGACTTGGTTTGTTTCTAATGTATTTTTTTGGATGCTTTGTTATATTTATCCTTTTAGGACATGGCACAACTCTTATGGGTTTAGTTGTATTACTTTGAATATTGCTTTTGCTTTTTCCTATTTTTATGATAGTCAAAATGGACTTTTAAGAGAGTTGTAAGGTGATGTCTCCAAAGTAGCCATGTTTTAATGCACATTTTAGTTCCATATTCTTTACATTTTGCACATTTCGGGTTGGGATTATGTCGAATTTATGTAGTATATGCTTATTTATTAGAAATGGAGATCTACATAAGTTTCTGTTTAATATTGCAGAATATGGAAACATTTCGGAGAAAACCAAGAAACAAAGACGGAAGCAGCAAGTCTACTCTATATCGACTAGGTTCTCGTCTATGTCGACAAGACAAGTCCCGGACACACTTGAGTCGAGTAGAGACCTGAACAGACAACGCGGAGCAGAGCAACTACTCGACATCGAGTAGACCTACTCGAGGTCGACAAGAGCTAGACCCATTCCCCGAGCCAGGTCGAAGAGATGCTGCTCGAGAAGTCCAAGCCCAGGTCTACTCGAGGTCGACTAAGACCTTGTCGAGATCGACTAAGACCAGGAAGAAGAGACCGAGCACGTCGACAAAGGGCTACTCGACGACCTCGGAAGACCAGGTCGAGAAGGCACCCTTCGTCGAGATCGAGGAGACCTCTTCGAGATCGACCAGCGCCAGGGGCCATGTCCGAGCTTGTCGAGTGCCAGCTAGCCGAGATGACGAAGCCGGCCCAGTCGACGACCTTCCTACTCGAGGTCGACCACCGCTTGTCGAGGTCGACGAGGATTTCCCGAAGCCGCGTAACGCGCTGAGTGCAGTCCTACTCGAGATAGAGTCCTTGGAGCCGAGGAGAAGCAAGATCTATCCGATTTATCCACATCTATCATGGAGAAGAGAGTTTTATCCACTTGAGACAATTTAGATATATTTCCCTATTTTTAGATTTAAATTCCTTTATGTCTTTTATTTATCTTTTAAGTCTTAGATATAGTTTTAGATATAGATATAGATATTCTATCCTTGATTTGCAAGGAGTAGAAGCCTATAAATAAAGGCCATGGGGCTCAGTTTTATTCATTCAATTTCAGAGATACAATTACACATAAAGCTTTAGGAGTTTTAGGTTTTGGCAGTTTACGACGGTTGATTGCCGGAATTGTAAAAGCTTTGAATTTAGTTAATGCAAGTTATTTCTTTCAAATCAATGATGTCTGCAATTGCAATGAGGCGTGAGTAGTCCACCTACTTATGGGGTTGGGGTGAGCCCAACGAAAGCCATGTCGACGGATTAGCGATTGCGGAAGGAGGTATTTTGTCGTTATCTTAGTCTATTCCCTACGTGCTTCATCTTTGATTGAGAAATTGAAGAACTCATGTTGCGAAACTTGGGTAGTAATTAGGATTTCTATTCGAAAGATTATAAATGCTAATTATGAAAAGGAATAGATGCAATTAGGGAGATTTATATTCCTACTTATCGGATTTGGTGAAAGCCTTTTCCTTTATCGATAAAGTTACCGCCTTTGTGATTTATATTCCGCTTGCATGGTGATCGTTGTTGCAAACCCTAATCTTGGAAGTTCCCCAAATTCATAAAGTCACAAAACCAAATCTGCATTTGTTTTTACTTTTTTTCCCTCCCTTGTCGATCTCGACCAGCTTCTGGTCGACCTCGACCACTAACTTCCGATCCCAGATCGTAGTAGCTCAATTGTGCAGGGACTCGACAAGACAAGCCGAAGTCGACGAAGGTCCTACTCGAGATCGAGTACGCCTAGTCGAGGTCGAGTAGACTTCGCCGAGTTGCTGTTGTGTTCGACTGTGCCTGACCCCTGTCGACTAGCCTTTAGTCGAGGTCGAGTACCCCTGTGGTCGACTTCCGTGAGATTTTCCGCTGCCTAGGATCCGCTGACCATCTTTCTCGAGGATTCGAACCTGACTCACTCTTACTATAGTTGGAGGGAGTCTTGAACATCATTTGCTGGGATTTGATCGGTTTGCTTTACTTTGTTTACTTATTGTTTTGCATTCTCGATTTCCTCTTACAACAAATTGGCGCCTTTGCCGGGGAAGCTATCATTCGCGCCTTAGGTAGTTAAATCTCACATCTACTTTGAGTTACTTTACAGGTGTATGCGCCGTTCTGGTCAAGAACCTGAGTTTGACGCCTTAGACGAACCAGAGCATCTCCTACACATCTGAGCTAGACTACAAAGAGCCATGGGGGCCGCTGAAACACAGGAGCAGCTGATTGCCAGACTTACTAGGGAACTCGCCGCTAAGGATGCCACTATCGCCAATGAAATGACAGCAAGGGAACAAGTAGTTGAGCGTGCAAGGAAAGCAGAAGCTGAGCTTGCCCAATATCCAACCACTGCTGAGGATTATATGCATCCGACTCTCATCGTGCCTGAATCGGCGATTCTAATCCCTGAAAACTCTTTTGAAATTCGGACTCAGTTTCTTATAGAGCTTAAAAATAATGCCTTTTGCGGCAAATTTAATGAGTGTCCTCTTGAACATATTACTAATTTTCATGATATGTGCCGTACTCTTGCAGAAGGTACAACTCTGGAATATGTCAAGATGAAGGCTTTCCGCTGGTCGCTGGCTGGACAGGCACTGAAGTGGCTTGAAGGGCTGAAGCCAAAATCTCTCACCACATGGGCACAAGTAGAGCAGGAATTTCTCAACAAATTCTTCCCTCCTGCCAAGACAGCATTCCTCCGCCAAAAGATCACTGGTTTCAAGCAAAAGCCTGGGGAACCGCTGGCAAAAGCATGGGAACGCTACAAAGAGCTGCTGCGATCTTGCCCTACTCATGGACAACCACCCTACATCATTCAGGAGATCTTCTTCTACTCTCTTGATCAAGTCACTAAGGACAGAATCAAAATTTATACTCGCTACGAGTATTTGACGATGCCTCCAAGTGACGCATGGGGTGTGCTAGAGAAGCTCACTACCTACGACAACAAGTATGGGGCTCCTACAAACTATGATGAGAACGCCCATGCCAGACCAGCCCCATCTATGCCTCTCTATGAGCCATCAAAGGAGATAGACCCTGATGTCAAGGAGCAGTACTACAGAGATCAGAATCGCAAGCTCCTCAAGCAAGTCAAATATCTCTCTGTCAACCAATCCTGCATCGAATGTGGTTCACAACGGCATACTACTACTGAGTGCCCGCATACGGAACAAGTCCGGATGGCAGAGATTCATGAAGAGGTAGCTTACGCAGGGGGTCCCAATCGCTATATGGGGGACCAAAGGTTCTATCAACCTCAACGGAACCAAGGTCCTCCTAGGAACCCCCCGCCCTACAGAGCTCCTGGACATCCAGAAAGGGATCAAAAGAAGGATGATTTACAGCTCATTCTTGAAGAGATGCGCCGGAATCAAGGCACCATCAACAATCAGTTCCAGAATATCCATGCAAAATTTGGGGAGCTAGACACCTGGAAAAGGAACATTGAGACTCAGATGGGTCAGTTCACGGCCCAGATTCCACAACCATCCGGGAAGCTCCCAGGCCATACAGAACCAAATCCAAAGGGGCAACACGGACATATAGCTGCTGTAAAGTTGCGGAGCGGTCACAAACTGCACGAGCCAGAAAACAGAGAAAGGAAGGGCGAAGCTGTAGTCGACATCGACAAAGGCCTGGTCGACATCGACAAAACTCTACTCGACTCAGAGGAGAAAAAGAGCTCTGACGCAACTGCACAGCCAGACCAGCCGAAGTCGACTAGCCAACTCGAGATCGACGAGGCTCTTGTCGAGATCGACGAGCCTGTTGTCGAGATCGAGAAGGACCATGCCGAGATCGATGAACCCTCACCACCTCCGGAAGCTGTTCTGGCTCAGACAACTAAAAGATGCTCCCATTCCCTTCCAAAAACCAAAGAGATCCAACAGACGGTAAGTTTCAGCGTTTTGTGAAATTGCTTCAGAGTCTGAATGTTACTATTCCTTTTACAGAAGCACTACACGAGATGCCTGCCTATGTCAAGTTACTCAAGGAGATTCTCAGTAACAAGCGATCAATGACTGAGATTGCTAAGGAGTGCAAAAAGATGGATTTTCCTAAGAAGCGACCTGACCCAGGTAAGTTTGCTATCACTGTTGGACTTGGTCGTCATAGATTTAAAGCACCGTGTGACTTAGGAGCAAGTGTCAGCATCATGCCCCTATCCATCTGGTCGAAGGTGAAAATAGGTGCCCTGGAACCAATTGATGCCAAACTCTACATGGCCAACAACACCGTGGTAATCCCTACAGGTATTGTTGATAATGTTCCTGTTAAAGTTGGTAGATTCTTTGCCCCTACAGATTTTCTTGTAGTAGAGATGGCAGAGGATCCAGCTTGCCCCATTATCCTAGGGCGACCTTTCCTAGCAACTGCTGATGCTAACATTGGAGTGAAAAGAGGAATCCTTACATTCACCATCGGAGATGAGATCATTGAATACTTCTTCAACCCAGACACAGAAGAGGTAATGGAAATTAAAGCTATATATTCCAAATTTAATTTTATCTCCTGTGATGAACCTGCAGAACAACTCTTGATCCAAGAAGAAGAAAAGGCGGAATATGTGTTAGCAGAGGAGGAGCTGGCCATAGCCGAATTAAGCGAGGAGGAGATCTTCGACGACGCATTATCGACGGAGCTGAACGATTCACCCGACGCCGAGCAGGGCCAGTCGACCTCCACAGAGCTCCTCGATCTCGACGAGCCCAACTCAAGGTCGACAAGCACCATCCCTCCAGACCATGCGCAAATCCAGTCGACCTCTACAGTTCTCGTCGATCTCGACGAGCCCAACTCGAGGTCGACAAGAACTGGCCCTCCAGATACTGTAAGTCCTCTGAACCTACTCGATCTCGACCAGTCATCGTCGAGGTTGACTACCATGTCTCCTGCAGGCACACCAGAAATCGACGAAGCTGACTCGACGATCCTCCTCGAGATCGAGAAGCCCAACTCGAGATCGACCAGTCTTGTATTCGAGGTAAGTTCTGATTTATTTGGTCGATTTTGATATTCTAACTCATTCTCGAGTAGCTTCCTGCAGTACAGTCCTATGTCCAATTCAGCGTTGTCATCGATGTATGCCTGGTCGACGCCAACTCCTGTAGCTGATTTGGATGCTTCTTCTATGAGGATTGAGACGGATTACCTAGGGGAGATCATGAAGATGGAGGAAGTTGAGCCTATCTTGATTCCACAGGGCCCTTCTCCGGTGTTGAAACCCTTACCTGACACCCTTAGGTATGAATTTCTTGGTCCTAACTCTACTTTTCCTGTAATTATAAATGCTTCATTGAACCCACAGGAAGTAGACAAGCTAGTAGATGTCCTCCGTACTCATAGGAAGGCCATAGGCTATTCCCTAGAGGACATAAAAGGTATTTCACCCATTACTTGTATGCATAGAATTTTGTTGGAGGATGATCACAGGGCAACAATTGAGCATCAAAGGAAGCTTAACCCCAACATGAAGGAAGTTGTCAAGAAGGATATCCAACGCATGCTAGATGCAGGAATCATTTATCCAATCTCCGACAGCAAGTGGGTTAGCCCTGTTCATGTTGTTCCTAAAAAGGGTGGAATGACCATCGAGAAGAATGAGAAGGGAGAGCTTGTTCCTAAAAGGATCACTACCAGCTGGCGGATGTGCATAGACTACAGAAAACTCAACACCGCCACCAGGAAGGATCATTTTCCACTCCCCTTCATTGATCAGGTACTCGAAAGGTTAGCTGAACATGACTACTTTTGTTACCTGGATGGATATTCTGGCTTTTGGCAGGTCCCCATTCATCCTGATGATCAGGAAAAGACCACCTTCACTTGCCCCTATGGAACTTTCGCATATAGGAGGATGCCCTTTGGTCTTTGCAATGCCCCTGCTACTTTTCAGAGGTGCATGATGGCCATCTTCTCCGACATGATTGAGGACATAGTGGAGGTATTCATGGATGATTTCTCAGTTTATGGCACCACTTTCGATATTTGTCTCTCTAACCTACGCAGGGTACTCAAGCGCTGTGAACAGACAAATTTGGTACTTAACTGGGAAAAATGCCACTTTATGGTACAAGAGGGGATCGTGCTAGGCCACAAGGTGTCCAACAAAGGAATTGAGGTGGACAGAGCGAAAATAGAGCTAGTGGAGAAATTGCCCCCACCTTCTTCCATTAAAGAGATAAGGAGTTTTCTTGGCCACGCTGGTTTTTATAGAAGATTCATTCAAGATTTTTCTAAAATTGCCAAACCATTGACTAACCTGCTTATGAAGGATGTTAAGTTTGTATTTTCTAGCGAATGTCTTGAAGCCTTCAACAGGTTAAAGGAAGCTCTCATCTCAGCTCCAATCATTCAATCGCCGGATTGGTCACTACCATTTGAGATCATGTGTGATGCCAGCGATTATGCTGTGGGAGCAGTTCTAGGACAACGGAATGACAAGAAACTGCATGCCATATACTATGCAAGCAAGACTCTGGATATGGTTCAGGCTAAGTACACCACAACAGAGAAGGAATTTTTTGTTGTGGTTTTTGCTTTTGAAAAATTTCGTTCCTATCTTGTTGGTTCTAAAGTCATTGTCCACACTGACCATGCTGCTCTTCATTATTTAATGACAAAGAAGGATGCAAAACCAAGGTTGCTACGATGGGTGCTCTTACTTCAAGAATTTGACGTTGAGCTAAGGGACAAGAAGGGCATAGAGAATTCAGTCGCCGATCACTTATCCAGGCTTCCCAAAGACATGCTAGAGGAGGCCCAGGACGCTATACCAATCGACGACTCTCGCCCAGACGAGCACCTAATGCGGACTGACACTGTCTTCCTCGACATAGACACAGCCGTACTCGATGTCGAATACCCGTCGTCTACCTCGACAAGGACCATTGTCGATGAGCACCAGGAGTCGAGGACGGCGCAGAAAGACACCACAGTCGTACTCGATGTCGAGTACCCGTCGTCGACCTCGACAAGCACCATTGTCGATGAGCGCCAGGTGTCGAGGACAGTGCAGCCAGACACCGCAGCTGTACTCGAGATCGACGAGACCAACTCGAGATCGAGTACAGTCGACCACCAGGATCCGTGCTCTTCACCAGTCGACGCTGCGTCCTCCTCTATGTCGAGTAGCTTTACTCGATATCGACTAGCTCCAGGTGAGATTTCAGGTGAGGTTCTTCGATTAGATTCCGGTGACGATTTCTTCTTTACACCTCCTACTAGTCCTATTCATGATATATATGCTGTAAAAGGACCAAAGGTACCCTGGTATGCGGATTTTGCTAACTACCTTGTAGGAAATGAGATCCCGTCAGGACTATCTTCACAAGGAAAGAAGAAATTCCTCCACGACGTCAAACAATACTATTGGGATGATCCTTACCTATTCAAACAAGGGAAGGACCATATCTTCAGACGTTGTATTCCGGAGGAGGAGGTGGAAAGTGTCATTCGCCATTGCCATACTCTCCCTACAGGCGGACATGCCAAAGGCTTCAAAACTGCATCTAAGGTACTTCAATGTGGTTTTTACTGGCCTAATCTTTTCAGGGATGTGCAGGCTTATGTCACTTCATGCGACGAATGCCAAAGATCAGGCAACATTACTTGGAGGAATGAGACACCACTCACAGGAATTTTGGAGGTCGAGCTATTTGATGTATGGGGAATTGACTTCATGGGACCATTCCCTGCTTCAGGACCTTACAAATACATCCTTGTGGCGGTTGACTATGTCTCTAAATGGGTGGAGGCTGTTGCAACTAGGACCAACGACGCAAAGGTAGTTTCAAAGTTTGTTAAAACTAACATATTTCCTCGCTTTGGTGTTCCTAGAGTTCTTATTTCAGATGGTGGTTCGCATTTCATCGAGAGAGGATTTGAGGCTCTTTTGGCTAAGTATGGGGTGACACACAGGGTAGCAACACCTTATCATCCCCAAACCAGTGGTCAGGTGGAAGTCTCTAATCGTCAAATCAAGGCCATCTTGGAGAAAACAGTCTCTCGCTCTAGGAAGGATTGGTCATCTAAGCTTGATGATGCGCTATGGGCTTATAGGACGGCTTACAAAACACCGCTGAGAACAACTCCTTACAACTTGGTTTATGGCAAGTCTTGCCATTTACCTGTCGAGCTGGAGCATAAGGCAATGTGGGCCCTCAAGGAGCTCAACATGGATCTCGATGAGGCAGGTAAGAAACGTTTTATTGATTTACAGGAGTTGGAGGAATTAAGATTGAAAGCCTATGAGAATGCTGAGATCTACAAGGAGCGCACCAAGAGATGACACGATAAGAAACTGGTGCCAAAAACATATGAGGTAGGTGACAAAGCGCTTTTATATAATTCTAGACTGCGCCTATTTCCAGGAAAGCTAAGGACAAGATGGAGTGGACCTTTCTTAGTTCACCGCATATACCCCCTTGGAGCAGTAGAGTTAATTGGCACTGACGGCACCACCTTTAAAGTAAATGGGCACAGGGTCAAGAAATACTATGACAAGGAAGACCCGGAAGAGGAGATTCGCGCCACCCTGACATTAGTCAAAGTCTAGAACAGGGAAGTAGGTCGAGCTAACGACTTAAACCTTAGCGCTTCCGGGAGGCAACCCGCTTTTCTTACTCTTTCCTATTTTTCTTTATTTTCTTTTCCTATTTTTCATTTTCTTAGAACTCGTGCATAATCTCTTCTCATGGTTACATTCAGGCATTCAAGAGGAAACTATATCAGCCAGGTTCATCGAAATCAAGTAAGCTACACAAGATTAGTGGGAGGTTCCAGGAATGGACAACCTACACATTGACGATGCAAACCAGTTCGCTCTCGCACAGCATATTGCAGGACGGGCTACAAATGCCCGTTGGTACGACCGACCGTCAATGGAACAACTTGGAATGCAGTACTGGCTGGAACAGGCCTTTGGATTGATTGGGGCAGAAGGCCTATTAGTGCCCCTAGATCACCATTACCCAGTCCTGACAGGGGAGTTTTTGGCCACTCTCCACCGGGTACCAGACTCGCCTGCCTCAGAGCGGAGAGTCCGCTTTCAACTAGGCAACGCCCCCCACACATGTACCCTCCACCAGATCAGTGATGCCTTTTCTTTTGGCCGCACCACTGCACCATTCCACATACGAGACACGACAGAGATGTGGCGTTACTTGACTGGGAGTCTACAACCAACCACCCGCTCCTCCTCCATTGTCAACCCTTTCTTTGCTACCATCCTCAGGATTCTAGGTAGCACGATATGGGCCCGGCCAGAGCTGAGCCAACCCACCCAGCCAGAGGTCGAGTGTCTCAGACGGATCCTATTCGAGTCTGACCCTCTACCACTCGCCCACGCATGGCTCCAGCATTGCATTTTCCGCCAGAGAGACCTTACAGGAGCCATTTATGATGGGTGCATGGTGGCCATTCTGGCACGCTACCTAGAGGTCCCAGTTGCGGCATATTCTCCACGACAACTCATGAGGATCGACACTAGGTCCCTACAGAGGGGCCATATCATAGCCCGCCGCAACAACATATGGGTCCAGTTTACCCACAACACTGCTATTCAGCAGGAGCGGATGAACCCCTACAGAGTCCGCAACTGGTACACTACCTGGACAGGGGCAGCATATCATCCCACCATTTCCCCCCGTTGATCCACCACCACCACATCAGTGAGCTGCTCTGTGAGTCTCCCTTTCCCTTCCCTTTTGATTTCATTTATTCAACAGTGACGACACTGTATGTTTTAAGTATGGGGTGGGAGAAAAGGACTGTACAGGAGATTCTTATTTGGTTATATGCTGCTAGAAATTTATGTGTAAAAGCTTTGTTTCATTGGTTGTAATAAATTTCTTAGACATGGCCTAACTTTGGTAGTTAAGTTATTAGTTTTACTTTATTTGTTCATTTAAAATTTTATGCATACTTTAGTCTTAAAAAATTAAAAAAAAAATATATATAGAAAATGTCGAAAAATGAAAAAAAAATGTATGTTTAAATTTTTTGCATTATATGTTGTATACCCTAACTTAGACGTCCTATGATGATACATAATGACTGACTTGATCATGTAAATCCTATGGCGTGTTTGGAAAGTTTAGCCTAAGTCCTCAAAATTGTTTTTTATGTGGATTGTGAACTTGTGATGAAATTGAGCACATATGATCCTAAGCTAAGAGATTAAAATAAAAAAAAAATTGTCCCAGTGAGAATTTTGGCCTTATAGGGAGAACATTAAAAATCCCTCAGCTTTCTTGAGTGTATTTACTCTTCCTATGCATCTCTAAATGTTGTGATAGTTATTTAAGACCAATGCATTTATATGTTTATGTTGATGAGAATTAAATGATGGAGGCACCTTTTAAGCCACTTTTATCCTCTCTTTACCTACCCTACATTATCCCTGCTTGAAGCCAGAACATTAGCCTGAGACTTTTATTGTAGACTCCACAAAATTTTCCTTAGCCAAATTGAGCCTGACCCCCATTTGGGAATTAAGACTTAGAGTTGGTTGGAATGATGGTTTGTGGAAAGAATGAGCTTATGTTACATTTCAAGAAGGATCGTGGAAAATATTGAGATATGGGTGGGGTGTACATTTTTATCTTGTTAAGCATATTATGTAAAAGGATTTTTGGCTCACATTATAAATGCACCTATAGTATTATTTTATATTTTCGAAAAAAAAAATAAAAAAATAAAAAAATAAAAAAATAAAAAAATAAAAAAATAAAAAAATAAAAAAAAATAAAAAAAATAAATCCGAAAAAAAAAGAAAGAAAAAAATATACATATGTTAGTGAATAAAGTGCATGAGCCAAATTTACCTTATTTTCTTTCTTTATTTGCAAGATACATATTTTTAAGAAATTTAGAGAGTTTGAAAGGTTATATACTCCTTAAGACAAAATTGGAGAGTTTGGTTGATACATATGATTGAGGAGTTATGGTTTGGTTGTGTTGGAAGATTTAGGAGTCTTGATTCCCGAATTTTATTTAGCACCACATGGCCAAATAATTCCATACCTTATTATTTCTTACCAAGCCCCATTACAACCCCGCCGAATGGAATCTTCTTTGAAGACTTCTATTGAGCGAAGTCCTCCTGATAATTCTTGTTGCATTTTCATAATTGGTTGCGAAGTGGATTCATATTTAAATTGCAATGTTTATGAGACTGTATATGGAATTGAGTTGAGAGTTGAAACACATAGCCTAAACACATTGAGAGCGGAGTGCAAACACATTATTCCTGTGAGGTTGGATTTATATTGCCTATGCCTATGGATCGCTCATATATGTGTGATGACGTTAAATTCACTTGTCTTGCATTGCTACTATTTAAGATGTTGCTTTTGACAAAGGCGAAGACTTGAAGGATGTGTTGTAGGTCTTGGTTATTGTTCGGTTATTGCTTGAGGACAAGCAAGTCTAAGTATGGGGTGATTTGATGTCTCCAAAGTAGCCATGTTTTTATGCACATTTTAGTTCCATATTCTTTACATTTTGCATATTTCGGGTTGGGATTATGTCGAATTTATGTAATATATGCTTATTTATTAGAAACGGAGATCTACATAAGTTTCTGTTTAATATTACAGAATATGGAAACATTTCGGAGAAAACCAAGAAACAAAGACAGAAGCAGCAAGTCTACTCTATATCGACTAGGTTCTCGTCTATGTCGACAAGACAAGTCCCGGACACACTTGAGTCGAGTAGAGACCTGAACAGACAACGCGGAGCAGAGAAACACTCTACTCGACATCGAGTAGACCTACTCGAGGTCAAAAAGAGCTAGACCCATTCCCCGAGCCAGGTCGAAGAGATGCTGCTCGAGAAGTCCAAGCCCAGGTCTACTCGAGGTCGACTAAGACCTTGTCGAGATCGACTAAGACCAGGAAGCAGAGACCGAGCACGTCGACAAAGGGCTACTCGACGACCTCGGAAGACCAGGTCGAGAAGGCACCCTTCGTCGAGATCGAGGAGACCTCTTCGAGATCGACTAGCGCCAGGGGCCATGTCCGAGCTTGTCGAGTGCCAGCTAGCCGAGATGACGAAGCCGGCCCAGTCGACGACCTTCCTACTCGAGGTCGACCACCGCTTGTCGAGGTCGACGAGGATTTCCCGAAGCCGCGTAACGCGCTGAGTGCAGTCCTACTCGAGATAGAGTCCTTGGAGCCGAGGAGAAGCAAGATCTATCCGATTTATCCACATCTATCATGGAGAAGAGAGTTTTATCCACTTGAGACAATTTAGATATATTTCCCTATTTTTAGATTTAAATTCCTTTATGTCTTTTATTTATCTTTTAAGTCTTAGATATAGTTTTAGATATAGATATAGATATTCTATCCTTGATTTGCAAGGAGTAGAAGCCTATAAATAAAGCCCATGGGGCTCAGTTTTATTCATTCAATTTCAGAGATACAATTACACATAGAGCTTTAGGAGTTTAAGGTTTTTAAGGTTTTGGCAGTTTACGACGGTTGATTGCCGGAATTGTAAAAGCTTTGAATTTAGTTAATGCAAGTTATTTCTTTCAAATCAATGATGTCTGCAATTGCAATGAGGCGTGAGTAGTCCACCTACTTATGGGGTTGGGGTGAGCCCAACGAAAGCCATGTCGACGGATTAGCGATTGCGGAAGGAGGTATTTTGTCGTTATCTTAGTCTATTCCCTACGTGCTTCATCTTTGATTGAGAAATTGAAGAACTCATGTTGCGAAACTTGGGTAGTAAATAGGATTTCTATTCGAAAGATTATAAATGCTAATTATGAAAAGAAATAGATGCAATTAGGATTATTTGTCGCGAGATTTATATTCCTACTTGTCGGATTAGGTGAAAGCCTTTTCCTTTATTGATAAAGTTACCGCCTTTGTGATTTATATTCCGCTTGCATGGTGATCGTTGTTGAAAACCCTAATCTTGGAAGTTCCCCAAATTCATAAAGTCACAAAACCCAATCTGCATTTGTTTTTACTTTTTTTCCCTCCCTTGTCGATCTCGACCAGCTTCTGGTCGACCTCGACCACTAACTTCCGATCCCGGATCGTCGTAGCTCAATTGTGCAGGGACTCAACAAGACAAGCCGAAGTCGACGAAGGTCCTACTCGAGATCGAGTACGCCTAGTCGAGGTCGAGTAGACTTCGCCGAGTTGCTGCTGTGTTCGACTGTGCCTGACCCCTGTCGAATAGCCTTTAGTCGAGGTCGAGTACCCCTGTGGTCGACTTCCGTGAGATTTTCCGCTGCCTAGGATCCGCTGACCAGCTTCCTCGAGGATTCGAACCTGACTCACTCTTACTACATTTGGAGGGAGTCTTGAACATCATTTGCTGGGATTTGATCGGTTTGCTTTACTTTGTTTACTTATTGTTTTGCATTCTCGATTTCCTCTTACAACATAAGGACATCGCCCAAAGCTTGTAAATTGTTCAAAGAAAAGAGTCATGGAAGCCAAAGCAAGGCTCAACAATGCAAGAGTGGATTCATTAGAGATATTGCACAAGATTCCCTAGAAAAGGGAAGTCTCAATGATGTGAGAATTTTTCTTGAGAAATACCACAAAAGTGAGGTAAATTGATGTTGGTTTTGACATGTTGCACAATAAGGGGATGGAGAACTTTAAATTTTCCATATAAGCTCGTTTCATATTCCTAGCCATATATATGCCTAATTACATCACAAAAGCCATATTATGAGCCTTACAATGTCTTTATATCATCATTACTCCACATACGTTACATATTGTCCTTTTTTTTTTTACCTTATGCCCTATCCGGGGATTATGTTGAGAATGGAAATCATTTATGGAGATATTATATGGTGATTGTGTTGTTATATATTATCATTATTGGAGTTTGGTAGGAAAGTTTCAAGTCTATGGAAATTTTAATGAGAGAAAAAAAATCCGGTCACCTCAGGAGATAAAGGTAGATCGACCCTGCCTGCGTTGAAATATTAGTTCCGCAGGATGGGACACCAAGGTGAAGAGTCCAAAGCACTAAGTATCCGAGGCCATTCATTACACCCATGTTTGCGACTCGCAAGAAGGCAGTGCTGAGGTTAGAGAGGTAAAAGCATAATTATTGAAAAAGCATCGAGCGAAAGAGTGAAAGGTGAGGAATATGATGAAGAAGGAATGTGGTAATTCAGTTTGGAAATTACTCCATTTCCCAGGATTTAACACCACATGACCAAATATTGCCCAGCTTTAGCCTTTTACCTAACTACTCCTTTTTGAGCTTGCATAAAGTCCTCTTGATTATTGCTGCTTTGTCACAGAAAATTGTTTTGCATAATATCCTTTTATGTAGAAAAATTGCTTTTCATTCACAGGCACAGACTTGAAGACACTAAACCTTTTCAAGGGTGGCAATTGAGTGTTGGGTAATATGAAAATGAACTCACTATGTTGAGAGTTTTGCAGGATTCCCCTGAATGACCATCCAAGTTATTGCTTGGGGACAAGCAAGCTTAAGTATGGGGTGATTTGATGTCCATGATTTATGCCATGTTTATACACTTATTTCAGCTCCGTATTCTATCATTTTATATATTCTAGATTGGGAATATAGAGAATTTGTGTAGTATATGCTTATTTGCAAGAAATAGAGGTTTACACGAGTTTCTGTTTAATATTGCAGAACTTGCAGCTAATTCGGAGCAAAACCAAGAAGCACTGGAAATACACTTGATCAAGGAGCTGGACAATCGACGGAAGAGCACCTGATATCGAGCAAAGCTGAGCACAGAACGAGAGACTGAAGAGAGATCGATTTCGACCTAAACTGGTCGATATTGACTAATAGCCAGTCGAAATTCCCAAGTCAGACTCGACATGGAGTGCAGACACGAAGACGGAGGAACACAGGTCGATATCAACCTAGACAATTCGATATCGACCAATGACTCACTCGATATCCCTGTCAGAAGCCGACATCGAGTGACCAGAAGTGAAGCCAAGCAACATAACTAGATATCGATCAACGTTGGTCGATATCAACCAACTTCCCAGATCAATACGAAGTCGAATCCGAGTACTTTGAAGATTCCGAGTGGAGATTACTTACACGTGAAGCCTTTAGAGATATTTTTATCTTTTAGCATTTTTTTATCTATCCAAAGGGTGGAACATTTAATTACCCTATAGGATTTATCTTGTTTACCAAATTAGATTAATTTCTTTTCAAGTAGAATTATATCTTTACTTAGATAGAGATATAGGATAGATAGATTCCTTCCTTGGATAGCAAGGACTTGAGTCTATAAATAAATCCCATGGGGCTAGTTTTTCAATCATCCAATTCTAGAGCAAGTTATTCACATACAATTTAGGAGTTCAAAAGTTTTAGGGTTTTGGCACTTTAGCGAAAGTTGGAGTGTCGGGATTGTAAAGACTTTGAATATAGTTTATGCAAGTTTCTTTTACATCAATGATGTCGATTGTGATGATGAGGCGTGAGTAGTCCACCTACTTCTATGGTCGGGGTGAGCCCGACTATAACCATGTTGGTGGATTAGCTAATTGAAAAAGAAGGTACTTTATTTTATTTATTCTATTCCTTGTGCTTCATCTTTGATTGAGAAATTAAAGAACTCATGTTGTGAAATTTGGGTAGTAATTAGAGTTTCTATTCGGAAGATTATAAATTATAATTATGAAAAGGAATAGACACAACTAGGATTATCTATGGAAAGGTTTATATTCCTAGTTGTCGGATTTGGTGAAAGCCTAGTTCTTTATAAATAAAGTTGCCGCCTTTTATGATTTATGATTCCGCTTGCATGGTTATCGTCGTTGCAAACCCCAATCTTGGAAGTTATCATTTAATTGTTTACATTTTAAAATCTGCAAAACTGGTTATTTTCTGTTCACACTTCGATTCCACCCTTAAACTCTTCGGCCATCTTTCGCCGACGCAAACAATGTTTATGCATTCTACTCGACGTCGACTAGACTAGTCAACGTCGACTACTGACTTTTCGATCTAGGGCTTCTACTCGAGATCGCTTCTCGTTTTTGTTTCTGTAGGTACTCGACTCCGACAAACCTACTCGACGTGGAGGATTCCTAATCGATGCCGACCACTATTGTGGCCTGAAGCTCTTGTTTTCTACACGAAATCGACTATACATGACCATTGTCGACTACACCCTAGTCGAGGTCGAGTACTCTGAGTTGGTTTTTGGACAAGATTCAGTTGGCTATCTGAGATCCGCTGACCATCTACCTCGAGGATCGAACCTGATTTCCTTTTGCTACAATGGGAGGAAGTCTTGAACTTTATTTCCTCAGAACAGAATTGGTTTGCTTATCTTATTCTTATTTTATTTGTAATCTCGATTTCCTCCTTCAACATAGATACGTATAGGCATATCAGAGTTTTTCAGCTGACGATTCCAATTAGCATTAACAAAAAAGGTTGATTGATGCATATTTCTGATATGGCTATAAATATATTTCACCATCACACCCTTTTGTACTTTAGTCCTTCGCAAACCTGAGCTTTTGAATTTTCATTCGTTAGGGAATCTTTCGGGATTTATGCTTTGGTGGCAATAAGGACAACTGTGAGGGCACCTCAACGGCTCCACTCATGTAGTGCCACCATGAAATGGTGTTTTGAAGTTGAGCTTCATTGGAATCCCTTTTGAACCTCATCATCAGCACAAGTACCATCCTCGCCAAGGGAGTTGGAATCTTAGGTAGCTTATGTTTTTGCAAGTGCCTAAGGATTCAAGCCCGGTGACTTGATCAATGGATTCAATTCAACTATGATGATTAGATGATATGTTAGATAAAAAGCACTCAAGATCATTCAAGAGCCATTAGGACAAATGAAGGAATTAGAAACTGAAGATTCAAAGTCCATTGTAAGAAAAAATTTATACTAAAGTTTAGGAAAGAAAGGCCTTTGTACGCAACTGTTAATATGCCTTGAATCGGCATAACTCGGTTTCATGTATTCCGGAAGTTCATCAACACAACTACAATGTCATCTAAAATTATATGAGCCGAGGTCGGGAAACGAATGAGCTAAGTAGCTAGTATCAATTAACACGCATACCTCGCAATAACTTTAGAGAAAACGGTAATCTCATCGGTTTAGGGAGAACCAAATTAGATATTAGCTTGAATGTGCAATTTTAGAACTTAAATGTGCAAGTTTAGTTTGAAAAAGTGCAATTTTATAACTCAAATATAAAACGGAAAAGTGCAATTTTATTACTCAAATGATGGTGTATGAATAATAAATTGATGGTGCATGAATAATAATTTTGCCGTTGTGCAATTGTGAACTACAGTTGTGCAATTGTAAAATACAATTGTGCAAATGTTCAAATTTTCATTTATTGACAATATATGACATATTTCTTAAATTAAAACTAACCTAATGATTGTGTATAAATAATAAAATGACGGTGGAAGAATAATCATTTTACAATTGTGCAATTGTAAACTGCAATTGTGCAGTTGTAAACTATAATTGTTGCGGCTGTAAACTACGATTGTGCAGTTGTAAAATACAATTGTGCAAATGTTCAAAGTCTCGTTTATTTCAAATATATGACATTTTTCTTAAATTAAAACCAATCTAATGATTGTGTATAAATAATAAAATGACGGTGCAAGTCTAATAAATTTACAATTGTGCAATTCTAAAATACAACTATGCAGTTGTAAAATACAATTGTGCAAAAATGTCATTTACTATTCATATACGTTATTTAAAGATGATAAAAATATGTAAAATATATATATATTTATTATTCCTACACATTATGTTGTGCAAATATAATATTGTGTTTTGCAGAAATAAGTTTATGTTGTGCAAATATAAATTTATAAAATTTCACTTTTCAATTTTGTATTTGAGTTATAAATTTGCACTTTTCAGTTTTATATTTGCACTTTCTTAAACTAAAATTGTACATTCAAACTAAAATTGCACTATTTTTTCCGTGTCAGCGCTTTTTGAAATTTTATATTGATGTATAAATATAAGTTTATGTTGTGCAAATATATTTATTGTTTTGTGCAGATATAAGTTTATGTTGTGCAAATATAAATTTATAAAATTGCACTTTTCAGTTTTGTATTTGAGTCATAAAATTGTACTTTTCGGTTTTATATTTGCACTTTTTAAAAAAAAAATTGCACATTTAAACCAAAATTGCACTTTTTAGTTTTTTATTTGAGTTATAAAATTGCACTTTTCAGGTTTATATTAGCACTTTTTCAAACCAAAATTGCAAATTTAAGTTCTAAATTGCACAACTTATATCTTATCTTATATCTTATACAATACTAAAAAACAAGAGTTGTTTTTGCCACATGTCAATCTATGGTGAAATTTTTTTCCTCCAAAATCTTTTACTAATTAAATTCTACAGAGTACCATTTCATTAATCTTTAATATAATGCCGCATATTTACGAACCATTTAATTTTCAATATTATAATATTTTAGTTATGTGTTATTTTAAATTTGGTAACTTCCATATAGTAAGTTAATTTGGTGAATCAAAGTATCACTTATATCAATATTTTCAAGCTCAACAACATGCTAAAGCTCATAGGGATTTAATATACAATTTTTGTGAAGCGGAGCAGGTGTTGGACGGAGAAAAGCTAAGCTATCATATCACTGCCACTGGGATTGAGTTAGAAAAGGAAGTAGCCACTTCAGCAGGTGATCATGTGGATTCAGAAGTTCCGCATTAGAGTGATTCAGTGCCCAAATTTGTTGAAGGCCGAGCAGGCGTTGGATACAGAAAAACGATATGATCAGTGCATTGTAAATGGAGTTGAAATGGAAAATGAAATGCCCAATTCAGAAAGTGAGATGAGTAGCGGTCATGTGGATGAACCTAAAGGATAGTAATGATATGGCCAATGAAACCACAACTGAAAAACATTGTTGACACATAGTACCAGAATTTTTATATCATTTCCATTTACATGTCCTCCAGGATCTATGTACCAACTGACAACATCGCTAATACAGTAGAATCCTTTGTAGACCGAAAAGAGATCTATGTACCAAGTAGAAACGTCAAAATCTACTTGCTAAAAAAATAACATGACTTTTCCCACTAGTGATGGGGATTCAAGATGCTCACAAATAACGAAATGTGCTATTGAAGGCAGGCATTTGTCAGGTGTTGACTTGTTGGATCCTATCATGCTACTGAAATAGCGGCCTCTTTTTTCTTCGTCTTCTTCGCACCAGGCGCGCAATGGGGAGCAATCATGGCATGATGGAGCACAAACCTGAAAACCAAAGGCTGCCTTATTCAGCTGAAAAATAAATGACAAATTGCATTATAATTTCTTTTCCAACAGCATAAGAAATAAGATTGAATCATGGGCATTCAGCAGAAGACGTTAAAAATGAAGTAAAAAAAGATCATGTCAGCACACAAGCATCAACAGCTACTCGTAAAAAAAATCCTCCAAAAATTCAAAATTATGAGAGAAATGAAGTAAAAAAAAAACTCTTCAAAATAGAAAACTGAACTAGTAAACTGCATTCTTTTTTAACTAGTAAATAAATGTCTCAATAAGGAATAATAATCTGTCATATAATCTCGTAAGATGAGAAATTACCAGAGTTGCGACTCCATGACCGGCCAGTGATCCACGGATAATACCAAGAGGTGAAGAGGCTGCAGCAAGTGCCGAATATGTAAAATAGACATGAATTCATTTAAAGTTTTAAGAAGACTTGATCACTTCAAATTCGTTTAAAGTTTACTTGGTTGATCTTACAGAACAGATTTGTAGGAAATGATTCATTTCCATATAAATGCACAAGATATGCAGAAGCTACTAGACATTTGATCCTAGGAAATAGGAATTAATCAAACAGAAAGAAATGCCTCTTCAAATTTGAATGTCATGTAGACAAGTTCATGAAAATAGAGTAACAAGGAGCCATTAGACAACAAACAATAAAGAGTATGCATTCTGATGATATGATCCTACATAGCTAAACACTTTATCTTGCATTGAAAAGAGTAACAACTACTCAGACTTAAATATGTAGAAGAATGAAATCAGTAAAAAAAAAAAGAAAGACTCAAATCGAAAAAGACCATGTTAGCACACTTTGTCGAAATGGTGCTTCAGCGCTGCTTTTATGTAAACGTTCTTAATTCTAGATGCAGTGTCACCAAGTTTAACTCCACTGGCATTCATAAACAAATAAGCAAAAATTGTGAGTGGGTAGATTACTACTTTGTAGAGAACGGTACAAATGCATATACATACACTGCTGACATGAAATTAACATGGAATTGTGAGTGTATAGTCTGCTTACATGAAGTCAGATGCATGTCTCATATATGAACAATTTGGGACAAAGGAAAAACATTACCAGCCACATAGGTAATTTACCCTTTATTAAATAAAAGCCCACAAATACATATACTCTAAGATTGACTTAATAATTCAAAGTGTGCTCACCGAAAAAATTAAGGATTACTTTAAGAAGAGAAGCACCTCCACAACTAAAATCATTTTTGTTCTAGAAAATTAGCATCTCTTACAACTGAATATCATAAGCATTTGTGAGTTATGTCTCCCTCTCGGCGTAACTCGATCCCTTCGCATCGAAGATGGTTCTACCTTCGTAGATTAGCATATGCAGATTCCAAGTATTCAACAAAGGGTGCTGACACGGATTGAATATCTGCTAACACGGAATGAATAACACCCCTAAATTTTACAGATTACCCTCAATTTCACATATTCAAGTACAAACTGAAATAGAGAAAGAAATCTTACCGAGGGAGCCTTAAACTCAACTGGTCGGGGTGCTGTTGCTGTTGTGCTACAACCCTACAAACACGTTATGTACAGATTCCATAAAAGCTCATGCTCCTGATCTAGATTTAGCACGGAGTGAATAAAATCATTAAATTACTTTACTAATTGGGGGAGAAAGAGAGACGAAATCAAAGAAACCCCCAAAAAGCTCATGCTCCTGACCACTAAGCTCATGCTCCTGACCACTAAGCACTCACCCCGCCGCCGCCTCCTCTTCCGCGTGAAATTAGGGTTGAAGACGGGAGGAATCAAGGACGAGTAATCAAATTCACGTCATCTGGCTGCGAGGTGTTGCTCCTCATCGGCGAAGACAACTCGGAATGAGGTGCGAGGGCGAGCGGGAGAGAGAGAGGGCTTCAAATAGACGGTGTCAGCATTAGTTCTATTAGAAAGTTTCATTAGAAGTGGAGTGGACATTTTGCAGAAAATTTCAAAAAGTAGGACACTACTCCAATTTTAAAGAAATTTTTATGGATATTTAACAAATTGACCCAACTAAATATTCATATATAACATCTATCCCAAAATCTATATTTAACAACCAAAATCTCAATATCAATATCATTCTTGATCTCAATCTCAATCTCAATCACAATCTTGATCTTGATCTCGATATCCATCTCCATCTCCATCTCAAACGAAAATTGAAAATTCATATATCACATCGACTGGAAAATCTAAACTACTTATTAACCAAATTCTCAGTCTTAATCTCAATATTGATCGGAAATAAGAAATTCATATAAAAAATGTCAATCTCAGTCTCAATCTCAAACTCAACTCCGATCTCGGTCTCGATCCCAATCTCAAACAGAAATTGGAAATTCATTATACAACATGTAGAATACCTTGATATATATCAAGGCTTACATCAAAAAACAAATCAATTGAAAATTGGATATTTATATATAACATCTATCACATAATCTATATATCATAACTAAAATCTTAATCTCGATCTTAGTCTCGAATGGAAATTAGAAATTCATATACAACATCTATCACAAAATCTATATTTATATATTAACCAAGATCTAAATCTCAATCTCGGTCATGATCCCAATCACAATTGCAATCTTGATCTCGATCTCAAACGAAAATTGAAAATTAATGGAAACTAGAAACTCATATATAACATCTATCATAAAATTATATTTAAAAACCAAAATCTCAATCTCAATCTTGATCTCAATTTCAATCCGAATTCTAACCTCAGTCTCGATCACGGTCTTAATCTCAATCTCAAAAGAAAATTGGCAATTCATATCATACAACACGCAGAATAGCTTAATACTAATTTAGTACCCGCACTTTTGTGCGGTCTATTTTTTTTTAATTAATACATTTAGTATTAAAAAATATAAGAAAAAAAATCTAATCTATCTCGGTTGAAAAAAACCTTTTCATAGACATATCATTTCGTACTTGTCGTGTAGTACTCTCCCGGAGGCTTATGCGATCTACTAGCTATCTACTAAACAAGCGCTAGGATCACTAACTCAATATATAGAGAAGAGATATACAGTAGATATTTAGCAAATCTAAAAAACTCCTAACGGATATGGCATATATTTGTGGATTTTGGTTTAGTTCTTATCAATTACTACCTCCGATCCAAAATGTATGTCGTTTGACTTTTTAACACGTATTTTAAGGAGCTAAAAACTATATAATATATTAACTTTTTTATTATTATTTTTTTACAATTCAATACTTATTACCAAAAAATATTAAGTTGTAAAAAAATAATTTTAAAAAAGTTGATATTTTATATAGTTTTTGGCTTCTTAAAATACGTGTTGAAAAGTCAAATGACTTATATTTTGGATCGGAGGGAGTAATAAGTAACAAATTCTCATCACTTATTAACAAACAAATTCTACATAATTAATTTTATGATTAATACTCCCTCCGTAAAATAAAAATTGACGTTTTACTAGTAATGCAAGCTTTTTTAGATGTTAAAAACTATATAAAATATTAATAATTTTAATAATTTTTTATAAATAATTTCATACTTATTATTACTATTAAGTATGAATTTATAAAAACAAATGTAAAAAAAGTAAATATTTTACATAGTTTTTATTATTCTAAAAGAGTGTGCATGAATAGTAAACGACATGTTGTAATTAACAGAGGGAGTACTAATTACTAATTACTAATTAAAATAAATATATCTAATTAAAATCCTATATAAAAAAATTCTAACAAACGAATCGTATGCCATTATTTTTACCATTAATATTAATTACTTGTTTTTGGTGAAAATTAATATTAATTACTAATTAATAATTAATAATTAACAAATCAATATATCAAATTAACAAATTCTATATAAAAAAATCATAACAAAAAAATCCAACAGAAATAATTTTATGATTAATATTAATTACTAATTACCAAATCAATATATCTAATTAGTCAATCATATATAAAAAAAAATGAATAACTCATCTCAAAAGGTATACTGAACTGTTCTATGATCATTGTAGATTAGGGTTGTCGACATTATTAAAACACGAACAATAATATTTCATCGGATTCTTGAGGTGTTTTGTTGTTATGGTAGTAACTCATCCGCACAACCAAATACACTAAACAAAAAACAGTGATTAATCAAACACCTACTTAATCGAGTGATCATATATATGATGGTGAAATTTAAACAGTGATTAATCCGTAACGTACCTTTTTTTTTTGAAGCTTTCTATTAGTATTCTCTATGTGAGTTTTACCTTTATTATTTGTCATTGTGGGTAGATCGGTTGAAAATAAAATCTATGGGAGCCGAGCCTACCTTTATATCTTTCGATTTACAATTATTTACGATTGGCATATATGAAAATAAAATTATAACCACCCGATAAACAAATCCTATCGGTATATATGATTAGTTGTATTTATCTCACTACTAAAAAACTGTCAAATAGCAACGACAAATAGCTATGGAAATAGCCACGAACTATCATGGCTAACCCGAATGGCCCTGAACTTATCCACGACGGCCATTTTCGAAGCAATATACCTCGAAGCTGACAGTGGCGACGTATAGCAACGGAAACAGCGACGAATATATGAAGTCGTTAGGAAGCCCGTGTCTAGTGATAAGATCCAACGGTCGCGGTTGTAGCTATGAACCCGACCACGAGTAAGAATTCATTGCTAAGTTCATTACAATTGGGAAGAGTGGCTGGTCGTGGCTGCAGGAATGGCTGTAGCGAGGAATAAGTGTGTGAAAGTGTCCGTGGCTAAGTGTATTGCTGAAGTCGATGCTGATTTCAATGTGGTCCCATCCATGGGTATAGTCGTTGCTATGTTGTTAGTAGTTGCGTTCGAGGCAAAGTTCGTTCCGGATGTAAGAATTGATTCTGGGTATCTTCGAGGCTGCTATTATTGCTTGTTTCAAGGCTAATTTTATTTTCGCGGTTGCGTTCGAGGCTAAGTTCGTTTCTAATGTTATTGCTTGTGGTTGGTTTTGTTACAAAATCAGTTAAAATAAAAGAAGCATACAATTATATATATAGGGGGTGGTTCAAGAGTGCACACCCATTATAGTGTATCTTGTGCACAAATCTTGATCGTTGATCGAAAGAAGATGAAAGGTCATGATTAAAAGGTTTTTTTTTATATAAAAAAGAGGGACCCACGAAAACCTATGCCCACCCACTTACGTATGCGCGTGTACAAGACATCCCAATCCAGTTTGATTTTTTTTGAAATATATTTTTTTTATTTGGATGAAAATAATCAGTTGCTAAAAATTTGATTTCATATTGGGAATTAAATTCATTCCAACAAAACAAATTATTTTAAAAAATTTTGATTTCATTTGGAAGGACATACTCAACTTGTAATGTAACGGCCCGAAATTATGATTTCCGGGTTACGTTTCAAGGGATGAAACCCCTTGTTCAGATCTTGCAATCCAGGTACAGGTCGAGGTTTCAAATTCAATTTTAAGGTCAATAATAAAGGGGGATTTCAAACCCTATCATATCGACTCGATTGACTCAGGGCAAACCCGATGGGACTGGGCTACCCCATGACCCTAGCAAAGACTCTAGGACTTCATAGATAACGACCGTTCTCTTTTCAAACGCATAAAGTAAGCAGATGCTCATTCAATTAGGGCAACCTAAACAGGATACTACATGTTCATGCTTTTATGCATAAGCAACAACTAACATAAAATGTCCCAGTCCGGGTGGCCTAGTGGTAAGGAGTAAAGGGAGGGGTAAAGAGGTCCCGGGTTCGATCCCTGCCTCCGCCTGTTTCCTTGGATGAAAATCCAAACTTTTCCTTGCTCCCTACCACTGGGTCGAGCCGGTCGGCGCAAGCCGGTTTACCTAGTACGTGGCTCTTGTCGACTGGGTCATGTGCTCGGGGTTTGCCACCGAAGGTGGGTTCCTCGTCATAAAAAAAACACCTAACATAAAATGCAACAATAGGCATGAATGTCCAACCTGAGTAAGCCCCCAAGGGAACTTACCTGAATAGGCAGAACATCAGGATAACACAAGTAAGGGCCTAAATGCAAGTCCAAAGCAATCCACAAGCAATACACACCTATCATCAAGCCATTTTCATAAGCTACCGATCCATCATTCATACACACAACTCCACGTTCTCAACATGCTCAAAATCAACCGATTGTTAAATCATTTTCCAAAACCTTTCTGATACGATCAACATCAACCGAAATCATTTACCTCCAATCAAACTCATTGATAAAATCGTACCAACCATATTTCCAAACTTTTTCTCAAAACCAACATCATCAAACCAAAACAAAGAATCCCGACATTTAATCCTTAAAATCAATCTCTCAAAATCATATTATGGAAATAATCACGGCATTTTATTTCAAAATCATTCTTTTAATGAACCCCGATGCTTTAGAAATATTCTAACCAACCTATATAATTTAATAATAAGAACAAGGAATAAATAAGTACTTGGACTTTTCAACAATATATTTCAAAAATTGAATAACCACCCAACCAAAATCATTTTGAATACTTAGTAAATATATCAAGGGTCAAAATAATTACTTAACAAAGAAAAGGCCCAAAGGGTCGTCTCCTAATTTCATAATAATTCTCATAATAATTAAATAACTTATAACACTTAAATGAGATATCAAATAATCAAATTCACTTAACAAAGAAAAGGCCCAAAGGGCTGTCTCCCAATTTCGGAATAGGCCCAATAAAACCCAACTCTCAAACCCTTAAAATCTGATTTTTGAAAACCCATGAACCGGACCGGTTTTCTTTTAATTAAAACACTGAACCGGACCAAATTAAATAATAAACCCAACCCTTTCATAACTTACTGTTCATCATCTCCCCAAAAATCTCATTCGAGATCTGGAAAAGAGAAGGGACAAGGGGAGCTCGCCAGCGACGACGCTGGGCTCCGGCCACACGAACCGACTACCCGACACACACACAGACCGGAAAGGAAATGAACAAGGAGAAGGAAGAAGCTCACCGAGGGGGTTCGAAGCTTCGTCGGAGGTTCATCGTCGAGGGTACGATTCGGCTTCGCCGGAGATGGATTCCCGTTAGAGATGCCTAGGGAGGATCAAGGAGGGTTAAAACTTGATCTTTATCCGGTTTAAGGACAAAAGGGAGTAGAAACGAGGCCCTTGCCGCGCTCGGAACGAAAACGGATGAGAGGAATGCGGTGGGAGCTACGCTCGACGATTCCGGCTTCCCTGGGCTGTTCCCTTGGCTCGTCGGCGTCAGAGGAAGCTGAGGAGGGTGTTGGGTTGCTGCTCATCGAGGGAGGAGGCAAACAGAGTGTGTTGGTGGTGACGGTTGACGGTTACAGGAAGGAGAACAAAGGGAGGAGGGTAGTGTTGGTGGCGGCGAACAGTTCAAGCACAAGTTGGTGTCGGGGGTTTTCTTTGAAATCAAATGAAAATAGAGGAGGGGTCTGCTGCAATTGCCTCTGAAATAAGGGAAGGCATGTGAGGTTTCAGTAAAAAAGAAGGGACGTTTGACCCTTGATGAACTTGGGGTAGCAGGAGGGAAAAGGGGTGAAGGGCAAGGGTGTGTTTGGTTCAATTTGGGAAAGAAAACAATATAGTGAGCTGGATGTTGAGCTTTAGGATAAGAAGAAGGAAAGATGTCAAAAATAGATGAACTATCACCTGGCTAGACTGATTTCGGATGAAAGGAAGAGCGAGAAACAATTGGTCCCTTATGAAATCATACCCAGAAAAGTAGATTTGAAACCCGCTCTATCGATCTTATCTCGTCTCGTTCAAAATAAAATTTAAATTTTCAATCCGATTTGGCGAGTTTTTCGTTAAATATCCTAATTAAATTCATTTTTAATTTCTTTTTTCAAAAATTAGGATTTAAAAATCCGAGGCTTTACATCATCCACCTCTAAAAACAAGTCTCGTCCCCGAGACTAAAACCAAAACAAAGTAGGGGATGAACTTTGAAATTGATGAGTCTAAGGACCATGTATAAGGATCTTGTAATCATCTCGGTTGAGTCTTCCGGGATTCTCACAACATCCTAATCACGGTCGTGGCATCTCCAATTGGCCGTGACAAGTATGCAATAAGCGCCCCTATCACATCCTCGCTTTGACGTTTCGGAAGTACCACAACTCTAAAATTTCTACAATATCAACACTAGGTCTTAGCAAACACCCTATAAGCGCCGTCATAAAATGCTTGTATCCACTTCATGAAGTATCGTAGAGTTGCCCGGGTTTGAAAAGTTTCAAAGGGGATTCTGCAATTGAAAAAGATTGGCCTTAAGATCGTGGAAATTTTCGATCGCGTTCGGTCTCTCAAAATCCAAGTTAGTCTTTTTTAAAATCGTTCAAAACCCTTCAAATCAAGCAAACCTCTAAACTTCAAAACCATCCCAAAGCTTTTCAAAATCCGAGTTGGTCGCTTCCAAACTCTTTCAAAACCCTTTAAATCTCAAGTTGGTCAAGCAAGTTCAGAATTCAAGAGGTGGAATCATCCACCTCTAAGGGCTAATTCCATATTCTCTTCCTAGATTCCAATCTCAAAAGCAATTCCAATCTACGAATCTCTAGCCATTATCATAATCAACATAACCAAGACATGTCACCTCATAAACAACCAACCATCGAGATTGACCATGCCAAAACCATAATATGAATAACCATTACCAACATTTTCGCACACCAATATATTGAAACGTCACACTCAACATTAGCATATCATGTTCTAGGTGTCAACAAATAAGAATGCATCAAGCAGGAATGTCATTTTTAAAAGTGCAACACACAAACACATCAAGCCTCAACCTTGGTAGATCACATCAGCATGGTTTCCTACTTACCACTACCAACACAACAAAATTTTGTCATAATAGGGGTTTCAGTCTAGTGGGAAGGCAACAAGTCAGCACAACAAAATCTATTTCAACAAGATTCAGCAAGCCAAGATATTCACCATTTTCATAGCCAAAGATTTTGCCGAAAATCAACTTTGAAATATCAATGCATACAGGCATCACCACAATCACATTTCAGCAATTCAATGTTCAAGTTATCAACATAGAACCCATCATGCTATAATGGTTCAGCAATAGCAAAGTCTAACAAAATATAGAACCCATCATGCTATAATGGTTCAGCAAGCACAAAATATAACCACGACAATATTTAACTTAACAGGACATCGTATATCATTATATTAGGATAACATGCATCCTCATACTATGGACTCTACACACTAATATCACTTAATTCCCAAGTATTTCATATCAGCATATAACATGATTTAACATTAGGTTTACACATCATTATCTCTCATTGCCTCAAACAGTCACATGTCATAAATCCTAATATACTCTCATGCTCAGCAAGTATTGCAGAATATCAGGTATCGACATAGCAAGACAACTTACCACATAACCTCATGCTAATAATAATTCGAGAAAAGGTAATATCATGCCAATATCGCAATATCATACTATCACATATTATCAGGGCACATAATATCATTATTACCAACACATGTAAGGATTTCAGCAGGTATAATTCACATTCCATGAGTAAAAGACTTTAGGCAAGGCCTACCGACATAGAACACCAATCATATCACAAGGTCAGTCACATAGGAACACCAAAGCACTAAAATTCATAATCATAAGTAGAAGTGAACCAAGTAACGTCCACCGCCAGTTCATAATTCAAAGAATCAATATGTCAGTTCTGGGGCATGGGGTTTATGGGCCCACCGTGCTTCCGTTGTGCCGCTCCCGTGTTATTTGGCTAAACGTGCTCTTTTCCACGCCATTGTTCGTCAAAGTATTGCAAGCAAATTTTTAGTTAGCGGAGATAGGGGAGAGACAAGTAGGACAACCCGAACTCCCCACGGAAACGAACACAAACCAACTGATGCTGACACGACGAAAAAAAACAAGATCCCAACCTAAGAAGAAGTAAGGCCCATATGGAACTCTACGAGGTTACAAGTGCAGCAAGCAAAACACATACCAATCATGGAGTAAACTAGTTGCATCATTGGGCATTAACATGTACCTACCTTAATGAAAGATGTTAACAAATAAGGGCAACCAAAAACATGATCGGGTTCTGCATGGGGCATAAGAGACTAGCTAGCAACTTTTCATTTCATATATCAGACAAGCTTGATATGTATAAGAAACATGTATATACGAATGCAATAATAGATTGGTGCGGAACATAACTTATGCAGAATCTAGTAAACATTACAGAGCATTATAGGTAGGCTAATTTACTCGTAACAAGTACACATGGGCAGGTCATATAAAAGCAGTACAGTAATCACATCTTATAGAAATGACTTCTCATAATGATAGACAACAATGAGACCCTTAATCGCTAATTAACATATATCCCACCAAAATATGAATTTATCCAATTAAGCATCGAAAGGGCGTCATGTGATAAACAACAATTCAGATGAGAACATTCATAAGCATGCTAGTAATCATACTTAGCATGAGACAACTCTGTGGAGGCATAGCATTCTAACTGGAATAACAATATCTAACATGCTTAGACAGTCAAAAGATCATGCAAAGAGGGTATAGAAAGGCTATCACAACCTTTGACAAGAGCGGCTGCATGAGATGCATGTTGAGTATGCGATCGTACAAGTCATATCTCTGTAGGCATAGATTTTACGAGGTACTATACATGACAGTCACAGATGTATATGAATAAGATGCGTCGAGAAACTCCACATAATAGTGGGATATGTCATAGAAGTTTAAGCAGGACTACTATTGCACCCAATCATTAGCACATATAAAAGGAATATAAGCCGTTATGATGATGGAGTCATGCACATATCATAATGCGAAACAGGACATTGCTCCTAAGGTATCATGTTTCAAGGGGACACTAAGCTACATTATGTATGCAAAGGTAATCATGCGAGTGCCTTATAGCTATCGTGATGTGTGCGTGGACGTGCGAGGTGCCAGATTATTCATTTGCAGAAGCATTAAGAATGTTAGGGGACATGCAAAAAAAACATCGAGTGATGAGATGATAGGCACACATAGATAATCACCTAATGCTTAACATGCGTTGAAAATAGGCACTAACTCTATAGCTGGGTCTATCAATTCCTAAGCAGTTATAAGGATCACACATTAGAGATGTTGGAAAGAATACAAGACTTTGCGAACTCTATTCCACGAAAGAGCATATCATAATGCAAGTAGGGCATGAATACACACAAGCCATAATTCATGGGTCCTATAAGATATATTTTAACACGATAAGATGCATGACTATGCAGCATAGGTTACATGTTCATTTGGAAACTAGCACAAATGCATTTAAGGGTCAACCAATCGTAACGTGATCATATGAGGACAAGAGGGATGGGGGATATAGCGAAACGACAATATGAGCTTAAGATAGTACGACTTCACATGAATATAAAGCATGCAAATATGCAGGTATAGCTTGACAGTATACAACCAGGGCGTGTACTTAACATAAGGATATATCAAGTCACATTGGTATCCTACATGATGCTAGCGATACATGGTAAGGCATAGGTATCTTTACAGAGTGAACAAGAGAACATCACGGACGATAGATTATAAATTATAATCATGCTAGGAATGAAGCGTCATAGGAGTACATGGAATGGTATAGCAGCTATCATATCATGGGACAATCATATTCACGTGATGAAGCAAGCATGGGAAATTACCACTCAGCAAGTCATGTTGGAATTCATAAGCCCTATAGGATACTACCAACACATATTGAACATGAGTACAATCAAGGTACTTTGACTAGACTCACCCTAGCATTCAGGTGTCCTGTATATGCGGAAACGTGATACTAACTCATGATTCGTACATATGTTCTTTCGATTAGCACAACAGTTTGCAAAGAGCCAAATAAGCTACACCGTAATGATCTAGAAGCATGACAGGCATATAGCAGAGTATAACATGGGTCTAAAGCAAGATAGCTAGGCATGGATAGGATGATAGACAGTTACGGGTCCATGCAAATATCTACGGCACATGCACAAAATATCAAGTCATACGTTTAGGGAAATACGAGAGGATATCATTGAGCAAGAGAAAAAAATCACGGAAATCAGGAAGGTAAGCATGCTATGGTTTAATGGTCATAAAGGCACGATGAGTAGCAAGAGTGAGACTAACATGCTAAGGGTCACACTATCATGATCCTAATCCAAGAGAGAGTAAACATCGTGCGAGTTCGTAACTTGCGACATATGCGTTTAATCAATAATTAGTATGATGATGCGAGGAACCAATGAAATTAAGTTGTGCATGCATGAGGGGTATGCTAGGAATACAAGGAAGTATGACATAAGACCTAAACAAGGTGGCCGAGCATGAGTACATAATGACATACAACCACAAATCCACATTAAGGATCATCATCATAATATATGCTGGGAATATCACATCATGTCGAGTCATGCATAAAACAAGGAATTATAGTGGTGTGTGTTCGTGCGGCGTGTCAGATCATATATTCATGAAAGTAAGTGAGAAGCATGGAGGTCGTCATGGCATGACAGTTGGGTAAGCATGTTGGAAATTAGGCATCATATGAATGAGGTTGAACATCAAGTTTTAACACGCATTCATTAAGTGAAGACTCACTCTAATAGGATATCAGAATGGAACGATCACCTCATGAGCCTATTTACATAGAATTATGTAGCTCCCTAACATATGACACATACCTTCAAGCATTAGTATAACAATGCACATACTAAGTAGATCAGACTGGGATGATATGGGGGCATAACAGATGTAACACAGACCTAAACAAGGGCTAAATATGGACATCAAGACAGGTAGACATAATTTCACACTAAGGATCAATCCGCAAGTCTAGGGGGTGGTACATATAGAATCATACAATCATGGACGAAGCAACTAAGATAACCTGACAGAGATCTACAAGGGTGACTCTGACTCACTTCCATGAATCCCCATGACTTGTTTCCCATGAAATATTCGTGTAACTCTCGAGTAGGGTAGAAAAGGGCTCATGTAGTAGTGTACTCCCATACGACCTCAAATGTGGTTATTCCTCTCGATTTCCAATACAACATACCGACATCACAAGGAAAGCTCAATAAAGACGTTTAGTGGGGTTAGGAAAAGAAGACTGAAGAAGGAAGTAGTTAGGCTTAAGAGGTCAGAGGAGATCCCACGAGGACTGGAAATCCCGACTGTATAATGTTAGAAGGTCTCCCCCACTATTCCATTCAAGTAGGCATTTAACACATAATTCATAGTCAAGAATATCAATCAGGTCTCCAATTTAAGCATACATCACTCAACACAGAACAATCAAAAATCAAGCTATCCTATGGCCTCCCTTCGAGGGGCGGCTAACCGGAGGGGCAAAACCTCACGGTCTCTACCTAACTCGCCACTCTAACCACTACAGCGCAATCCCTTGGAGTCTTGTAGGCCATCTGTAAAGAACAAGCTATTATTTTGCCTATTGTTCCCAACTACACCCAATATGGGTAGGCTAGCGCCTTTACTACCCACTCGTGTCCCCGTTTGGTCGGATTTCCTCTTTTATTACAAGTCGAGTTCATTACTTAGTCCAATTTTGGTTAGGTATCTTAAGTTCGTTTTGCCCTTTTTTTCTAAAATCCTTTCAAATCCTTTTAAATTCATGGGCGGTTTTCCAAAACATACACTCGACCCTTGCGTACCCAAATTGCACAACCTGCGCTCTGATACCAACTTTATAACGACCGGAATTATGATTTCCGGGTTACGTTTCAAGGGATGAAACCCCTTGTTCAGATCTTGCAATCCAGGTACGGGTCGAGGTTTCAAATTCAATTTTAAGGTCAATAATAAAGGGGGATTTCAAACCCTAAAAGCATCGTAGGGTCGTTGGGTACCCTTAGCCTGTCCTATAGACTAAGTCGTGGAAGTTCATTTAAGAGTAACTGCGAAAACTCAAAGAAGGTATAGCTTACCACGGTGAAGTCGGGTCAAAACCAAAAACATGGTAAATACGTGTATCCAAATTACTCAAGTTTAAGTTTAGAAGTAAGTCTTTCAGTCCAATAATCGCCAAAAGGGAACCACGTAATACCTTTAAAAAAAGAACGGGGAAAGGAGTCAGATCGAGCAACACATGCGGGACCGGCAGTCCTCGCTGAGGCCACATAGTATGTGTTATACCTAATAAGGATGCTGTAATGCAGTATGAAAGTTAAACACACTACCATGCTCCTAGTTCCCATATATATACGTAAAGACAATTAAAGGCGCCCACAGAATGCCAACTGGCATGTCCATCTCCTACCTCTGCACCCCTTCCCGTTAGTGAAGAGACTGGCTAGTTCGGGCTATAGCATAGCAATTTCCTTGTGGTGGTGCACAAACCACGGCATCATCATATCATATTAACTCATCGATTGCTCGATGGTGCTAGGCTATCATATCATGCTCATATCGACTCGATTGACTCAGGGCAAACCCGATGGGACTGGGCTACCCCATGACCCTAGCAAAGACTCTAGGATTTCACAGATAACGGTCGTTCTCTTTTCAAACGCATAAAGTAAGCAGATGCTCATTCAATTAGAGCAATCTAAACAGGATACTACATGTTCATGCTTTTATGCATATGCAACACCTAACATAAAATGCAAGAACATGCATGAATGTCCAACCTGAGTAATCCCCCTAGGGAACTTACATGAAAATGCAGAACAATGGGATAACACAAGTAAGGGCCCAAATGCAAGTCCAAAGCAATCCACAAGCAATACACACCTATCATCAAGCCATTTTCATAAGATACCGATCCATCATTCATACACACAACTCCACGTTCTCAATATGCTCAAAATCAACCGATAGTCAAACCGATTTCCAAAACCTTTCCGATACGAGCAACAGCAACCAAAGTCCTTTACCTCCAATCAAACTCATTGATAAAATCGTACCAACCATATTTCCAAACTTTTTCTCAAAACCAACATCATCAAAACAAGACAAAGAATCCCCACATTTAATCCTTAAAATCAATATCTCAAAAATCATATTATAGAAATAATCACGGCATTTTATTTCAAAATCATTCTCTTAATGAACCCCAATGCTTTAGAAATATTCCAACCAACCTATATAATTTAATAATAAGAACAAGGAATTAATAAGTAATTGAATAACCACCCAACCAAAATCATTTTGAATTCTTAGTAAATATATCAAGGGACGAAATAATTACTTTAATAAATATGTCAGAATAATTCTCATAATAATTAAATAACTTATAACACTTAAATGAGATATCAAATAATCAAAATTCACTTAACAAAGAAAAGGCCCAAAGGGCTGCCTCCCAATTTCGGAATAGCCCAAGCAATAGGCCTAATAAAACCCAACTCTCAAACCCTTAAAATCTGATTTTGAAAACCCATGAATCGGACCGGTTTTCTTCTAATTAAAACACTGAACCGGACCAAATTAAAGAATAAACCCAACCCTTTTAGAACTCACTGTTCATCATCTCCCAAAAAGTCTCATTCGAGATCTGGAAAAGAGAAGGGACGAGGAGAGCTCGCCGGCGACGACGCTGGCCTCCGGCCACTCGAACCGACTACCGACACACACACAGCCCGGAAAGGAAAAGAACAAGGAGAAGGAAGGAGCTCAACGAGGGGGTTCGAAGCTTCGTCGCAGGTTCGTCGTCGAGGGTACGATTCGGCTTCGCTGGAGATGGATTCTCGTTAGAGATAGCCTAGGGAGGATCAAGGAGGGTTAAAACTTGATCTTTACTCGGTTTAAGGACAAAAGGGAGTAGAAACGAGGCCCTTACCGCGCTCGGAACGAAAACGGATGAGAGGAATGCGGTGGGGGCTAAGCTCGATGATTCCGGCTTCCCTGGGCTGCTCCCTTGGCTCGTCGGCGTCAGAGGAAGCTGAGGAGGGTGTTGGGTTGCTGCTCATCGGGGGAGGAGGCAAACAGAGTGTGTTGGTGGTGACTGTTGACGGTTACAGGAAGGAGAACAGAGGGAGGAGGGTAGTGTTGGTGGCGGTGGCCAGCTCAAGCACAAGGCGGTGGCGAGGGTTTTCTTTGAAATCAAATGAAAATAGAGGAGGGTCTGCTGCAATTGCCTCTGAAATAGGGGAAGGCGTGCGATGTTTCAGTCAAAAAGAAGGGAGGTTTTGACCCTTGCACTTGGGGTAGCAAGAGGGAAAAGGGGTAAAGGGCAAGGGTGTGTTTGGTTCAATTTGGGAAAGAAAACAATATAGTGAGCTGGATGTTGAGCTTTAGGATAAGAAGAAGGGAAGATGTCAAAAAGAGATGAACTATCACCTGGCTAGACTGATTTCAGATGAAGGGAAGAGGGAGAAACAATTGGTCCCTTATGAAATAATACCCAGAAAAGTAGATCTGAAACCCGCTCTATCGATCTTATCTCGTCTCGTTCAAAATAAAATTTAAAATTTTCAATACGAGTTGGCGAATTTTCCGTTAAATATTTGAATTAAATTCATTTTTAATTTCTTTTTCCAAAAATTTGGATTTAAAAATCCGAACCTTTACATGTAAAAATGATTTTTTTTATTTACAAAAAAGTTGGTGAACCCGTTTTTTTCCATGAATCCCCGTGATTTTTTTTTGGTGAACCCGTTTTTTTTAAACAGTGGATATACATATTGCTTTTTTTTTACCTGATTTCATTGTTTAAAAAAATTTATCAATTTCATTGAATAATGTTTCAAATTCTACCGAATAAAGTTATGTTTTCTTTTTCCGTCCAGTTAAAATCAAAATTAATCAATTCAACTGAAAAATTTATCTCATCCTACCGAATAATGTTTTTTTTGTTCATCAATTTGAGACAAAAGAAACCCCAAAATGCTAAACAACACTTCACATTTCACCCAATAATATTTCAAATTTCACCGAATAGTGTTTAGTTGTGTAATTATACACGTGCAATGAATTTTTTTTTATGTTGTTGATCAATTCGAAGACATCATATAATGACGAATAAACCATCATCAGCTGCAGCAAACCATCATCTCCTGAGCAACAAAATAGAATATCTATTCAATTCATTAAACTGAATGTCTGTTCAATTTTTTAAGGTTAAGTTTCTCTCTTCATTCTAAACATGGAATCAAAAGTTAAAAATAAATAAAATAAAATAACCTAGAGAGAGAGAAATCCTCGATTTCTGACCACAAAAAAAAAAGTCCTCTAGTTGATGATGGTCAATATCAGGCATGCTTTATTAATGATCTACAACTAAGAGAATCTAATTTGTTAAAAATAACTAATGGTCTACAACCGAGGTATGCTTTATTCACATCCCTAACCTTTATTTTGTTCCCTCAAATCTGCCATTAACTCACTATTAAGTTGATGATGTAGCATTTAAGACTATTATTAACAAAACAAAAGGCTTAGTTAATAAAGGTCCGGGACTTAAATCGGACATGACCAAAAGTTTAAAGAAAATTAAAGAAATTACAAGGCTACTTAATGGTGTGGATTTATGGGGGGAGGGGTGGCTTGATTAATATAACATAAAAAAAAATAGGGACTTGATTGAATGAACATGACGAAGATCAAAGACAATAGATGGACTTGTATACCAGAATGCTCTCTGTGGATAAGGGCTCAAATGCCTGCCTTTCCACCAAAAAATCCACGACCAAGAGGGCTATATGCCACAATCCCAAAGCCCAACTCTCTGCAAGAATGTGTCGGATTCGTGCATTTCAGTATAACTCAATAGGATTTGAAATATTATCACCAATCATTCGCATTTCAGTTGTGCATTCCCATATGCAGGTCATCGACAACCAAATAACCTGCATATGGGAATTATGTCATCCGCTATGTCATGAGTCCACAGTGAATACACCTACAATAGGAGCGAAATCAGACAACATATGCTACAAATAAAGACACAAATCATACGACAAATAATTAAAGAAATAAATAAAGATGAATGTAAGTACATAAATTATGCATCAACGGAAGAAAGAATCTACAATAAGGTCGAAAATTAGAGAAATTAAGATCGAATGGAATACAAAATGATCAAATCAAGGTGGATCAAAGTATGAAATATAGAACAATAAAGTTCGAAAACCCTAATTAACTCAGAAAGAAACAGACTGTAATTTAGCAATAAACAAACCCAGGTAGGTCAAAAAAGAAAGAGAAATTGGATTTTCTGTACAGCTTCAACACTATATAGGTAAAGTCGACAAACAAAAGAAACAACTCAAGAAGCAACTAAAGAACATCAATAATTCCAAGATACACATTAGAAGATTATAGACTCCATTTGAGTCGGGTCATTTTGGAATAGGGTCATTTCAGGCCTAGTTGTTTCAGATTTGAGTCGGATCCATTTGAGTTACATGTCAGAAAGTGCTGGGTTGAATCCTAAAGTTATGCAGTTCGGGTTGGAATGGTAGGGTCATTTACATGTCTAGTAAGGTTTGTGCTACCAATCTTGGGTAAGATATCTTTAGTTCACAATCTAAGCCGTTTGAAATTTTATTGAACACTCTCTGTCCCACTCCCACCTTACACAGAGAGGAGTATTTGGATAATGTCCAAGCATTCCTACAAGGATGGATTTAATGGAAGGATGAGATCTTACCATGATTGACTATATCTCATCCTCTGTGACAAGTGTTTGTTTTGGCTGAAAAGACACTTTCCCTCCCATGGCAAGGTTGCTAGGTGCTCAAGGAACATCTGATTTTGGAGTTACAAGTTGACGGGCATTTGCAGCTGAGGATTCTGCTGCTTGCAACTTAGAACCTATCAAATGATAATGAGCAGACTCAGGGATAAATGATACTTACATACAAAGTAGGGACCTAAAACTAAACGACTCAGAGCAAATTACATACCTAAAACTAAACGACTCGCAGCAAAAAATCCAAAGAAATGAACTGATTTCTGGCACATACAGCGATAACTCAATTTTAGAGGACCTAAGGCGAAGGGGAACAAAGAAAGATGAATTAAGCTAACAAGCTATTTTAGATGATACCAAAGCCTACTATGAAGCTTATAATTAAAGTTTCCCAGTTATAACCAAGCTTGAAAGGAAGGTATGTCTACAGATCAACTTAAGACCAAACACTCGAATGAATCCAAAAAATGAGCAATTAATCAAGGCCTAGATATCTAACCTCACAAATAAGTAAGTGCATGTAGATCAAGGAATTTCCCATTTGAAAAGAGAAAAAAAAACCCCAATAAGAAAGTTATTCTTAGAAAATCAAAATCACCAATCAGCCAATAACAAAACCAGTTCAAAGAACCACTTATCACCCTAGTGTAATCCTACTTAAGAGAGGGCTTGGAAGGTTGAGATGTAAGCACCTTTACAGCCTTACCTCGAGCAATCAGTGTAATCGGCAAAGAGAATTGTTTACCTATAATCTATAGACTAACACAAAGTACATTACAAACAATTCCAACTACAAGTCTAACCCTAAAAACATTTGATTTTAAAACCCAAATCTCAACAAAGATAGAGATAGAGATCGAGATAGAACTCCATGTCACTAAGGATGATGACTTTTAGAAGCAAAACATAATCACTAATGTAGAACTCACAAATAAGGTAAAATTTCCCTAATTTCAAAAAATAATCAGAGAATCAAAACAGAAAAGAAAGGAGAGGTCTAACCTTGAATTCCTCTACTTCGAACCCTAAAATTTGAGTACGGCCAATGAGGAAGGAGCTAGATTGGGAACGGCTGAAGAAGAGAAGATAGGGAGAACGGCTGCAGGAAGCAATAGGGACAATTGAGATGGAGAGAAGGACCTGCGAAGGAGCGCCGAGATGAAGAAAGGGTTCAAAAATACAAGACAACTGAGGAAACACGAACCAAAAACAACATATTGATAAGTATTAGAATTTAGAAATATATTAATCTTGCAGGCTAAAATTTAAGAATCTAACAATACAAAGAAAAAATCACTGCTCTAAAGGTAAAAAAATTGCACCCAATTGATTTCCCCACAAAACCATCTTCCACAAACCTTAACCAGAAGAGAGTGGAAAGGGAAAAACAAAGAACTGCACAAAAAGAAACATCAACTTAGTAAACAAATTGAAGAACGGGAGCAATTCACCAACATCCCATTCCCATGAAAACAAACTATTTTCATAAATAACAAACCAAAAACATATTCCTAATTCAATTGACTGCAGAATTCAAATGGATATAACTACCCTCAATCAATGAAATGCATACAAATAAAATAAACGCCAAAATTATTGATCATTTCCAAAGGAAATTACAGTGGGATATGTTCTAGCATCATTAAGATTAAATTGTTCATGAATGGAAATTAAAAATCTGCTGTAATTGTTGTTTCATCCGGCAAATTCAACCCAAAAACATTGGCCACGGATTATAGGCGACTCTGTATTCGTGGCCATTAGCGATGACATTGGCCACGACTGTTCCTGACCGTTGCTATATTCGTGGCTAATACTCATCCTAGTATGACATGCCAAAACATTCGTGGCTATTAGCAACGACCCAGATGTCCGTAGCTGATTTCGTGGCTCGATATGTGTCAGTGTCAGTAAATAGCCACAAACGTAGCCACGAATAGAATTGTCGTGGCTGTCTTCGACGCTGATATGGCCACAACACAATATCCGTCGCTAAATTCGTGTCTATTAATCATCAGAAATCAAATGAACATATGTGGTGAGTGGGCCTTAGGTCACTAATTGTACGTGGGCCGGATATATATCATGAATGGGCTATCCGATGATACTCAATCCGTGGCTAAATCCGAGTACAAACTCTCCCAAAATTTTTGGGCTCAACCCATTAGGCTAGCTAGTGAAAGCCCAATTATCTTATCTCAACCCATTGAATGAAGTGGTGATTTAGCGACGATTGAATCCGTGGCTAAATCCGTGGCTAAATTAGCCCAAATATGACTATGGTTTTTCCGATTGGCCCATTGACGGGCCCAAATATGTCTATGAATTTTTTATATATAAATTAACAAATTTTGGCAAAAATATATATTACCTAATTAATAAATTCTTATGAGAATATTATAAGGGTATGTTTTGAGAAAAACTCATATAAGTGATTAATAAAAATTTAATAAAACCTTATATTAAGAAATAAATTATTATTAGAACACTAAAAGTGTATGATTTGAGGAAAATTGATATAAGTTACTAATAAATGTTTAATAAAACCTTATATTGACTAATAAATTCTTATTAGAATATTATAAGAGTGTTTTGAGGAAAACTCATGTAAGTGTCTAATAAATGTTTAATAAAACATTATAGTAAGTAATACATTCTTATTACAATACTATAAAGGTATGTTTTGAGTAAAACTCATATAAGTAGCTAATAAAACCTTATATTAAGTAACAAATTCTTATTATAATACTATAAGGTTATGTTTTGAAGAAAACTCATATAAGTAACTAATAAAATCTTATATTAACTAATAAATTCTTATTAGAATACTCTAAGAGTATGTTTTGAGTAAAACTCATATAAGTAGCTAATAAAACCTTATATTAAGTAATAAATTCTTATTATAATACTATAAGAGTATGTTTTGAGTAAAACTCATATAAGAAGCTAATAAAACCTTATATTAAGTAAAAAAAATTCTTATTATAATACCATAAGGTTATGTTTTGAAGAAAACTCATATAAGTAAATAATAATACCTTATATTAACTAATAAATTCTTATTAGAATACTCTAAGAGTATGTTTTGAGTAAAACTCATATAAGTAGCTAATAAAACCTTATATTAAGTAATAAATTCTTATTATAATACTATAAGAGTATGTTTTGAGTAAAACTCATATAAGTAGGCTATGTTTTGAGTAAAACTCATATAAGTAACTAATAAAACTCATATAAGTAACTAAGAAAACTAATTCAATTGACTGCAGAATTCAAATGGATATAACTACCCTCAATCAATGAAATGCATACAAATAAAATAAACGCCAAAATTATTGATCATTTCCAAAGGAAATTACAGTGGGATATGTTCTAGCATCATTAAGATTAAATTGTTCATGAATGGAAATTAAAAATCTGCTGTAATTGTTGTTTCATCCGGCAAATTCAACTCAAAAACATTGGCCACGGATTATAGGCGACTCTGTATTCGTGGCCATTAGCGATGACATTGGCCACGACTGTTCCTGACCGTTGCTATATTCGTGGCTAATACTCATCCTAGTATGACATGCCAAAACATTCGTGGCTATTAGCAACGACCCAGATGTCCGTAGCTGATTTCGTGGCTCGATATGTGTCAGTGTCAGTAAATAGCCACAAACGTAGCCACGAATAGAATTGTCGTGGCTGTCTTCGACGCTGATATGGCCACAACACAATATCCGTCGCTAAATTCGTGTCTATTAATCATCAGAAATCAAATGAACATATGTGGTGAGTGGGCCTTAGGTCACTAATTGTAGGTGGGCCGGATATATATCATGAATGGGCTATCCGATGAGACTCAATCCGTGGCTAAATCCGAGTACAAACTCTCCCAAAATTTTTGGGCTCAACCCATTAGGCTAGCTAGTGAAAGCCCAATTATCTTATCTCAACCCATTGAATGAAGTGGTGATTTAGCGACGATTGAATCCGTGGCTAAATCCGTGGCTAAATTAGCCCAAATATGACTATGGTTTTTCCGATTGGCCCATTGACGGGCCCAAATATGTCTATGAATTTTTTATATATAAATTAACAAATTTTGGCAAAAATATATATTACCTAATTAATAAATTCTTATGAGAATATTATAAGGGTATGTTTTGAGAAAAACTCATATAAGTGATTAATAAAAATTTAATAAAACCTTATATTAAGAAATAAATTATTATTAGAACACTAAAAGTGTATGATTTGAGGAAAATTGATATAAGTTACTAATAAATGTTTAATAAAACCTTATATTGACTAATAAATTCTTATTAGAATATTATAAGAGTGTTTTGAGGAAAACTCATGTAAGTGTCTAATAAATGTTTAATAAAACATTATAGTAAGTAATACATTCTTATTACAATACTATAAAGGTATGTTTTGAGTAAAACTCATATAAGTAGCTAATAAAACCTTATATTAAGTAACAAATTCTTATTATAATACTATAAGGTTATGTTTTGAAGAAAACTCATATAAGTAACTAATAAAATCTTATATTAACTAATAAATTCTTATTAGAATACTCTAAGAGTATGTTTTGAGTAAAACTCATATAAGTAGCTAATAAAACCTTATATTAAGTAATAAATTCTTATTATAATACTATAAGAGTATGTTTTGAGTAAAACTCATATAAGAAGCTAATAAAACCTTATATTAAGTAAAAAAAATTCTTATTATAATACCATAAGGTTATGTTTTGAAGAAAACTCATATAAGTAAATAATAATACCTTATATTAACTAATAAATTCTTATTAGAATACTCTAAGAGTATGTTTTGAGTAAAACTCATATAAGTAGCTAATAAAACCTTATATTAAGTAATAAATTCTTATTATAATACTATAAGAGTATGTTTTGAGTAAAACTCATATAAGTAGGCTATGTTTTGAGTAAAACTCATATAAGTAACTAATAAAACTCATATAAGTAACTAAGAAAACTAATTCAATTGACTGCAGAATTCAAATGGATATAACTACCCTCAATCAATGAAATGCATACAAATAAAATAAACGCCAAAATTATTGATCATTTCCAAAGGAAATTACAGTGGGATATGTTCTAGCATCATTAAGATTAAATTGTTCATGAATGGAAATTAAAAATCTGCTGTAATTGTTGTTTCATCCGGCAAATTCAACCCAAAAACATTGGCCACAGATTATAGGCGACTCTGTATTCGTGGCCATTAGCGATGACATTGGCCACGACTGTTCCTGACCGTTGCTATATTCGTGGCTAATACTCATCCTAGTATGACATGCCAAAACATTCGTGGCTATTAGCAACGACCCAGATGTCCGTAGCTGATTTCGTGGCTCGATATGTGTCAGTGTCAGTAAATAGCCACAAACGTAGCCACGAATAGAATTGTCGTGGCTGTCTTCGACGCTGATATGGCCACAACACAATATCCGTCGCTAAATTCGTGTCTATTAATCATCAGAAATCAAATGAACATATGTGGTGAGTGGGCCTTAGGTCACTAATTGTAGGTGGGCCGGATATATATCATGAATGGGCTATCCGATGAGACTCAATCCGTGGCTAAATCCGAGTACAAACTCTCCCAAAATTTTTGGGCTCAACCCATTAGGCTAGCTAGTGAAAGCCCAATTATCTTATCTCAACCCATTGAATGAAGTGGTGATTTAGCGACGATTGAATCCGTGGCTAAATCCGTGGCTAAATTAGCCCAAATATGACTATGGTTTTTCCGATTGGCCCATTGACGGGCCCAAATATGTCTATGAATTTTTATATATAAATTAACAAATTTTGGCAAAAATATATATTACCTAATTAATAAATTCTTATGAGAATATTATAAGGGTATGTTTTGAGAAAAACTCATATAAGTGATTAATAAAAATTTAATAAAACCTTATATTAAGAAATAAATTATTATTAGAACACTAAAAGTGTATGATTTGAGGAAAATTGATATAAGTTACTAATAAATGTTTAATAAAACCTTATATTGACTAATAAATTCTTATTAGAATATTATAAGAGTGTTTTGAGGAAAACTCATGTAAGTGTCTAATAAATGTTTAATAAAACATTATAGTAAGTAATACATTCTTATTACAATACTATAAAGGTATGTTTTGAGTAAAACTCATATAAGTAGCTAATAAAACCTTATATTAAGTAACAAATTCTTATTATAATACTATAAGGTTATGTTTTGAAGAAAACTCATATAAGTAACTAATAAAATCTTATATTAACTAATAAATTCTTATTAGAATACTCTAAGAGTATGTTTTGAGTAAAACTCATATAAGTAGCTAATAAAACCTTATATTAAGTAATAAATTCTTATTATAATACTATAAGAGTATGTTTTGAGTAAAACTCATATAAGAAGCTAATAAAACCTTATATTAAGTAAAAAAAATTCTTATTATAATACCATAAGGTTATGTTTTGAAGAAAACTCATATAAGTAAATAATAATACCTTATATTAACTAATAAATTCTTATTAGAATACTCTAAGAGTATGTTTTGAGTAAAACTCATATAAGTAGCTAATAAAACCTTATATTAAGTAATAAATTCTTATTATAATACTATAAGAGTATGTTTTGAGTAAAACTCATATAAGTAGGCTATGTTTTGAGTAAAACTCATATAAGTAACTAATAAAACTCATATAAGTAACTAAGAAAACTAATTCAATTGACTGCAGAATTCAAATGGATATAACTACCCTCAATCAATGAAATGCATACAAATAAAATAAACGCCAAAATTATTGATCATTTCCAAAGGAAATTACAGTGGGATATGTTCTAGCATCATTAAGATTAAATTGTTCATGAATGGAAATTAAAAATCTGCTGTAATTGTTGTTTCATCCGGCAAATTCAACCCAAAAACATTGGCCACAGATTATAGGCGACTCTGTATTCGTGGCCATTAGCGATGACATTGGCCACGACTGTTCCTGACCGTTGCTATATTCGTGGCTAATACTCATCCTAGTATGACATGCCAAAACATTCGTGGCTATTAGCAACGACCCAGATGTCCGTAGCTGATTTCGTGGCTCGATATGTGTCAGTGTCAGTAAATAGCCACAAACGTAGCCACGAATAGAATTGTCGTGGCTGTCTTCGACGCTGATATGGCCACAACACAATATCCGTCGCTAAATTCGTGTCTATTAATCATCAGAAATCAAATGAACATATGTGGTGAGTGGGCCTTAGGTCACTAATTGTAGGTGGGCCGGATATATATCATGAATGGGCTATCCGATGAGACTCAATCCGTGGCTAAATCCGAGTACAAACTCTCCCAAAATTTTTGGGCTCAACCCATTAGGCTAGCTAGTGAAAGCCCAATTATCTTATCTCAACCCATTGAATGAAGTGGTGATTTAGCGACGATTGAATCCGTGGCTAAATCCGTGGCTAAATTAGCCCAAATATGACTATGGTTTTTCCGATTGGCCCATTGACGGGCCCAAATATGTCTATGAATTTTTATATATAAATTAACAAATTTTGGCAAAAATATATATTACCTAATTAATAAATTCTTATGAGAATATTATAAGGGTATGTTTTGAGAAAAACTCATATAAGTGATTAATAAAAATTTAATAAAACCTTATATTAAGAAATAAATTATTATTAGAACACTAAAAGTGTATGATTTGAGGAAAATTGATATAAGTTACTAATAAATGTTTAATAAAACCTTATATTGACTAATAAATTCTTATTAGAATATTATAAGAGTGTTTTGAGGAAAACTCATGTAAGTGTCTAATAAATGTTTAATAAAACATTATAGTAAGTAATACATTCTTATTACAATACTATAAAGGTATGTTTTGAGTAAAACTCATATAAGTAGCTAATAAAACCTTATATTAAGTAACAAATTCTTATTATAATACTATAAGGTTATGTTTTGAAGAAAACTCATATAAGTAACTAATAAAATCTTATATTAACTAATAAATTCTTATTAGAATACTCTAAGAGTATGTTTTGAGTAAAACTCATATAAGTAGCTAATAAAACCTTATATTAAGTAATAAATTCTTATTATAATACTATAAGAGTATGTTTTGAGTAAAACTCATATAAGAAGCTAATAAAACCTTATATTAAGTAAAAAAAATTCTTATTATAATACCATAAGGTTATGTTTTGAAGAAAACTCATATAAGTAAATAATAATACCTTATATTAACTAATAAATTCTTATTAGAATACTCTAAGAGTATGTTTTGAGTAAAACTCATATAAGTAGCTAATAAAACCTTATATTAAGTAATAAATTCTTATTATAATACTATAAGAGTATGTTTTGAGTAAAACTCATATAAGTAGGCTATGTTTTGAGTAAAACTCATATAAGTAACTAATAAAACTCATATAAGTAACTAAGAAAACTAATTCAATTGACTGCAGAATTCAAATGGATATAACTACCCTCAATCAATGAAATGCATACAAATAAAATAAACGCCAAAATTATTGATCATTTCCAAAGGAAATTACAGTGGGATATGTTCTAGCATCATTAAGATTAAATTGTTCATGAATGGAAATTAAAAATCTGCTGTAATTGTTGTTTCATCCGGCAAATTCAACTCAAAAACATTGGCCACGGATTATAGGCGACTCTGTATTCGTGGCCATTAGCGATGACATTGGCCACGACTGTTCCTGACCGTTGCTATATTCGTGGCTAATACTCATCCTAGTATGACATGCCAAAACATTCGTGGCTATTAGCAACGACCCAGATGTCCGTAGCTGATTTCGTGGCTCGATATGTGTCAGTGTCAGTAAATAGCCACAAACGTAGCCACGAATAGAATTGTCGTGGCTGTCTTCGACGCTGATATGGCCACAACACAATATCCGTCGCTAAATTCGTGTCTATTAATCATCAGAAATCAAATGAACATATGTGGTGAGTGGGCCTTAGGTCACTAATTGTAGGTGGGCCGGATATATATCATGAATGGACTATCCGATGAGACTCAATCCGTGGCTAAATCCGAGTACAAACTCTCCGAAAATTTTTGGGCTCAACCCATTAGGCTAGCTAGTGAAAGCCCAATTATCTTATCTCAACCCATTGAATGAAGTGGTGATTTAGCGACGATTGAATCCGTGGCTAAATCCGTGGCTAAATTAGCCCAAATATGACTATGGTTTTTCCGATTGGCCCATTGACGGGCCCAAATATGTCTATGAATTTTTTATATATAAATTAACAAATTTTGGCAAAAATATATATTACCTAATTAATAAATTCTTATGAGAATATTATAAGGGTATGTTTTGAGAAAAACTCATATAAGTGATTAATAAAAATTTAATAAAACCTTATATTAAGAAATAAATTATTATTAGAACACTAAAAGTGTATGATTTGAGGAAAATTGATATAAGTTACTAATAAATGTTTAATAAAACCTTATATTGACTAATAAATTCTTATTAGAATATTATAAGAGTGTTTTGAGGAAAACTCATGTAAGTGTCTAATAAATGTTTAATAAAACATTATAGTAAGTAATACATTCTTATTACAATACTATAAAGGTATGTTTTGAGTAAAACTCATATAAGTAGCTAATAAAACCTTATATTAAGTAACAAATTCTTATTATAATACTATAAGGTTATGTTTTGAAGAAAACTCATATAAGTAACTAATAAAATCTTATATTAACTAATAAATTCTTATTAGAATACTCTAAGAGTATGTTTTGAGTAAAACTCATATAAGTAGCTAATAAAACCTTATATTAAGTAATAAATTCTTATTATAATACTATAAGAGTATGTTTTGAGTAAAACTCATATAAGAAGCTAATAAAACCTTATATTAAGTAAAAAAAATTCTTATTATAATACCATAAGGTTATGTTTTGAAGAAAACTCATATAAGTAAATAATAATACCTTATATTAACTAATAAATTCTTATTAGAATACTCTAAGAGTATGTTTTGAGTAAAACTCATATAAGTAGCTAATAAAACCTTATATTAAGTAATAAATTCTTATTATAATACTATAAGAGTATGTTTTGAGTAAAACTCATATAAGTAGGCTATGTTTTGAGTAAAACTCATATAAGTAACTAATAAAACTCATATAAGTAACTAAGAAAACTAATTCAATTGACTGCAGAATTCAAATGGATATAACTACCCTCAATCAATGAAATGCATACAAATAAAATAAACGTCAAAATTATTGATCATTTCCAAAGGAAATTACAGTGGGATATGTTCTAGCATCATTAAGATTAAATTGTTCATGAATGGAAATTAAAAATCTGCTGTAATTGTTGTTTCATCCGGCAAATTCAACTCAAAAACATTGGCCACGGATTATAGGCGACTCTGTATTCGTGGCCATTAGCGATGACATTGGCCACGACTGTTCCTGACCGTTGCTATATTCGTGGCTAATACTCATCCTAGTATGACATGCCAAAACATTCGTGGCTATTAGCAACGACCCAGATGTCCGTAGCTGATTTCGTGGCTCGATATGTGTCAGTGTCAGTAAATAGCCACAAACGTAGCCACGAATAGAATTGTCGTGGCTGTCTTCGACGCTGATATGGCCACAACACAATATCCGTCGCTAAATTCGTGTCTATTAATCATCAGAAATCAAATGAACATATGTGGTGAGTGGGCCTTAGGTCACTAATTGTAGGTGGGCCGGATATATATCATGAATGGGCTATCCGATGAGACTCAATCCGTGGCTAAATCCGAGTACAAACTCTCCCAAAATTTTTGGGCTCAACCCATTAGGCTAGCTAGTGAAAGCCCAATTATCTTATCTCAACCCATTGAATGAAGTGGTGATTTAGCGACGATTGAATCCGTGGCTAAATCCGTGGCTAAATTAGCCCAAATATGACTATGGTTTTTCCGATTGGCCCATTGACGGGCCCAAATATGTCTATGAATTTTTTATATATAAATTAACAAATTTTGGCAAAAATATATATTACCTAATTAATAAATTCTTATGAGAATATTATAAGGGTATGTTTTGAGAAAAACTCATATAAGTGATTAATAAAAATTTAATAAAACCTTATATTAAGAAATAAATTATTATTAGAACACTAAAAGTGTATGATTTGAGGAAAATTGATATAAGTTACTAATAAATGTTTAATAAAACCTTATATTGACTAATAAATTCTTATTAGAATATTATAAGAGTGTTTTGAGGAAAACTCATGTAAGTGTCTAATAAATGTTTAATAAAACATTATAGTAAGTAATACATTCTTATTACAATACTATAAAGGTATGTTTTGAGTAAAACTCATATAAGTAGCTAATAAAACCTTATATTAAGTAACAAATTCTTATTATAATACTATAAGGTTATGTTTTGAAGAAAACTCATATAAGTAACTAATAAAATCTTATATTAACTAATAAATTCTTATTAGAATACTCTAAGAGTATGTTTTGAGTAAAACTCATATAAGTAGCTAATAAAACCTTATATTAAGTAATAAATTCTTATTATAATACTATAAGAGTATGTTTTGAGTAAAACTCATATAAGAAGCTAATAAAACCTTATATTAAGTAAAAAAAATTCTTATTATAATACCATAAGGTTATGTTTTGAAGAAAACTCATATAAGTAAATAATAATACCTTATATTAACTAATAAATTCTTATTAGAATACTCTAAGAGTATGTTTTGAGTAAAACTCATATAAGTAGCTAATAAAACCTTATATTAAGTAATAAATTCTTATTATAATACTATAAGAGTATGTTTTGAGTAAAACTCATATAAGTAGGCTATGTTTTGAGTAAAACTCATATAAGTAACTAATAAAACTCATATAAGTAACTAAGAAAACTAATTCAATTGACTGCAGAATTCAAATGGATATAACTACCCTCAATCAATGAAATGCATACAAATAAAATAAACGCCAAAATTATTGATCATTTCCAAAGGAAATTACAGTGGGATATGTTCTAGCATCATTAAGATTAAATTGTTCATGAATGGAAATTAAAAATCTGCTGTAATTGTTGTTTCATCCGGCAAATTCAACTCAAAAACATTGGCCACGGATTATAGGCGACTCTGTATTCGTGGCCATTAGCGATGACATTGGCCACGACTGTTCCTGACCGTTGCTATATTCGTGGCTAATACTCATCCTAGTATGACATGCCAAAACATTCGTGGCTATTAGCAACGACCCAGATGTCCGTAGCTGATTTCGTGGCTCGATATGTGTCAGTGTCAGTAAATAGCCACAAACGTAGCCACGAATAGAATTGTCGTGGCTGTCTTCGACGCTGATATGGCCACAACACAATATCCGTCGCTAAATTCGTGTCTATTAATCATCAGAAATCAAATGAACATATGTGGTGAGTGGGCCTTAGGTCACTAATTGTAGGTGGGCCGGATATATATCATGAATGGGCTATCCGATGAGACTCAATCCGTGGCTAAATCCGAGTACAAACTCTCCGAAAATTTTTGGGCTCAACCCATTAGGCTAGCTAGTGAAAGCCCAATTATCTTATCTCAACCCATTGAATGAAGTGGTGATTTAGCGACGATTGAATCCGTGGCTAAATCCGTGGCTAAATTAGCCCAAATATGACTATGGTTTTTCCGATTGGCCCATTGACGGGCCCAAATATGTCTATGAATTTTTTATATATAAATTAACAAATTTTGGCAAAAATATATATTACCTAATTAATAAATTCTTATGAGAATATTATAAGGGTATGTTTTGAGAAAAACTCATATAAGTGATTAATAAAAATTTAATAAAACCTTATATTAAGAAATAAATTATTATTAGAACACTAAAAGTGTATGATTTGAGGAAAATTGATATAAGTTACTAATAAATGTTTAATAAAACCTTATATTGACTAATAAATTCTTATTAGAATATTATAAGAGTGTTTTGAGGAAAACTCATGTAAGTGTCTAATAAATGTTTAATAAAACATTATAGTAAGTAATACATTCTTATTACAATACTATAAAGGTATGTTTTGAGTAAAACTCATATAAGTAGCTAATAAAACCTTATATTAAGTAACAAATTCTTATTATAATACTATAAGGTTATGTTTTGAAGAAAACTCATATAAGTAACTAATAAAATCTTATATTAACTAATAAATTCTTATTAGAATACTCTAAGAGTATGTTTTGAGTAAAACTCATATAAGTAGCTAATAAAACCTTATATTAAGTAATAAATTCTTATTATAATACTATAAGAGTATGTTTTGAGTAAAACTCATATAAGAAGCTAATAAAACCTTATATTAAGTAAAAAAAATTCTTATTATAATACCATAAGGTTATGTTTTGAAGAAAACTCATATAAGTAAATAATAATACCTTATATTAACTAATAAATTCTTATTAGAATACTCTAAGAGTATGTTTTGAGTAAAACTCATATAAGTAGCTAATAAAACCTTATATTAAGTAATAAATTCTTATTATAATACTATAAGAGTATGTTTTGAGTAAAACTCATATAAGTAGGCTATGTTTTGAGTAAAACTCATATAAGTAACTAATAAAACTCATATAAGTAACTAAGAAAACTAATTCAATTGACTGCAGAATTCAAATGGATATAACTACCCTCAATCAATGAAATGCATACAAATAAAATAAACGCCAAAATTATTGATCATTTCCAAAGGAAATTACAGTGGGATATGTTCTAGCATCATTAAGATTAAATTGTTCATGAATGGAAATTAAAAATCTGCTGTAATTGTTGTTTCATCCGGCAAATTCAACCCAAAAACATTGGCCACAGATTATAGGCGACTCTGTATTCGTGGCCATTAGCGATGACATTGGCCACGACTGTTCCTGACCGTTGCTATATTCGTGGCTAATACTCATCCTAGTATGACATGCCAAAACATTCGTGGCTATTAGCAACGACCCAGATGTCCGTAGCTGATTTCGTGGCTCGATATGTGTCAGTGTCAGTAAATAGCCACAAACGTAGCCACGAATAGAATTGTCGTGGCTGTCTTCGACGCTGATATGGCCACAACACAATATCCGTCGCTAAATTCGTGTCTATTAATCATCAGAAATCAAATGAACATATGTGGTGAGTGGGCCTTAGGTCACTAATTGTAGGTGGGCCGGATATATATCATGAATGGGCTATCCGATGAGACTCAATCCGTGGCTAAATCCGAGTACAAACTCTCCCAAAATTTTTGGGCTCAACCCATTAGGCTAGCTAGTGAAAGCCCAATTATCTTATCTCAACCCATTGAATGAAGTGGTGATTTAGCGACGATTGAATCCGTGGCTAAATCCGTGGCTAAATTAGCCCAAATATGACTATGGTTTTTCCGATTGGCCCATTGACGGGCCCAAATATGTCTATGAATTTTTTATATATAAATTAACAAATTTTGGCAAAAATATATATTAACTAATTAATAAATTCTTATGAGAATATTATAAGGGTATGTTTTGAGAAAAACTCATATAAGTGATTAATAAAAATTTAATAAAACCTTATATTAAGAAATAAATTATTATTAGAACACTAAAAGTGTATGATTTGAGGAAAATTGATATAAGTTACTAATAAATGTTTAATAAAACCTTATATTGACTAATAAATTCTTATTAGAATATTATAAGAGTGTTTTGAGGAAAACTCATGTAAGTGTCTAATAAATGTTTAATAAAACATTATAGTAAGTAATACATTCTTATTACAATACTATAAAGGTATGCTTTGAGTAAAACTCATATAAGTAGCTAATAAAACCTTATATTAAGTAACAAATTCTTATTATAATACTATAAGGTTATGTTTTGAAGAAAACTCATATAAGTAACTAATAAAATCTTATATTAACTAATAAATTCTTATTAGAATACTCTAAGAGTATGTTTTGAGTAAAACTCATATAAGTAGCTAATAAAACCTTATATTAAGTAATAAATTCTTATTATAATACTATAAGAGTATGTTTTGAGTAAAACTCATATAAGTAGCTAATAAAACCTTATATTAAGTAAAAAAATTCTTATTATAATACCATAAGGTTATGTTTTGAAGAAAACTCATATAAGTAAATAATAATACCTTATATTAACTAATAAATTCTTATTAGAATACTCTAAGAGTATGTTTTGAGTAAAACTCATATAAGTAGCTAATAAAACCTTATATTAAGTAATAAATTCTTATTATAATACTATAAGAGTATGTTTTGAGTAAAACTCATATAAGTAGGCTATGTTTTGAGTAAAACTCATATAAGTACCTATTAAAACTTTATATTAACTAATAAATTCTTATTATAATACTATAAGAGTATGTTTTGAGTAAAACTCATATAAGTAGCTAATAAAACCTAATATTAAGTAATAAATTCTTATTAGAATACTCTAAGAGTATGTTTTGAGTAAAACTCATATAAGTAACTAATAAAACTTTATATTAACTAATAAATTCTTATTATAATACTATAAGAGTATGTTTTGAGTAAAATTCATATAAGAAGCTAATAAAACCTTATGTTCAGTAATAAATTCTTATTATAATACTATAAGAGTATGTTTTGAGTAAAACTCATATAAGTAGCTAATAAAACCTTATATTAAGTAATAAATTCTTATTAGAATACTCTAAGAGTGTGTTTTGAGTAAAACTCATATAAGTAACTAATAAAACTTTATATTAACTAATAAATTCTTATTAAAATACTATAAGAGTATGTTTTGAGTCAAACTCATATAAGTAGCTAACAAAACCTTATATTAAATAATAAATTCTTATTATAATACTATAAGAGTATGTTTTGAGTAAAACTCATATAAGTAGCTAATAAAACCTTATATTAAGTAATAAATTCTTATTATAATACTATAAGAGTATGTTTTGAGTAAAACTCATATAAGTAGCTAATAAAACCTTATATTAAGTAATAAATTCTTATTAGAATACTTTAAGAGTGTGTTTTGAGTAAAACTCATATAAGTAACTAATAAAACTTTATATTAAGTAATAAATTCTTATTATAATACTATAAGAGTATGTTTTGAGTAAAACTCATATGAGTAGCTAATAAAACCTTATATTAAGTAATAAATTCTTATTATAATACTATAAGAGTATGTTTTGAGTAAAACTCGTATCAGTAGCTAATAAAACCTTATATTAAGTAATAAATTCTTATTATAATACTATAAGAGTATGTTTTGAGTAAAACTCATATAAGTAGCTAATAAAACCTTATATTAAGTAATAAATTCTTATTATAATACTATAAGAGTATGTTTTGAGTAAAACTCATATAAGTAGCTAATAAAACCTTATATTAAGTAATAAATTCTTATTATAATACTATAAGAGTATGTTTTGAGTAAAACTCATATAAGTAGCTAATAAAACCTTATATTAAGTAATAAATTCTTATTATAATACTATAAGAGTATGTTTTGAGTAAAACTCATATAAGTAGCTAATAAAACCTTATATTAAATAATAAATTCTTATTATAATACTATAAGAGTATGTTTTGAGTAAAACTCATATAAGTAGCTAATAAAACCTTATATTAAGTAATAAATTCTTATTATAATACTATAAGAGTATGTTTTGAGTAAAACTCATATAACTAGCTAATAAAACCTTATATTAAGTAATAAATTCTTATTAGAATACTCTAAGAGTGTGTTTTGAATAAAACTTATATAAGTAACTGATAAAACTTTATATTAACTAAGAAATTTGTTTTGAGTAAAACTCATATAAGTAACTAATAAAACTTTATATTAACTAATAAATTCTTATTATAATACTATAAGAGTATGTTTTGAGTAAAATTCATATAAGAAGCTAATAAAACCTTATATTCAGTAATAAATTCTTATTATAATACTATAAGGGTATGTTTTGAGTAAAACTCATATAAGTAGCTAATAAAACCTTATATTAAGTAATAAATTCTTATTAGAATACTCTAAGAGTGTGTTTTGAGTAAAACTCATATAAGTAACTAATAAAACTTTATATTAACTAATAAATTCTTATTATAATACTATAAGAGTATGTTTTGAGTAAAACTCGTATAAGTAGCTAGTAAAACCTTATATTAAGTAATAAATTCTTATTATAATACTATAAGAGTATGTTTTGAGTAAAACTCATATAAGTAGCTAATAAAACCTTATATTAAGTAATAAATTCTTATTATAATACTATAAGAGTATGTTTTGAGTAAAACTCATATAAGTAGGCTATGTTTTGAGTAAAACTCATATAAGTAACTAATAAAACTCATATAAGTAACTAAGAAAACTAATTCAATTGACTGCAGAATTCAAATGGATATAACTACCCTCAATCAATGAAATGCATACAAATAAAATAAACGCCAAAATTATTGATCATTTCCAAAGGAAATTACAGTGGGATATGTTCTAGCATCATTAAGATTAAATTGTTCATGAATGGAAATTAAAAATCTGCTGTAATTGTTGTTTCATCCGGCAAATTCAACTCAAAAACATTGGCCACGGATTATAGGCGACTCTGTATTCGTGGCCATTAGCGATGACATTGGCCACGACTGTTCCTGACCGTTGCTATATTCGTGGCTAATACTCATCCTAGTATGACATGCCAAAACATTCGTGGCTATTAGCAACGACCCAGATGTCCGTAGCTGATTTCGTGGCTCGATATGTGTCAGTGTCAGTAAATAGCCACAAACGTAGCCACGAATAGAATTGTCGTGGCTGTCTTCGACGCTGATATGGCCACAACACAATATCCGTCGCTAAATTCGTGTCTATTAATCATCAGAAATCAAATGAACATATGTGGTGAGTGGGCCTTAGGTCACTAATTGTAGGTGGGCCGGATATATATCATGAATGGGCTATCCGATGAGACTCAATCCGTGGCTAAATCCGAGTACAAACTCTCCGAAAATTTTTGGGCTCAACCCATTAGGCTAGCTAGTGAAAGCCCAATTATCTTATCTCAACCCATTGAATGAAGTGGTGATTTAGCGACGATTGAATCCGTGGCTAAATCCGTGGCTAAATTAGCCCAAATATGACTATGGTTTTTCCGATTGGCCCATTGACGGGCCCAAATATGTCTATGAATTTTTTATATATAAATTAACAAATTTTGGCAAAAATATATATTACCTAATTAATAAATTCTTATGAGAATATTATAAGGGTATGTTTTGAGAAAAACTCATATAAGTGATTAATAAAAATTTAATAAAACCTTATATTAAGAAATAAATTATTATTAGAACACTAAAAGTGTATGATTTGAGGAAAATTGATATAAGTTACTAATAAATGTTTAATAAAACCTTATATTGACTAATAAATTCTTATTAGAATATTATAAGAGTGTTTTGAGGAAAACTCATGTAAGTGTCTAATAAATGTTTAATAAAACATTATAGTAAGTAATACATTCTTATTACAATACTATAAAGGTATGTTTTGAGTAAAACTCATATAAGTAGCTAATAAAACCTTATATTAAGTAACAAATTCTTATTATAATACTATAAGGTTATGTTTTGAAGAAAACTCATATAAGTAACTAATAAAATCTTATATTAACTAATAAATTCTTATTAGAATACTCTAAGAGTATGTTTTGAGTAAAACTCATATAAGTAGCTAATAAAACCTTATATTAAGTAATAAATTCTTATTATAATACTATAAGAGTATGTTTTGAGTAAAACTCATATAAGAAGCTAATAAAACCTTATATTAAGTAAAAAAAATTCTTATTATAATACCATAAGGTTATGTTTTGAAGAAAACTCATATAAGTAAATAATAATACCTTATATTAACTAATAAATTCTTATTAGAATACTCTAAGAGTATGTTTTGAGTAAAACTCATATAAGTAGCTAATAAAACCTTATATTAAGTAATAAATTCTTATTATAATACTATAAGAGTATGTTTTGAGTAAAACTCATATAAGTAGGCTATGTTTTGAGTAAAACTCATATAAGTAACTAATAAAACTCATATAAGTAACTAAGAAAACTAATTCAATTGACTGCAGAATTCAAATGGATATAACTACCCTCAATCAATGAAATGCATACAAATAAAATAAACGCCAAAATTATTGATCATTTCCAAAGGAAATTACAGTGGGATATGTTCTAGCATCATTAAGATTAAATTGTTCATGAATGGAAATTAAAAATCTGCTGTAATTGTTGTTTCATCCGGCAAATTCAACCCAAAAACATTGGCCACAGATTATAGGCGACTCTGTATTCGTGGCCATTAGCGATGACATTGGCCACGACTGTTCCTGACCGTTGCTATATTCGTGGCTAATACTCATCCTAGTATGACATGCCAAAACATTCGTGGCTATTAGCAACGACCCAGATGTCCGTAGCTGATTTCGTGGCTCGATATGTGTCAGTGTCAGTAAATAGCCACAAACGTAGCCACGAATAGAATTGTCGTGGCTGTCTTCGACGCTGATATGGCCACAACACAATATCCGTCGCTAAATTCGTGTCTATTAATCATCAGAAATCAAATGAACATATGTGGTGAGTGGGCCTTAGGTCACTAATTGTAGGTGGGCCGGATATATATCATGAATGGGCTATCCGATGATACTCAATCCGTGGCTAAATCCGAGTACAAACTCTCCCAAAATTTTTGGGCTCAACCCATTAGGCTAGCTAGTGAAAGCCCAATTATCTTATCTCAACCCATTGAATGAAGTGGTGATTTAGCGACGATTGAATCCGTGGCTAAATCCGTGGCTAAATTAGCCCAAATATGACTATGGTTTTTCCGATTGGCCCATTGACGGGCCCAAATATGTCTATGAATTTTTTATATATAAATTAACAAATTTTGGCAAAAATATATATTAACTAATTAATAAATTCTTATGAGAATATTATAAGGGTATGTTTTGAGAAAAACTCATATAAGTGATTAATAAAAATTTAATAAAACCTTATATTAAGAAATAAATTATTATTAGAACACTAAAAGTGTATGATTTGAGGAAAATTGATATAAGTTACTAATAAATGTTTAATAAAACCTTATATTGACTAATAAATTCTTATTAGAATATTATAAGAGTGTTTTGAGGAAAACTCATGTAAGTGTCTAATAAATGTTTAATAAAACATTATAGTAAGTAATACATTCTTATTACAATACTATAAAGGTATGTTTTGAGTAAAACTCATATAAGTAGCTAATAAAACCTTATATTAAGTAACAAATTCTTATTATAATACTATAAGGTTATGTTTTGAAGAAAACTCATATAAGTAACTAATAAAATCTTATATTAACTAATAAATTCTTATTAGAATACTCTAAGAGTATGTTTTGAGTAAAACTCATATAAGTAGCTAATAAAACCTTATATTAAGTAATAAATTCTTATTATAATACTATAAGAGTATGTTTTGAGTAAAACTCATATAAGAAGCTAATAAAACCTTATATTAAGTAAAAAAAATTCTTATTATAATACCATAAGGTTATGTTTTGAAGAAAACTCATATAAGTAAATAATAATACCTTATATTAACTAATAAATTCTTATTAGAATACTCTAAGAGTATGTTTTGAGTAAAACTCATATAAGTAGCTAATAAAACCTTATATTAAGTAATAAATTCTTATTATAATACTATAAGAGTATGTTTTGAGTAAAACTCATATAAGTAGGCTATGTTTTGAGTAAAACTCATATAAGTACCTATTAAAACTTTATATTAACTAATAAATTCTTATTATAATACTATAAGAGTATGTTTTGAGTAAAACTCATATAAGTAGCTAATAAAACCTAATATTAAGTAATAAATTCTTATTAGAATACTCTAAGAGTATGTTTTGAGTAAAACTCATATAAGTAACTAATAAAACTTTATATTAACTAATAAATTCTTATTATAATACTATAAGAGTATGTTTTGAGTAAAATTCATATAAGAAGCTAATAAAACCTTATATTCAGTAATAAATTCTTATTATAATACTATAAGAGTATGTTTTGAGTAAAACTCATATAAGTAGCTAATAAAACCTTATATTAAGTAATAAATTCTTATTAGAATACTCTAAGAGTGTGTTTTGAGTAAAACTCATATAAGTAACTAATAAAACTTTATATTAACTAATAAATTCTTATTAAAATACTATAAGAGTATGTTTTGAGTCAAACTCATATAAGTAGCTAACAAAACCTTATATTAAATAATAAATTCTTATTATAATACTATAAGAGTATGTTTTGAGTAAAACTCATATAAGTAGCTAATAAAACCTTATATTAAGTAATAAATTCTTATTATAATACTATAAGAGTATGTTTTGAGTAAAACTCATATAAGTAGCTAATAAAACCTTATATTAAGTAATAAATTCTTATTAGAATACTCTAAGAGTGTGTTTTGAGTAAAACTCATATAAGTAACTAATAAAACTTTATATTAAGTAATAAATTCTTATTATAATACTATAAGAGTATGTTTTGAGTAAAACTCATATGAGTAGCTAATAAAACCTTATATTAAGTAATAAATTCTTATTATAATACTATAAGAGTATGTTTTGAGTAAAACTCGTATCAGTAGCTAATAAAACCTTATATTAAGTAATAAATTCTTATTATAATACTATAAGAGTATGTTTTGAGTAAAACTCATATAAGTAGCTAATAAAACCTTATATTAAGTAATAAATTCTTATTATAATACTATAAGAGTATGTTTTGAGTAAAACTCATATAAGTAGCTAATAAAACCTTATATTAAGTAATAAATTCTTATTATAATACTATAAGAGTATGTTTTGAGTAAAACTCATATAAGTAGCTAATAAAACCTTATATTAAGTAATAAATTCTTATTATAATACTATAAGAGTATGTTTTGAGTAAAACTCATATAAGTAGCTAATAAAACCTTATATTAAATAATAAATTCTTATTATAATACTATAAGAGTATGTTTTGAGTAAAACTCATATAAGTAGCTAATAAAACCTTATATTAAGTAATAAATTCTTATTATAATACTATAAGAGTATGTTTTGAGTAAAACTCATATAACTAGCTAATAAAACCTTATATTAAGTAATAAATTCTTATTAGAATACTCTAAGAGTGTGTTTTGAATAAAACTTATATAAGTAACTAATAAAACTTTATATTAACTAAGAAATTTGTTTTGAGTAAAACTCATATAAGTAACTAATAAAACTTTATATTAACTAATAAATTCTTATTATAATACTATAAGAGTATGTTTTGAGTAAAATTCATATAAGAAGCTAATAAAACCTTATATTCAGTAATAAATTCTTATTATAATACTATAAGGGTATGTTTTGAGTAAAACTCATATAAGTAGCTAATAAAACCTTATATTAAGTAATAAATTCTTATTAGAATACTCTAAGAGTGTGTTTTGAGTAAAACTCATATAAGTAACTAATAAAACTTTATATTAACTAATAAATTCTTATTATAATACTATAAGAGTATGTTTTGAGTAAAACTCGTATAAGTAGCTAGTAAAACCTTATATTAAGTAATAAATTCTTATTATAATACTATAAGAGTATGTTTTGAGTAAAACTCATATAAGTAGCTAATAAAACCTTATATTAAGTAATAAATTCTTATTATAATACTATAAGAGTATGTTTTGAGTAAAACTCGTATAAGTAGCTAGTAAAACCTTATATTAAGTAATAAATTCTTATTATAATACTATAAGAGTATGTTTTGAGTAAAACTCATATAAGTAGCTAATAAAACCTTATATTAAGTAATAAATTCTTATTATAATACTATAAGAGTATGTTTTGAGTAAAACTCATATAAGTAGCTAATAAAACCTTATATTAAATAATAAATTCTTATTATAATACTATAAGAGTATGTTTTGAGTAAAACTCATATAAGTAGCTAATAAAACCTTATATTAAGTAATAAATTCTTATTATAATACTATAAGAGTATGTTTTGAGTAAAACTCATATAACTAGCTAATAAAACCTTATATTAAGTAATAAATTCTTATTAGAATACTCTAAGAGTGTGTTTTGAATAAAACTTATATAAGTAACTAATAAAACTTTATATTAACTAAGAAATTCGTTTTGAGTAAAACTCATATGAGTAGCTAATAAAACCTTATATTAAGTAATAAATTCTTATTATAATACTATAAGAGTATGTTTTGAGTAAAACTCATATAAGTAGCTAATAAAACCTTATATTAGGTAATAAATTCTTATTAGAATACTCTAAGAGTATGTTTTGACTAAAACTCATATAAGTAACTAATAAAACTTTATATTAACTAATAAATTCTTATTATAATACTATAAGAGTATGTTTTGAGTAAAACTCATATAAGTAGCTAATAAAACCTTATATTAAATAATAAATTCTTATTATAATACTATAAGAGTATGTTTTGAGTAAAACTCATATAAGTAGCTAATAAAACCTTATATTAGGTAATAAATTCTTATTAGAATACTCTAAGAGTATGTTTTGAGTAAAACTCATATAAGCAACTAATAAAACTTTATATTAACTAATAAATTCTTATTATAATACTATAAGAGTATGTTTTGAGTAAAACTCATATAAGTAGCTAATAAAACCTTATATTAAGTAATAAATTCTTATTATAATACTATAAGAGTATGTTTTGAGTAAAACTCATATAAGTAGCTAATAAAACCTTATATTAAGTAATAAATTCTTATTATAAAACTATAAGAGTATGTTTTGAGTAAAACTCATATAAGTAGCTAATAAAACCTTATATTAAATAATAAATTCTTATTATAATACTATGAGTATGTTTTGAGTAATCCTCATATAAGTAGCTAATAAAACCTTTTATTATGTAAAAAAATCTTATTATAATACCATAAGGTTATGTTTTGAAGAAAACTCATATAAATAAATAATAATACCTTATATTGACTAATAAATTCTTATTAGAATACTCTAAGAGTATGTTTTGAGTAAAACTCATATAAGTAACTAATAAAACTTTATATTAACTAATAAATTCTTATTAGAATACTCTAAGAGTATGTTTTGAGTAAAACTCATATAAATAGCTAATAAAACCTTATATTAAGTAATAAATTTTTATTATAATACTATAAGAGTATGTTTTGAGTAAAACTCATATAAGTAACTAATAAAACCTTATATATATTAAGTAATAAATTCCTATTAGAATACTCTAAGAGTGTGTTTTGAGTAAAACTCATATAAGTAACTAATAAAACTTTATATTAAGTAATAAGTTTTATTAGAATACTACAAGTGTATGTTTTGAGGAAAACTCATATAAGTAACTAGTAATTGTTGAATAAAATCATATAGTAACCAATAAATTCTTATGAAAATACTATAATAGTAAGTTTTGAGGAAAACTCATATAAGCTAGTAACTAACGTACAAGTGTTGAATAAAACCTTATATTAAGTAATAAAATCTTATTAGAGTACTATAAGGGTATGTTTTGAGGAAAACTCACATGAGTGTCTATTAAATGTTTAATAAAACATTATATAAAACAATAAATTCTTATTTGAATACCATAAAGGTATGTTTTGAGGAAAACTTATATAAGTAACGAATAAATGTTTAATAAAACCTTAACGTAACTAATAAATTTTATGAGAATATTATAAGTGTAAGTTTTGAGGAAAATTCGTATAATTTTTTTATGTTAATTAATAAATTTTTATAAGAATAATATACAAGTAATTTTATTTTTACAATTTCCGATAAAATTTTAAAGAGTATTTGACTTTGTTGTTATTTTAAAGGATATTTTAACTTTTATTAGTATTTTATAATATTAAAGTTTTATATTGTACTAGTATGTTTCAAAATAAAAAAAAATCCAACATATATAGAAAAAGTAAATATATATATAAGTTGAAAATTAATTTTCTATCGACATTTAGGCGGAATTGGCGCTAAGTTGAAATTTTTGGGGTTTGAAAATTCCCGGGCTTTGAAAATTTAGATGGGTGGCCCAAAGTTGGTATAAAAGGGATCTTTTACACTCTCTAACCCTAATCCCTCTTCTGTCTTGACCGCCTCTCCTTCTTCAGATTCAACTTGCTTCCGTTTTCACCGCCTCTCCTCCATTTCTCAGATCTGAAAAACGTTTTTTGCTCCGACCTCCCATGGCCAACTTTCTCCCTCTTCAAGCCTGAACCTCCACCCTATGGATCCCACTTCCCCGTCCTTGTACTCCGCCTCTCCCACTACTGTCTTCTTCCTCATCCTCTCGTATCTTCTGTCGCCCATCATCGAAGACGCCCACCCTTCTCCGTCATCCTTCGCTCTCGTTTCTGACCCGTTGAAAGGGCTCCGGTGACCAGCTTCAGCGGATGAAGAAAATGGTTGTGAAACTCTCCGGTTGTGTCCTTCTCCTCGTTCAAGCCATAGTTGCTCGTCTTGAACAGGCGTCCTCCAAAGGTACAGACCTCTCTACCATTTCTCCTTTGATTCACCACCTTGTTCTTCACCTTTGATTCGCCTTCTTCATAGTTGTTCTGATTCGCCACAGTTGCTGGAGTGTCATAGTTGTTCTGATTTTTAAAACAACTATGTTTCACCATCTTGTTCTGATTTCTCACCTTGTTCTGAAAATTTCACAGTTGCTGGAGTATCGTACCTCTCTTTCGATTGGTTGGGACTTGGGAGTGAGTAGTTTGTGTTAAATTTACTTCATAGGTCTTTGTAGATTGTAGTTTATTGTTACCTTTAATAATTAAAAGAGAAAAATTATTGCTTATAAAAAAAATAGAAAGAAGAAAATAATTGGTTTTCAAAGCGATACTGATTGTTGGGTTTGATTTAACGCAGGGAAGCTACTAAGAAATTCGGAGTGAACCAAGCCCCTTCTTATGAGATGAGCCGGTTGTTGGATGAGAAGCATACTATGGTTTATTTTGTATATAGAATATGGTCTTTATTTTTGTACTCCATTTATGTATATTTGGGTGTGTTATTGCTTTGGATGTATTCAAACTGTGCGGATACAAAATGTGCAACAAAATTATGAATGAAATGTGCCACAAAATTATGCATGAGATAAAAATCATCATTATCCATGACTTTAGGTTCAAAAATGGCAATGACACTAAAATTGGCGTTACTAGCAACCCTAGCAACAACATTACCAATGAAACGAGCAACGTTAGCAACAACCATAACCACAGAATTAGCCACGACCCAACCATGGAACTAGACACGCATCTAGACCGATGGCCTATTTGCAACAACGAAACCATCAACGAAATTGGCAACGACCGTAGCAACAAATTCAGCAATGACCTCATTTCGAAGCTGAATTTGTTGCCTCAGCAACGACATTCAAATGTCCATCACTAGCAACGGAATCAGCCACGGCCTGACAATTCGTTGCTAAATCCATTGCTAAACAGCCGTCGCTATTAGTCACGAGGCATATGGCTATGGAAGGCCCACCCGTGGCTATTTTCGTGGCTAAACCGGTTAGCCACGGCCATTCGTGGCCAATGCCGTTGCTATTTTCCGTAGCTATTTCCTGCGTTTTTAGTAGTGGATTCTCGTTAGAGATAGCCTAGGGAGGATCAAGGAGGGTTAAAACTTGATCTTTACTCGGTTTAAGGACAAAAGGGAGTAGAAACGAGGCCCTTACCGCGCTCGGAACGAAAACGGATGAGAGGAATGCGGTGGGGGCTAAGCTCGATGATTCCGGCTTCCCTGGGCTGCTCCCTTGGCTCGTCGGCGTCAGAGGAAGCTGAGGAGGGTGTTGGGTTGCTGCTCATCGGGGGAGGAGGCAAACAGAGTGTGTTGGTGGTGACTGTTGACGGTTACAGGAAGGAGAACAGAGGGAGGAGGGTAGTGTTGGTGGCGGTGGCCAGCTCAAGCACAAGGCGGTGACGAGGGTTTTCTTTGAAATCAAATGAAAATAGAGGAGGGTCTGCTGCGATTGCCTCTGAAATAGGGGAAGGCGTGCGATGTTTCAGTCAAAAAGAAGGGAGGTTTGATCCTTGCTGAACTTGGGGTAGCAAGAGGGAAAAGGGGTAAAGGGCAAGGGTGTGTTTGGTTCAATTTGGGAAAGAAAACAATATAGTGAGCTGGATGTTGAGCTTTAGGATAAGAAGAAGGGAAGATGTCAAAAAGAGATGAACTATCACCTGGCTAGACTGATTTCAGATGAAGGGAAGAGGGAGAAACAATTGGTCCCTTATGAAATAATACCCAGAAAAGTAGATCTGAAACCCGCTCTATCGATCTTATCTCGTCTCGTTCAAAATAAAATTTAAAATTTTCAATCCGAGTTGGCGAATTTTCCGTTAAATATTTGAATTAAATTCATTTTTAATTTCTTTTTCCAAAAATTTGGATTTAAAAATCCGAGCCTTTACATGTAAAAATGATTTTTTTTATTTACAAAAAGGTTGGTGAACCCGTTTTTTTCCATGAATCCCCGTGATTTTTTTTTTGGTGAACCCGTTTTTTTTAAACAGTGGATATACATATTGCTTTTTTTTTTACCTGATTTCATTGTTTAAAAAAATTTATCAATTTCATTGAATAATGTTTCAAATTCTACCGAATAAAGTTATGTTTTCTTTTTCCATCCAGTTAAAATCAAAATTAATCAATTCAACTGAAAAATTTATCTCATCCTACCGAATAATGTTTTTTTTGTTCATCAATTTGAGACAAAAGAAACCCCAAAATGCTAAACAACACTTCACATTTCACCCAATAATATTTCAAATTTCACCGAATAGTGTTTAGTTGTGTAATTATACACGTGCAATGAATTTTTTTTTATGTTGTTGATCAATTCGAAGACATCATATAATGACGAATAAACCATCATCAGCTACAGCAAACCATCATCTCCTGAGCAACAAAATAGAATATCTATTCAATTCATTAAACTGAATGTATCTTCAATTTTTTAAGGTTAAGTTTCTCTCTTCATTCTAAACATGGAATCAAAAGTTAAAAATAAATAAAATAAAATAACCTAGAGAGAGAGAAATCCTCGATTTCTGACCACAAAAAAAAAGTCCTCTAGTTGATGATGGTCAATATCAGGCATGCTTTATTAATGATCTACAACTAAGAGAATCTAATTTGTTAAAAATAACTAATGGTCTACAACCGAGGTATGCTTTATTCACATCCCTAACCTTTATTTTGTTCCCTCAAATCTGCCATTAACTCACTATTAAGTTGATGATGTAGCATTTAAGACTATTATTAACAAAACAAAAGGCTTAGTTAATAAAGGTCCGGGACTTAAATCGGACATGACCAAAAGTTTAAAGAAAATTAAAGAAATTACAAGGCTACTTAATGGTGTGGGTTTATGGGGGGAGGGGTGGCTTGATTAATATAACATAAAAAAAAATAGGGACTTGATTGAATGAACATGACGAAGATCAAAGACAATAGATGGACTTGTATACCAGAATGCTCTCTGTGGATAAGGGCTCAAATGCCTGCCTTTCCACCAAAAAATCCACGACCAAGAGGGCTATATGCCACAATCCCAAAGCCCAACTCTCTGCAAGAATGTGTCGGATTCGTGCATTTCAGTATAACTCAATAGGATTTGAAATATTATCACCAATCATTCGCATTTCAGTTGTGCATTCCCATATGCAGGTCATCGACAACCAAATAACCTGCATATGGGAATTATGTCGTCCGCTATGTCATGAGTCCACAGTGAATACACCTACAATAGGAGCGAAATCAGACAACATATGCTACAAAGAAAGACACAAATCATACGGCAAATAATTAAAGAAATAAATAAAGATGAATGTAAGTACATAAATTATGCATCAACGGAAGAACGAATCTACAATAAGGTCGAAAATTAGAGAAATTAAGATCGAATGGAATACAAAATGATCAAATCAAGGTGGATCAAAGTATGAAATATAGAACAATAAAGTTCGAAAACCCTAATTAACTCAGAAAGAAACAGACTGTAATTTAGCAATAAACAAACCTATGTAGGTCAAAAAAGAAAGAGAAATTGGATTTTCTGTACAGCTTCAACACTATATAGGTAAAGTCGACAAACAAAAGAAACAACTCAAGAAGCAACTAAAGAACATCAATAATTCCAAGATACACATTAGAAGATTATAGACTCCATTTGAGTCGGGTCATTTTGGAATAGGGTCATTTCAGGCCTAGTTGTTTCAGATTTGAGTCGGGTCCATTTGAGTTACATGTCAGAAAGTGTTGGGTTGAATCCTAAAGTTATGCAGTTCGGGTTGGAATGGTAGGGTCATTTACATGTCTAGTAAGGTTTGTGTTACCAATCTTGGGTAAGATATCTTTAGTTCACAATCTAAGCCGTTTGAAATTTTATTGAACACTCTCTGTCCCACTCCCACCTTACACAAAGAGGAGTATTTGGATAATGTCCAAGCATTCCTACAAGGATGGATTTAATGGAAGGATGAGATCTTACCATGATTGACTATATCTCATCCTCTGTGACAAGTGTTTGTTTTGGCTGAAAAGACACTTTCCCTCCCATGGCAAGGTTGCTAGGTGCTCAAGGAACATCTGATTTTGGAGTTACAAGTTGACGGGCATTTGCAGCTGAGGATTCTGCTGCTTGCAACTTAGAACCTATCAAATGATAATGAGCAGACTCAGGGATAAATGATACTTACATACAAAGTAGGGACCTAAAACTAAACGACTCAGAGCAAACTACAGACCTAAAACTAAACGACTCGCAGCAAAAAATCCAAAGAAATGAACTGATTTCTGGCACATACAGCGATAACTCAATTTTAGAGGACCTAAGGCGAAGGGGAACAAAGAAAGATGAATTAAACTAACAAGCTATTTTAGATGATACCAAAGCCTACTATGAAGCTTATAATTAAAGTTTCCCAGTTATAACCAAGCTTGAAAGGAAGGTATGTCTACAGATCAACTTAAGACCAAACACTCGAATGAATCCAAAAAATGAGCAATTAATCAAGGCCTAGATATCTAACCTCACAAATAAGTAAGTGCATGTAGATCAAGGAATTTCCCATGTGAAAAGAGAAAAAAAAAACCCAATAAGAAAGTTATTCTTAGAAAATCAAAATCACCAATCAGCCAATAACAAAACCAGTTCAAAGAACCACTTATCACCCTAGTGTAATCCTACTTAAGAGAGGGCTTGGAGGGTTGAGATGTAAGCACCTTTACAGCCTTACCTCGAGCAATCAGTGTAATCGGCAAAGAGAATTGTTTACCTATAATCTATAGACTAACACAAAGTACATTACAAACAATTCCAACTACAAGTCTAACCCTAAAAAAATTTGATTTTAAAACCCAAATCTCAACAAAGATAGAGATAGAGATCGAGATAGAACTCCATGTCACTAAGGATGATGACTTTTAGAAGCAAAACATAATCACTAATGTAGAACTCACAAATAAGGTAAAATTTCCCTAATTTCAAAACATAATCAGAGAATCAAAACAGAAAAGAAAGGAGAGGTCTAACCTTGAATTCCTCTACTTCGAACCCTAAAATTTGAGTACGGCCAATGAGGAAGGAGCTAGATTGGGAACGGCTGAAGAAGAGAAGATAGGGAGAACGGCTGCAGGAAGCAATAGGGACAATTGAGATGGAGAGAAGGACCTGCGAAGGAGCGCCGAGATGAAGAAAGGGTTCAAAAATACAAGACAACTGAGGAAACACGAACCAAAAACAACATATTGATAAGTATTAGAATTTAGAAATATATTAATCTTGCAGGCTAAAATTTAAGAATCTAACAATACAAAGAAAAAATCACTGCTCTAAAGGTAAAAAATTGCACCCAATTGATTTCCCCACAAAACCATCTTCCACAAACCTTAACCAGAAGAGAGTGGAAAGGGAAAAACAAAGAACTGCACAAAAAGAAACATCAACTTAGTAAACAAATTGAAGAACGGGAGCAATTCACCAACATCCCATTCCCATGAAAACAAACTATTTTCATAAATAACAAACCAAAAACATATTCCTAATTCAATTGACTGCAGAATTCAAATAGATATAACTATCCTCAATCAATGAAATGCATACAAATAAAATAAACGCCAAAATTATTGATCATTTCCAAAGGAAATTACAGTGGGATATGTTCTAGCATCATTAAGATTAAATTGTTCATGAATGGAAATTAAAAATCTGCTGTAATTGTTGTTTCATCCGGCAAATTCAACCCAAAAACAACCCATGAATGCTTCAATTCATCCTTTCCAGATAATTACATATCACATCAGCACACTTCAATCTTCAGATGAGCACGTACCTTTTTATGATCACCTGACCTTATATTGCTAGGTAAGTACATACAATCACACATAAACCAACTCAGCCAATTTACATATTGACTTTCACGTTACTACCTGATTGAACTAAAAAACATGAATATCAACCTAAATAATGTACAATATCATCCAAAAAGCTTTACATCAAAACCCAATTTCCAATTTGAAGATCTTACTTTGCATTTTCAAAACCCAAACTCAAAATCTCATGGAGTGAATCCTAAATTTCCTAGCCCATAATCCTCAATCTGAAGACTGTAATCGTTAAACAAAGTCCCCAATTCTCACCATAACCCTCAATTTCACAACACCAATCCTCAATTGCAAGGCCATAACCATAAATCCGAAGATCTCAATCCTCAAGTTAAAGGTAATAAATATCTCTTGTCGCAAGACATAATCCATCGGCCAATGAGAAACAATTCCAACTACAAGTCTAACCCTAAAAAAATTTGATTTTAAAACCCAATCCTCAAGTTAAAGGTTATAAACATCTCTTGTCGCAAGACATAATCAATCAGCCAATGAGAAACAATTCCAACTACAAGTCTAACGTTAAAAAAATTTGATTTTAAAACCCAAATCCCAACAAAGATAGAGATAGAGATCGAGATAGAACTCCATGTCACCAAAGATGAGAACTTTTAAAAGCAAAACATAATCATTAATCTAGAACTCGCAAATAAGGTAAAATCTCCCTAATTTCAAAACATAATCAGAGAATCAAAACATAAAAGAAAGGAGAGGCCTAACTTTGAGTTCCTAGACTTCGAACCCTAAAATTTTAGTACGGCCAAGGAGGAACCCTTAACCAGAAGCAGCAGGCGAAGAAGACAGCACACGAACAAAGAACGTACTGGAACTTTAGGAAGAAGGAAGATAATTAGACAAAATTCAAATTAGAATCCAGATGATCCTGAAAGGATTATGAATCCACCTTACTACGTAAAAGCAAAAGATATATGATGTATGCCAAATCAAAGATGAACAGGACATGACCAAACAACAAAGGTGAATTCATTCTATAGCTTAAAAGAGCAGAGACTTGATCCAATCGGAATACCAGAAGAAGGATCGAAGAAATATTTCCACACGACTTAACAAATACTGACGAGAGGAAAATTGGAGCAAGAAAATCAATCACAACATCAAACAACCGAGATTCGTTCCTAATTTCAACAATAATAGAATCTGAGATCAAACGAGAAAGAAACACAACCATGTAACACATCTAGAAGCACCAATTGATGATGAGGTAAAAAAAAGAACAAGATTGGAGATTTTAGGGGATAATCTCACCGGAGTGATCGCCGATGTCTTGGGAACGCGAGAACTCTTCTCCCGATTGCTTTTCACCTTAGACTGCAAACGACGCCGGAAATTAGGTCAATTGGAGATTTTAGCATCTATTGGACGACTGCAAACGAAATCACCAAATCTCACAATAGTTAAATGACGGAAATTAGGTCACCTGAGAAGTTGAAATGCCAAAGAAGCCGAAGAGGGATATGAGCGGCTGCTTATAGGACGACGGTGATGGTGCCGATGGACTAAGCGAAACCGGCGAAGGGTACAAGGTGTCAAGGACAACAACAGATGAAAAAGGAAAAAGATAGGAGGATAAACAAAGGTGTAAAGGCCCGGATTTTTAAATAATAAATTTCAACAAATACTATAAAATGGATTTAAGTCGGAAAATAATAATAATAATAATAATAATTCGGATAATTTTTTTTTTTTTAAGGAAAACTCGTCTTTAAATTACTAAATCGAAATTGAAAACATATACGTGCCATTTTGCTATATCAGAATTTATACTGGAGAAATTTGTTATATAATGTGGTAAAAATTTTATAACTTAAGAATAGCGGATTTAATTTGTAAATTTTCATAATCTACCTTAACCCTAGTTCACCGGATATATATATCCCCTTTACTTCCTATGAGTGCCGCCCCCATGTACTGTTCTCATCTTCTTCACGCCTCTGCTCTCTCTCTTTTGCTAAGAGGAACCCACGCCTCGCAAGCTCGACTCTAGTCATGGCTCAGATCCAAAGTCTCCCTGTTCACCCTCTCCAATGTAATTAGAGGAAACCATCTCCTCCCCATTGCTTCCCCATTTAGCCGCTCACTCCAACACCCACCCCAAAACCTTGGATCTCTTTCTCTAGCTCTAGAATCTCCATCGAAGGCCGTCCAAACACGGTTCGCTCTTCCTTCGCGTCAGTTTCTCGGAGTCAAGCCCTGCGAACTCGAGCATTCTTTCTTGTTCTCTCTATAAAGGTGATGCCTTTGTCTCCTTGGATGTTCGAATCGGTGTGCTAATCTCGCCCTAACCCTCCTGACGTCGGCCGAAGATGGCCACCCCTTGCTCCTCCTCGCACCTGGGGCCGCCGCCGCATCCATCCAGCAGTGCTGCTCCCCTCGTTTGCTGATTTGCGCCTGGAACCCAGCTTTAGGCTACCGTGAACTAGCACCGGCGCCGAGGTCGAACCTCATCTCCGCTCCTTGGCTGGTGCTGAACTCGGTCAAGCAGAGACGTCGAAGCCAACATCGACAACAACAGCTCTTTCCCTCTCTTTGTCGCACCCCCTAATCCGAGCTAAACTCCCAGGATCTCGTATTTGAATGGTATAAACTTAGGATGTATGATTGATTTGAGTTTCTAAATTCTAAATAACTTGAATGATTTCTAAAAGAACTTGTTTTAGTAAAGGGGTTTTGGTTTCAGATTTCTTGTTCGGATGTGTGATTGATTGTGATGCCTTATGAGTTGGTGGAAACTTGTTTAATTGCTTAGTAACTTAATTGGATAGCATTCTCCCAACCTTAATGTTTTATCCAGGAATACAAAAGTTGAATTGATTAACTTATTAACTAATCTTCTTCCGCATTGAGACTAGTTCGTTGATGAAATTGGTTCGTTTGACTCGAGATCGCTACCTCATATTTAAGCTAGGTGAATTGGTTAACTAGAATAATAATATGAATATTTTAGGTTCGTTAATTGGTTGAATTCTAGTGTGACTATGTGGGAAATGTCTTAAGAGCTTGATGTGCCTTGTGACCTTATCTAATGATTAG